>OY776679.1:100259601-100859601 GCA_963675555.1 Leptura quadrifasciata
ATGCGACTCGCAAGTGCTTGACAGAGTGAATCAATAGTTGGGTTACTGAATTCTCTTTTAATATCTAAGAATATCACCAAAGCTAGTTTTTCCTGCTTACGGTCTTTTCAGCTCTAACAACGATGTGATGAAGGGCCTACTCTGCAAATTTTTCCCAGCTTAGTATGCATGTTAATTGGGGTTAATCGTTATATGTTTTTCTATTAGTAGCCTTTCTGGAATCTTCAACAGAAAGGATGTCAGATGATATTACGGTATGATCTGTTTTTGGTAGGAAGACCACATTTGCCACTCTACAGGACATTGGTATATATTTAGAGTAGGCAAGATCTTAACAGATGATACAAGTGCCGCAAGTAGAGGAAGTTAGCCGTAGGTCGGTCTCCCCCCACCACTGACCTTGACCTTGACCGTGCACCTGTGGTCCGTTCCTTCAAGGCCACGGTGGCATCGTAGGTTCGCATAGCATATACCGTGACCTTGACCTTGGACGGCCGCAGTGCGTTTCGACTTCAAGGGCGCAGTGTTGCTGTTACCCAGAACGATCACTTGCGGTGACCTTGGCCTTGGCTAACACTATTAGAGAATGCAAGGACGGAGCTTCCTCCTTGCCACGCAACTCGTAATGTGCCGTGGTTTGATATTTTGTGACGTAGTATATCTTTTCTATAAAAGAGTGAAAGGAGTTAATATGGGATCATTCTTAACGTCAATTTCCTAGAGTAAAGAAGCAAATATGTATTCGTGCAGTTTTTGTGGTGCAAGCTTCACTCGCAGTGACAATATGCGACGTCATCAGAGGGAGGCGTGTAACAGTTTAAATGGTAATGGACCGCCAGCAAAGAAAGTGAAATTGGATTCGAATCCATCAACATCGGTAATTATGCAGACGTGTTATAGCTGTAATGTGACTTTAACAACTAACCAAATGAAGTCTCATAAAAGAACACTACAACACAGAACAAATTCATGTGTACGTTTGATGGATGGTACAGAAATTGTTCGCAGTGCTTTCAAATATAGAATCATAACATACCGAGTGCATAGTGATAATGAGAAACTGGACTATATAATATTTTTCAACGAAATTCGACATAAAATATTGAATTTACTAGAAGAAATATTATTACTTCATAAAACTGTGAAAGTAAACATGGAGACATTTGCCAGCTATATATTACAAGCACAAGAAATAGCTGAAATTAAATCGTTTAATACGTGTAATAAAATATTGGATCAAGGTGTGGATTTAAACATTGCACTCGACACTTTTATAGACATGATGGTTGCGCAAACTACTGAGTTCCAAGAGCGTGATTCTGGTATGTAAATATCTTCTGGTATGTGGAATAACAATTGACATTTTTTTTTTTATTTTTAGGGTGGGCCCTCGAACAAATAAAATTTGTTGAAATTAATATAAACAAGTACAGTCCAATGGGTGGTTCATCATATATCAAGTTACCAAAGTTCATCGCAAATAAGAAGGCCGTAGTGAATATAGAAAACCAGGACCAATACTGTTTTGCTTGGGCAGTCACTTCAGCATTGTATCCTGCAAATGGTGGTACATCTCAAATGTCATCTTATCCACATTATTCAAGAGTTCTAAATTTGACAGGTATGAATTTTCCAATGAAATTGAGAGACATTTCAAAATTTGAGGAATTGAATAATATATCTATTAATGTGTATGGGTTAGAAAAGAAATTCGAGAATAATAAAGTAAAATATGATGTTGTCGGACCTTTGCGTTATTCTCAGAAGAAACTACGTATTCATGTTAACTTATTATTAATTTCCGCGGAATGTGATCAGAATCATCATTGTAAATCGGATTGTGCTAAAACTCACTATTGTTGGATAAAAAATTTATCTGGATTAGTATCAAATCAAATATCCGCTCACGGACATAGAAAATATTTTTGTGATGGGTGTTTGCTGTATTTCTGTAACGAACGTCAGCTAATGTCTCACCAAACAAATGATTGTAATCATATTTACACTACAACACCATCGACACAATTTCGGGTTGATAAATATGGGAAACGTGTACCGGAAAATATATTAAAATTTGAGAATTTTGACAGACAAATGCAAGTACCATTTGTAGTATATGCAGACTTTGAATCCATTTTGAAACCGATAAATACTTGCGAGCCAAATCCTGAACGCTCTTATACCAACAAAACGTTTATTCATGAACCTTACTCTTTCGCGTATTACATAAAATGTTCCTTTGATAATAGCATTTCTAAATTTGAACTATATCGCGGATCTGATGCAGCAAAAGTATTTGTATCATGTATAGAGGCTGATTTAAGGGAAATTTATAATAGATATATGAAAGATGTAATCCCCATGTCCCCGCTTACAGCGATAGAAAGAGAAAATTTTGACAATGCAACCATCTGTGGTATATGTGAGAAGCCTTTTGCAGAAGGTGATATAAAGGTGAAAGATCATTGCCACTTAACTGGTAAGATACGATTCGGTGCCGCGCACTCGATCTGTAATTTAAATTATAAACTACCAAATTTTGTACCTATCATATTTCACAACATGAGTGGATACGATATTCACTTATTTGTAAAAGAGTTATGCGCTCATAAAGATAAAGTTGACGTAATACCACAAAACAAAGAAAAATATATATCTTTTACAAAACATCTTTACATGCATGATTACGTTACTGACAAGGGGGAAACAAAAAATAAATATTTGCGGTTACGTTTCATCGATAGTTTTAAATTTATGTCAGCATCACTACAAAATTTAGGGGAAAATTTAAATGAAGGTCAAATGGTTACAATGAAGAACTTTTTTACCGATAATGCAAAATTTATTTTAATGCGACGGAAGGGTGTATTTCCATATAGTTTCGTAGATAACTTAGAGAAATTAAATAATCGTGTTCTACCCACCAAGCAGGAATTCTATGACAGCCTAAATGAAACACATATATCAGATGACGATTATGAAAGGGCTAAAAATGTGTGGGAATTGTTTGAGTGCCAGAGTTTGGGTGACTATTCAGACCTGTATTTAAAATCAGATGTCCTTCTTTTGTGTGACGTATTTGAAAATTTTCGTAAAATTTGCGTGAATAAATATAAATTGGATCCAGCTCAATATTACACAGCTCCAGGTTTATCTTGGGACGCTATGTTGAAACTAACAGCGGTAGAACTTGAATTGTTAACAGATATCGATATGATACATTTTTTTAAAAAAGCTATACGCGGTGGTGTCAGCCAGTGTACAGAAAGGAAGCATATCGCAAATAATAAGTTTGTACCCAATTATGATCCCTCAGAACCGTCGTCATTTATCACATATCTTGATGCTACGAACTTATACGGTCATAGTATGTCCCAAGCATTACCAACAGGGGGATTTGAGTGGCTGTCCGAAAGAGAAATTATCGACTTAGATGTTACTAATATTTCAGACGAGAGTCCACACGGGTATGTTTTTGAAGTAGACATACATTATCCGCAAGAGTTACACGATTTACATTCAGATCTCCCTTTCTTAGTAGAAAATATTATACCCCCCCAATCAAAATCAAAATCACCAAAATTAATCCCAAATTTGAATGATAAGAGACGATATGTTGTGCATTATAGAAACTTGAAACAAGCCATTGAAAATGGTTTAATGGTGTTAAAAACCCATAGAGTACTTAAGTTCAAGCAGTCGCCCTGGTTAAAAAAATACATCGATTTAAATACGCAAATGAGAAATTCAGCGACCAATAAATTTGAAAAAGACCAATATAAATTAATGAATAATGCAGTATTTGGTAAAACCATGGAAAATGTTGATAATAGAAGAGATATAAAGTTGATTACTCATTGGGAAAATGTTAGAAGAACTATAGGTGCAAACGCATTAATCGCTCGTCCAAATTTCAAATCTTGCACAATTTTTTCTGAGGATTTTGTAGCGATTGAAATGAGCAAATTGCAAGTAGTCTATAACAAACCAATTTACGTAGGATTTTGTATTCTTGAATTATCGAAGACGGTACTGTATAATTTTTTTTATGGTGTTATTAAACGTCAATTCGGTGCTAATGCTTCTTTGTTGTACACCGACACCGATTCCTTAATTATGAAAGTTTATACAGATAACTTCTATGACTTTATTGTACAAAATCCAGAAAAATTTGATACTTCTAATTACAGGGAGGGAAATAAATTTAATATTCCAAAAGGCTCGTCTGTGCTTGGGAATATGAAAGACGAATTCCCCGAAGATCCTATTATCAGCTTTTATGGTACTGGAGCGAAAGCGTACTACGTGCAATCGGTCGGTAATGAGTTGAAAAAAGCCAAGGGAGTAAAGAAATCTGTGATTGAAAAACAACTTACAATAGATGACTACAGAAAAATTGTTGAGCAGGGCGGGTTAATATTTCGTAAAATGAATACTTTCAGAAGTCACTTGCATGATATCTATACAGAGATGCGGAATAAAGTTGCTCTTTCTTATTATGACGATAAACGTTTTGTGATTCCCAATACCACTAAAACTCTACCCTGGGGTCACTCAGACATAACATTTTTTCAGAGTGAACCAGAGCAGAATTTAAAGTGGTTAATATCAGCCTTAAATAGTGTCGTTGAACGAAATGTTTTAAAGGATGATGATAAACTAGATGTGTTACTCAAAGCAATGAATGAGTTGAGTGATTAATTGTTAATAATGTTTCTACTTGTTAACGCAAAGGTCGACAATTATAATATTCAATTGAAAAATTCATTGTGATATTTCATGTTATGTGTAAGTCGAAGTAAGAGATATTTGTATGAAATAAAATGTTAATTTATAAATAAAGATTTAAATTACTAAATGGTATTTTTATTGTATGAGTACTGTAGGCAATAAGATAGAGAGAGACGATAGGAAGAGTGGGGTGGGAAGTAGGGGGTTAGTTAGAGTGTGTAGGGAAATAATTTGAACCAATAGGAACAAGAGTGGTAGGGAGTGGAGGGGTTAGTTCAGCGTTATGGGCTTCAGAGATGCTACAAAGATTCTTTCCGTCTCCAGCTCTCGAGTTGTAAGGAAGTGTGCAAAATAGTGCTGTCTGCTCTATTCCTAGCATTCTTTGTGTTCTGTGTTTTGTGTTTCGTGCCCGTTTCTCGTGTCCGTTTTGTGTTTGTTGTGACAATGGTAGGACAAAAAAAGATTGGTGTTTCTGGTGGTAGCGGTAAGGGAGGCGCTTTGTTGAGTGCTGTGGCTGCATACTTAATTAATTATATGCCAGGGCAAGACGACAATGGCGACGCTTGTCCGGGTAATGGTGTGGCGAACAATGGCGACGCTTGTCCGGGTAATGGTGTGGCGAACAACCAGACGAGCCCTGGCGTGGGTGACAATGGCGACGCTTGTCCGGGTAATGGTGTGGCGAACAACCAGACGAGTCCTGGCGTGGGTTTACTACCGGATATTGAAATCCCGACGGATTTGACCGATTTGAACGATGATTTGCTGGGTGATTTCGATTTCTCCGAATTGGACGCGCAGGCTTTGGCTTCAGATGAAGCCAGAGCTAGTACATCTAATGGAGAGGCCTACCCGAACGCCGCGTGGTCTAGGTTCCCTACGGTTACGGAGACAAATTCTGAGGACGAATTTCAACCTGCGCAACCAAAGATTTATTCGCAGAAAGGCCAAAAGAAGATGACGACGCATCCTTCAACATCTACAAAGCAGACGCAGGTAGAGAATACCGAGAAAGATGATGACGTGTCGATTCTTAGAAGAATTTTATCGGCGCAAGCATCTGTACCTGCTCGCCTGAGCCCTATTCCCGATGTTGGCTCAGACGAGGGGCAGGTAGAGATACCTGAAAAGCCTAAGAAAGCAGCAGCTAAAAATAAAAAGCCGTTATCGGGAAGGAAACCGGTGGTTAAAAAAGCTGCTGCAAAAAAGTCGGTAGCTAAGAAACCGAAAAAAGATGCTGCAAAAAAGCCGACGAAAGTGCAACCGGTATGTTCGAGCGCGCCGTTGCCAGGATGCTCTCATGCGGTGTTGCCAACGCAGGAACCCCGTAACCGTGCTCTGGTTGTGAATGAAAGTGATTCTGATTCACAATCGGAGTTATTCTCCCAAGAAGAGCAAAATGAAACTTTCAAAAATTTCTTGAACATGTATGAACAGTTGCAGCGGGAGGATAGGGAACTTAAAAGTGCAACTGATGATGACAGCAAATTAAAGGATCACGCGCAGTCCCTCAAAAGGAAGGCGGAGATGTTGAATTCTCGGACCGATGAAATGCTCAGAGGCATTGCGAAGCGTCGCAAAGCCTCTGAGAGATGTACAAGGAAGCTAAATGCTATAAAAAAGAAACTGGGAATAAGGTAGTGCGTAAACACACTACAGAATGTTGCATTAAAAATGTTTGTACATAAATTTAGTATTAGGTTAGGGTTAAGAGAAAAAATGTAAAAAAATATAAAAGTAAAAATGTAAAACTGAAAAAAAATGAGGTTAGATTAGGTTAGAAAAATGTAAAAAATTTAAATGTAAAAAAATAGGTTAGGTTAGAAAAAATGTAAAAAAAAATTTAAATGCAAAAATGTGAAAAAAAAATTAGGTTAGGTTAGGTTAGGTTAGAAAAAATGTAAATGTAGAAAGTAATAACACCCCCCCCCACCCCCCAACCCCCCCCCCCCCGCGTCACGCGCTGGGTTATGGTTAGTTCAGGTTTATATATTTAAAAAAAAAAAAAAAAAAAAAAAAAAAAAAGCGGGTCAAAAAATTAAAAAAAGGTTTATGCGGGCGAAGCGACCGAAGGCTGCAAGCGTCGCCCCCGCCTCTGCCAAAACCCCCCGCGCCCACCCACCCACCCGGGGGGGGGACCAAGGTAGCGCAGTGGTATAGCGGAAAATTGTTATTTAATTTTATAATTATAATTTTATAATTCTATAATTTTATAATTATAATTTTATAATTCTATAATTTTATAATTCTATAATTTTATAATTTTATAATTTACGTGTTGAAAAAAATCCCTGCAAGTGCTAGGGATTGAACTACCAAACCTTCGTTCACAAAGTTTACAAAGCAAGCCACGTTACCACTGGGCTACCTTGGTCCTAGGAAACTCTTATACTTTACTCTTATACTTACCTATAACGCGAGTTTATATATATATTTCATGGAATTTTTGGTAAATTGTGTATTTAAGTATATAATTAGATTAGAACTGTTGTATTCATCGTAGATGAAATAAAAAATAAATTTTAATACATTTATTTATACACAAATATTGGACAAAAAAAAATATATATATATATATATATATATATAAACAACTGAAAAACTTCCAAAGTACACTCAGACACGCGTAAGGGGTCATTTTCGACTAAACTGACCACTGGGAATCGATTCCGATAATTTCCGAATCGATCCGAACACTACCGAACGCGTTATTCACTGTTTTGTCAAGGATTGGGGGAATAAAAAAATCAAAACACGTTTCAGGGGAGTTCACACATGCAAAGGCTGCAATTTTAAGCGAAAAGCCGAACTCATGCCGAACACTCCCGAAGTTTCCCGAAGCCACCCGAAGACGCCCGAGGACACGCGAGGTATCGTTTTCGACTAAATCGATCACTGGGAAGCGATTGCAACCACTTTCGGAGCGATACGACTAGCCGTTCCGGGAAAAAGTCTGCTGCGGCAAAACTAAAGGTCGGAAGTGAGTAGAAACGGTACTGGAGGACAACTGTGACCTCGATACACCTTTTGCAACACTTTTGACCGACAGTCCAAATACGAATAACCAATTTACTTAAATAAGTACCCCGTTATTTCTTATATTAAAGCAATTTTTTATTCTTTACTTTACTACTGTTATTTATTGTATATGAAATGAAATAAAAAAAGAATAACTCTTAATACATTTATTTATAAATAACAAAAATATATATACATAAAATAAAACAGAATTATCCGTCCGAATCATGCTCCACCAGAATGACTGCATCCTCATCTTCATCGGCAGATTCCTCCACCAGAATGGCTGCATCCTCATCTTCATCGGTAGATTCCTCCACCAGAATGGCTGCATCATCTTCCGAGTCAGACGATTCCGCTGTGTCCGTCGATGATTCCTCCAGAATTACTCCATCCATCTCGTCTTCGGAATCATCATTGGGCACAGTGTCCATCGACCATGTGGACGGAGACCTCTCCAATGGTTGGTATTCTTCTGGTGAGGTGGTGCTATCTGCTACACCACCCCTTGTCGCCTCTCTAACGCGCTGCAGGTAGGCACGATACCTTTCGCACAAAACGAACATGGTTGAAGTGGAAGATACAGTATTGTCTTGTACTTCAGACATGTTGGAGCGTAGAAAGTAAACTGAGGATGGTGAGGGCTTTCTTATGTATATATAGCCCCTACCACCACCCCCACCTCATCACTCCCCACCTCACTACTCACACAAATAAGAGTAGAAAGTGTCCTAATACTCATATTTTTAACACCATCAATATCAATAGCACTGTCAACATAAGCAATAATCGAAGTGAAACACAGATTTCTCTAGTAACATTGTGTTACTTACATTTAAATATTTAGTAAATAAAACAAAAAATAAGATTCAATTTAACGTTTATTTAACACTTAAACTAGTTATATAATATTTACAATAAACTAAAAATTAAATATATACATTTATTTATCACTAAAACTAATTACATAATTATTTACAATAAACTAAGAGATATATACATATTTACAAAAAAAAACTACAAATTATCTGTCCATATTGCAAATATTGCAGATTTCCACTCGCCTAATCTGATAGAGTGGATCTCTGCAAGATTTGCAATATCCCCGCCTGCCTCTCATTATCCTTGTAGTGGCATGGTAGTCCACATGACGATGTCTCCCAGGATCCACCCTAGACTGGTATCCCAGAAAACATCCGTGGCAAAGATTGTATTCCATACCACCCACTACTTGGACCGCAACAAAGGTCATGGTGGTGCAGAAGATGCCATCCATCGGGTTCACCCTTGCTAAATATTCTGATGTTATCCACCGCTGCCCTCTTTGGTGGGGAACATCTACGACGATACCCTCATCATCACTTGAATCGTCTGCACCCTCTTCAGCGTCAAAAAATTCCTCATCGTCTTCCTCGTCGCTTTCCTCATCGCCTTCCTCATCGTCTTCAACTTCTACCTCGTCGTCTTCGGGAGCAGCCAAGTCGTCCTCTACCTCTTCAAGGTACCATATATTGTTGAGGACATCTAGGGATGCTAACCAGTCCAGGAATCTGAGGTTAGCCCAACCAGCAGGTGCAGCAGCCATATTAATACTTGGAAACGAATATATAAGACAGTAGACGGAATGATCAACGTTGAAGTTTGCAAAGCAACTGATCTAACGTGGAGTTACACCTCCTCTTTTAAACATGTTGCTGGTGACGTCACATCATCTCTAACGACATACCATGGCTCTAATATCGGCAATTCCAGCGACTACTTAAACAAACAAGGCCATGAGGAGGAACTCCGTTATTATTCAGCTGTCATACCGTACACTTGTTTTTAAAACAGCAATGTCTTGTCCAAGAGAGTGGCAATCGAAACCAACAATCGCCGTATATCCATATAGTATGGATGGTGCAATTCTGTGCTATAATTGTTCCCAATTCTGGGCAAAGCAGCAAATTAATCCATGTACTGGACTATGTTCAAATTGTATAAAAGAAAATCCAGTGCCAGTGAATACCGTCCGAAAAGCAGCATCACGTGAGCGTCTGGAGCAAGAGTGCTACAAGTGTCTACAACCCACGACTCGTACAAATTTTGGAATTATCCGAGATGTTTGTGAGACATGCAAGGTGGAGCACCCATTGAGGCAGCGGTGTCTGGTTTGCAACAAGTACACTGGTGATTGTTGGAACAATATTTGCAGCAAATGCAGAGACGAGAAGACATACAGTGTTTTACTTTGTGAATATGTTGGACATATTTATGGAGGTGTGATGAAACACAACAGAGAATGTTTCTGTCAGGAAGCGTTACTGTCGAGACGGGGGGATTTCATCTGATTAATTCCATAAATATGTATTTGTATTTTTTCTGTATTATATACGTTTTAAATAAATATATTTAATCTATAATTCGTTGTAAATATTTTCTTCTCAATAAAATTTATTAAAATGATTTTCTTGATTTCATCTAATAATTTTTAGGAGTAAAAATTAATTCAAAAATTTTAACAAATTTGCATTTGTATATATTTTTTCGTTAATGTGTATATAATTACTAAGGCTTTGGAGTCTTATATGGGGAAAATAAATAAAACAAATATTAATGGAATACACACATTTTATTATGAAATTTCTAAACATAAGTAAAATATTAGTTGTTATAAATATACACATTTTATATAAAGAATGTGACAATATTAAATAAGAGCTGCTTCGTTAATCCAAGAGTTGTGGTCATTAGAGAATCCGAGCCACTTCACAAAAACCTTGTTCCCTCTCCTTCTTAAAACCTTTTCCACCAAGTAGACATCAGGGTATTTAGCTTTTTGTAGCTCCATTTCATAAAAGCACCCCTTTATTGGTTGGCCATGAATGTCCTGGAGTGTATATGTTGTGGGATTTGTTACATTTATTTTAACGATCTTGAAAAGTTCAGTTGAAAAATTTGGTGTGAACCCCTTTTCAAATATACCTTTATATTTACTGATTCGAACTATATCGCCAATACGAAATTTAGGTTTCAAAGCAATTTTAATGTGATTATAAGCATTTAAACGTGTAGTTGGTTTAACATCAGCAGGTTTCATACCAGTCGTACGATGTATTTTATTATTGTACAATTTTGTAATGTCGGATAGAATGTCAACCCATTTGTATTTACCTCTAGCTGAGAATTCTTTATATAACCAGGTTTTTAATGTTCGTATTACTCTTTCTGCAATTGCTGCTTTTTTCGTACTATACGTGGAGTAATGATTAATGATGTACTGTTTCATTAAAGCAGAAAAGTTTTTGTTGTAAAATTCCGTACCCTGATCGCTTTGTAGATTTTTAGGAGAATAATTTGATTCTTGTAAAATACTTCTCATAGCCTTAGTAATTTCAACACCAGTTTTATTTTTTAGAGGTTTAGTCCACAAATATTTTGAGTAACAGTCGATCACTACGAGAATGTATCGATAACCATTGTTTTCATCAGCGTATGGTTGCATTTCAGCTAAATCCATTTGCCATAAATCACCATAACCTTTGATTATTGTTCTTCTTCTACGGAAATTTCTCCTACAAGCTTTATGCAATTCGTTAACAACTTGTAATTTCTCATTACTAATCACCATAATTGAAGTTTAAGTCAGGCGTTTATATAGATAATTTAGGTCTGTTTTTTCACTTTTTTCCTAATGTAGCAGCGTTGTCCGTGACTTCAGCCACTATTTCATCTATCACTTGTTGATTACGATCGTTCCTCCCAGCTTGTGCCACAATATTTCCAAGTGATTTCTGTCGCACTGTCATACCTTTCAGACGGGATTCATCGAGAATGTGGTGCACTTTGCTTATTGCATCATATAAAATAGTATAATTGTCCTCGGTTAATTTCTTAACTCCAGAAATTTCTTTATTAATGTGTTGCAGAGCGTCATTAATCATCTCGGTAATTTTGCTGTGTACAAACTTACTATATTCAGTCCACTGATTCTCCATAAAAGCAATGTGTGACTTTTTAATGTCTTTCATACATTTATCGATATTTTCGTCTACATAGTTACGAGTTACACCATCTTTTTGATTTATTGGTTCACCAATGTTCAGTAAACGCTTATTTTGCATATCAAATTGATTATCTGCGGTAAGTTTAAAACCAATACCTGGAGGTCCATGTACGATAATCGATTTATTATTATTACTTCTTCGTCTACCGAACTTGTCAATTGTGTTGTTTACAACAGCCATTTCTGTTTACGTCTGACCCCGTTTAAGCATTTCACAATATTTTATACTAATTAAATAAGTGTGAAATGAATTTTAACTTCACTAATAGATTATCCTTTCTTCCCTCATTTCTTCCAATAAACTGACTATTTCGTTATTGACACCATTGTTACCAACCATTTTTGAGCTATAGAGCAGGCGTAGGCGGTCCACCAGTTCTTTCGGTTTATTCCAATATACATAGTCAACACCTCTATTATTGTATAATTTATTAATAGGAACACCTAAGCCAGTTTTAGATCTCGTCACAACTGTAGAAGATACCAATGGTTCTATAATATTAGTGAATTTCTTCCATTTAGCTTTATTCAAACCCTGTTTCATATCATAATTTTTATATGGTGCTTTTGTCTGTTTTAAAATCCCCCCATATAATTGACACTCTTTGTCGCCAATAATAGCCTCATTACTACGCGAAATTTGTGGTTGTTTCATAAATATCATATCATATAACTTAGGACTGCCAGAATACGTCCCCACCTTCTTAGTTCCACGCCACAATGTGATATTTCCATTAGAAAAGCGTATTTCAGCATTACCCATTTGTACTTTTTCTGTATGGGGGTCTAAACGTACACCGTATATAGTATCATACCTAGCATTGTCGAATTTCAGATTTTCTAAATGTGTTTGCACTATATCACATTTTCCTTCTGCGCCACTAATAGAACTTTCTGAACATGGAGTGCTCATTAACGACGATCCCGGTGGTGTTTCCAAAAAATATTGTTGACTTGCATTTTTGTCACCATCTTCATCACTAGTTTCAGGTGTTGCTTTAAATGTACTAGTACTAGCTCTTGCACTTTCTATCGGTTGTGTTGGTTTCTGAGGTTGTGTTAGCGATTGGTTATGTGAAGCAGATGATATAACCTTTAATGGTTTTGTTATGGGTTCATAAATTTTTTCGAGTGTTAACTGATTCTCAACGTTTCTTCTCTTCACAGAGTTGAATTTTTTGCGCACTGAATCGGTGGCCTCAATCAATTCACGTTTCAGTCTTATTTCTTCTCTCATGTTTCTACCTATAGCACTACTGAGTTTATTCTCACCATTGTCATTCATGTCTAACAAATGCAGCCTCACTGCTGAAGTTATCCCGATGCTATCTGTAGACCAATTAAAATTTTAATTACAATACTTCATGGATATATGAAACTATCAAGTTCTTTGCGATATCTCCCTTCATTTACTTCTCTATCCTTGTCAATTACAAGAAACCCATATTTGTCTTTCCAGCACTCTGCACACATTTCTTGAAATTCTTTATAAGTCACATCCGGTGAGACATGGTCTGAGAAAATGTGGTGTAAATTCATATCATCCTGCTTAAAAATTGCTATGAAATTACTATTATCCCTTACCAACTGTTTAGGGACGCGGGAATACGTTTGTGCCAAATAGAAACAATCTACATGTTTATGACGCCCCATTGAGAAGTATGCTCGAATAACATCTTGCTTTTCACATATAACATCATCAAATATAAATATAGACTCAGGCTCAGCGTCGGATGGTTGCACTATTTCCGCGTTGTTACTGAAGGTGTAATATCCTAGCCCCGTAATCGGTGCTAATATATCGCGTAAATATTCATACTTGGGTTGATGTAAGGACTTTGAATATAAGTAAATGTTTGAAAAACGTAGCCCAAGTGGATGAGTAAGCAAAGTTATTAGTAAATTTGTTTTGCCACAACCACTTGGACCTATTAAGAGTCCGCGAATAGTTGAGGGAAGTAGCGGGCCATGGCGTGATTCGACTTGTAGTCCACACCCTACTTTTTCATCTAAATTATCTACAGCAAGTTTCTGTTTCTGCTTCACAATGCGCATCGTAGCACGGATGGATACTATATAAATAGATGTACGTATTGTGATTGTTATTTAAATGGTGTCAACCGAGAAGCACACACGTGAAAATCGTCGTGGTTTAAAGATTGGTAAGGGGGTAGTCAATTCTCTAATAAATAAGCTCCCATTTGAACTACACTTACCGGGAGGTTACCAGTATTGTGGTCCAGGCACCAAATTACAAAAAAGATTAGCCCGAGGTGATCCAGGCATAAACAAACTCGATGCTGCATGCAAGCAGCACGATATTGCATACGATCAAAACACCAGTAATTTAGCAGCCCGACACAAAGCAGACTATCAACTTGAACAAGCTGCCTGGAAACGAGTTAAATCAAAAGACGTAAGTTTCAAAGAAAAGGCCGCCGCGTGGTTAGTTACAACTATAATGAAGGGAAAGCAACGTCTTGGTATGGGTTGTACGTCAACAACACCCCGTACTACAAAGAAACGTATAATTAAAAAGAAAAACAAGAAAAAAACTAGAAATATAGCTTTTGGTGCTGGAATAGTACGTAAAGTACGTGATGACATACGTAAAGCCGGTGGTAAACGAAAAATCGCTAAGGACACAAAAAAAGTTACGCAAATTGCGCTTCAAGCAGCACGACGACACATGAGAGCAGCTGGTGGAAAACGTAATATTCGTACACCTAGGATAATACCAATACCGAAAGTGGGTGGAATTCTACCATTAATACCCATTTTTGCTGGATTATCAGCTTTGGGTAGTTTAGCTGGCACTGCTGCTGGTATAGCTAAAGCTGTAAATGATGTTAAAACGAGTAGAGAGGAATTAGCTGAAAAAAATCGCCATAATAGGCAGATGGAGGCGATTTCTATAGGAAAAAGTGGTAAAGGGCTATATTTAAAACCATATCGCAAAGGACTAGGACTTTATCTAAAACCACAAAGTTCAAAAAACTTCTAGATGCTCTACCCCGAAAACCTCTCACTAATATCGATCTTAAATATTATGCAGAGAAGATGAAAGTGCCCTATTTTCGGGGGATATTTATGCGGGACACTCTACCATATTCTGGACCACGTCATAATGAGTCGGCCATCATAAATCTAGACAGTATAAATGGCCCTGGAACACACTGGGTTGCATTTAAAAAACGTGGTAGTTTAGTCACATATTTCGATAGTTTTGGTGATTTACCCCCACCGACAGAATTAGTTTTATATCTGCGCAGAGGTTCAAAGTCGACCGACAAAATTTACTATAACTATGAACGCCAACAAAATTTTAACACAGTGTGGTGTGGTCATTTGTGTTTGAAGTTTCTCACTACAAAATAACTACAAACGCTTGTGAAATAACATCTGCAGACCTTGAAATGGATCGGGAAAGCATCAAGCAGATGGGTCAATCACTAATCGCATTCTCCCGTTTACGCAGTCTATTGAAGATGAGCAAACAACAACTGGCAAATATGCCTAAAGAAGTAATGATTGGATGTGCTGCACATGAAATTGCATTAGTATGGGACAAACTACCCCAGCATCTCCAGAATGATATTGATATTTTAAAATATCAATACTGTCAGGAACATTATCATGATGATGATGATGATGGCGGTGGTAGCAGTGTTGATGTTAATGATGGGCCGCCGCCTCGAAGAATATTTTGCTGCTACTGTAAAGTGCGCGATGTCAATGTTGCATCAAATAATGAGATACAAACGTCTCCGTCATCCAGCAAAAAACGAAAATTACACCACGATTATTGCTGTAGTTCACAATAAATTCATGAGAGAACACTAAATATCATCAGTCATGTCGTATACGTTCACTCTATCAAACCGATCTAGTGTGCTCAGTGCTGAGTTTTATCCTCCCATTGAATTAGATACTAATAGTCGATATGGGTTAGGATTAACAGGCTTCTATTCTTACAATTCTATATTCAATGTGGACGAAACCAACAATCGTTTTTGCTATCGAATTGGACCAAAAGTAGCCCCCACACTTATCCACATACCTTGCGGAGCCTATGAAATTGAAGAGATATATCGTGCAATACTGAAAGCTATGCCCGGTGATAAGAAAGAGGAAAAAGAAAAACTATTTCGACTGCGAGCGAACAACAATACGCTAAAGTGTGAGATTTGGTCAAAATATGGAATTGACTTTACACAAGCAAACTCTATTGGTAATTTATTGGGATTTGAATCGACTTATTTGCATCCAAACACTAATCATGAATCAACATTACCTGTTGATATTATGAAAGTAAGGATGATACGTGTAGATTGCAACATTATCTCTGGAGCATATCTGAATACCCTTAAATCCCATACCCTTTTCGAGTTCGACATAGACGTTGAACCAGGTTACAAACTTACCAGAGAGCCAGCGAACATCATATATTTGCCTGTTAGACCTGAAGGACGTCAGTTTATCGACAACATTACACTACGCATATTGGATGATAATGGAGATTTAATCAATTTTCGTGGTGAGAAGATTATCGTAAAGCTAGAATTGAAACAGTTTTAAAATCGCAAACACAATGGGTTTCCGATATAATCAACAACGATTAGCACACAATCGTTTCAATGTGATTGACGATAAAAAGACTAATGACTGCGGAAATCGACTCATTCAACGTGTAGAGCTTAAACGGTTAAGACATAACCTGCCAGCTAAAGATCGTGCATTTCTTCGATCCATCGGATTGAAACTGAGAGAAAAATAGTTAATAATGGTGACTTTTACATCTAGTGAAAAACTTGAGGTGTTCGAGGAACCTGTATTCGATCAGTCACTCGTTAGCTTACATGAGCATACATATAAACCACACGGTTCACCATATTATAGAAACTCTGATGAAGTACGCATTCCTGTCAATTTTCAGGACTTAATACTTGACATTACAGAGAGTTACATTTATATAGAAGGAAAATTTACCCCTAGTGATGTTACCAAGAAGTGTTATCTATCTAACAATGCGCTAGCTTTTCTCTTCGAAGAAATAAGATATGAAATGGGTGGTGAACAGGTCGCTGTCGTTAGGAAGCCTGGCATCACTACTACAATGAAAACTAGGGTGTCATATGGACAAACATCCCTCCCATCGCTACTAACTATAGGTTGGGGTCTCACCGAGAAAAAACAGGATATTTTAGATACTACCAGCCACGTTTTCAGCGGTAAACTCCCTCTTAAGTACCTCATGGGTTTTGCAGAAGATTATACCAAAGGTATTTTAAATACAAAACAGGAATTAATTTTAATTATAGCACGTTCCTTTAAAGACTCTTACATTGGAGAAGTTGATGCACAGTTAGAAATTAACAAAATCGAATGGAAGATAAGACATATTGTGCCTGAAGTTAGACAAAAGGTTAAACTATTAAAGAAAATTGATACGAGCAGTAATAATGCTAAAGTTAAAATGGCTTACCGTATGTGGGATCTCTATGAGCTACCCACTCTACGTGATACTGCTTCTGATATATGGGCTGTTAAAACCACTAACAGTCTTGAGAGACCTCGATACATCATTATCGGATTTCAAAACAATGGCAACTCTAGTGACAGAACCAAGGACGCCGCAAGTTTTATACATGCAGATATAAATAATATTCGGCTATATTTAAATGCCGAAGTATTTCCATATGAACGTTGGAATTTAAATTTCGATAAGAAACTCGACTCTGCAGCCTACTACGCCTATGAAAATTTCCAACGTAGTTATTACGATAAAGATATGAGTGAACCTATGATGGACCTTGGCGAATTCAGAAAAAATCCATTGTTTGTTATTGATTGCTCACACCAACCAGATGCAATGAAATCATCCACCGTCGATATAAAAATTGAATTTGAGACACGGAAGACGAAGTTTCCCGAACAAACTCGAGTATATGCACTTATACTTCACGATGCGTATTTAAGTTATAGCGCATTAGATGGTTCAGTTCAGTGTGGCATTGCTGGTGCTAAGTAACGAATACCTATTACCATGACGTCATTAGGTAGCCAATTTCCTACTTTGATAGTTGACTTGCAGGGGTTTCAATATAAAACAAATGATTTTACCGTTAAAGAATTAGCTGTTCTATGTTGTAACACTAATCAGCAAGCACACTATTTCTTCAAACCACCAAATCCTTTCTCATCACTAACCCAAGGCGAACAGACTCACTACCGATGGTTAGAAAACAACTACCATGGGGGCATAAAATGGAGTGATGGATATATTCAACTGTCAGAATTCCCACTAATACTTCATCGACTTTGTCAAAACGCTGTTAATAATTTTCGACGCAACGTATTGTCAGAGGATGTTATAATTGTATGCAAAGGCAAATTAAAGAAAAATGTTCTACAGCATCATCTAAAATGGAATAGAGTTATAGATCTAGATGACTTCTCACCCTGCATACCCAATCTAAAATCGTTAAAGGTACCAAGATGTATGGAACACACCCAACCAAAATATAGTCACTGCTCTCTTGCAAACGTTCACTTTCTTAACAAATGTATTATAGATTTAAATATAGAGTTAAAATAAATATCTTTAAATATGTTTATATTTAGGATTAATAATTAATATTTTTTAATGTATGTCACCAAAAATAATTATAAATAAATTAATGTATAATCTAATAATGTGTTTCATTTATTTCAATTTTAATTTTAAAAATAAAAACAACTATATTTCCATAATAATAATTTTATTACACCATTTACATATTAATATTATTAACAGAAGAATTACAATAAGTGATTAACTACTAATTGAGTTGTCTTCATCCTGTTCTTCATCAGATTGGTCGAGTTGATACTTTTCAATAATTTTCTTAGGTAAGTATTTTTCTATGTCACATAGGAAATGTTTTAAATTTATTTCCACTAGTTGCTCACAGAATTCTTCTAAATTCACAATACCACGAGAGAATTTACCACATAGTTGTGCACCTCTGTAATACCTCTCAGAATCCTCATTAAGCTGTTTAACTTTTTCAGCATCGAAGCAGTAATTCAGATCATAATTTATTGCATGGAGTCTATCCATACTTAAGTCGCCTAGTACAGAAGATAGTCTTTCAATTGCCGAATTAATGTCTTCTGCCCTTACCCAACGTTCTGCTGAATATTGCATCCACATTCTTGCCAGTTATAGTGAGGCTAGAAATTACATAAATAAAATTAGAACAAGTTATCAAATATATGATAAAACTACTTACATCTCTACTACTATTGTAGTGTATTTATAATATTTCAGTCTAAGTTATACTTTCACTATACCTTATTTATTGGTCTGATAATTTAAAGTATACAAATATTTTAAATAGTTTAAATCACGCAATAATTTCGAATTTTATTAGTGACCTTGATTTAGCACCGGTATAAATGGGTGAATTCTCTCCTAAATAAATCAACGCATATTTACCACTAGACGAATTTATTTCTTCTATAAAAGTTATATTTAATAGTTCAGCAATACGTTTAGGCAAAAATGATTTAAAGGTAGTACTTGTACTTTCATCAAATAAATGTACTAATATCGATTTTCCAAAACGTGTATTAAGCATTAACATTTTTTTAATGGCGTAAACCTTATTTAAAATTAACGATGAAATAGGTTTTTGGTCTAAAACTTCAGTATCTTTAATAATAAGTTCATTAAGGGCTAATAAATCGATATTGGTAGTCATATTTAAGTAGTTGAGTACAGTGAAAGAATTACTAACCAAGAAATATTACAGAACTTTGCTTACTTAAAATATTTCAGATCACAACACTATGCTCACTTATTAACTGTAGGTGAACCAGACTAAATATGATTTTGTTCTAATAGTCCGTGCTTTTTTTATAGAAAAAGTATACTACGTCACAAAATATAGAACCCCACCACATTTTACTGTGTACGTATTGAACTAATGTAATTTTAGAGGTCAAGTTGCGTGGCAAGGAGGAAGCTCCGTCCTTGCATTCTCTAATAGTGTTAGCCAAGGCCAAGGTCACCGCAAGTGATCGTTCTGGGTAACAGCAACACTGCGCCCTTGAAGTCGAAACGCACTGCGGCCGTCCAAGGTCAAGGTCACGGTATATGCTATGCGAACCTACGATGCCACCGTGGCCTTGAAGGAACGGACCACAGGTGCACGGTCAAGGTCAAGGTCAGTGGTGGGGGGAGACCGACCTACGGCTAACTTCCTCTACTAAAGAATTTATATACTCAGGATTTAAACAGAGAAGAACGTGTCTATCATTACGATACAAGACACAAAGATATGTTAACAATACCTTACGTAAGACTAACAAAAAGTCAAAAGGGCATTCAAATTTTAGCACCCAAATTTCTCAATAAACTACCAGCCGATATAAAATGCTTGCCAGATCCGAGTTTCAGGAAAAAAATAAGGTCCATCTTGCTCGAAAAAGCTTTTTACTCATATGATGAATTTCTATCATATAAGTTCAATGATGATTTAAAATGATTAAAAATGTTTGTCTAAATCTAAAGTTTGTTCTATATCAAGCAAATCCTCAATAATGCCACGGGCGTTATAAAGCGGGGAAAGAGGTCATATATTGAATATGTTCTGCTCCAAAAGAACAACAAAATTGTATGGAACACTTTAGGATCCCTTAGCGTCATTAATAATAATCAGCCAACCAATCTCCCACCAAATCTTAATGATGCCAACTTAATTAATTCTCATTTTAATAGTTTTAACCATGTTGATAAAACACAAGATCAATTAAACTTATTTGAGAAATATGAAAAACATTTTGATGGGCATACTTTTAGATTTTCAAAGGTAGAATCCCATGAAGTAGCCAAAATTATTAATTGTTTAAAAAGCAACTGTGTAGGTTCTCACCAAATTTCACTAAAAATCATAAAGTTGATTTCTATACCTGATGCTTGTTTTTTACAGTTTGCCAAGGTTAACTGTCCTACTGAACTTTCACACTTCACCCAAGCTTATGTTTTAACTTAGGGACATTTCCTGACATGTTTAAATTACCCAATGTCCACTACTTTACGAAGAACCAATTCTTTGATCGCTTAATTAACGTTTAAAATTAAATCTAAAAGTTGTACTAAAAGTTGGTTATAGTTGGATCTCTTAATTCATACAGCAGCTGCTGTGGTATGTAATTGCGAAACCGCAGTTATGGATCGGAATATTAATGTGTTTCTATCTGGAAAACCATGTAGTACAACCTAAAGCAGTTTTCCACAAAGCGAAAAATAAATAAATACGAAAGTATGTATAAAACCAATGCACAGGCAATATTTTACGTGACCAGTTCTAATTGTAGTGACAACAGCCTCTACTAAGTAGGGTCTGCTTGAAAATAAAATAAGATGTTGATATTATTTATAGAAATTAGAAAGAATAGAGATTGATATATATGTCGCGTTATCTTCGAGATATCTATTAGATCTACTCAATTCATCACTTTAGAGAACATTTTTGCCTTCGACTTCCGCGAAAGTTTCATTTATGATTTAAATATTAAATTGCATTCGCTGTTTCCGAGGCGGCATATTTTAAAACGTCATTTAGTTAATTTATTAACTGAAAATGAGGTGGCTTATGCCTTTCCGACACATTTTTCATTTTAGACGTCTATTCAAAGTTTTTAAATCCCGTTCCTCTAATACTATTAAAAAGTTTCTTGGAAATTTTCCGTGAAACCAACACTTGTAAGTTTATTTTCACCTGCACATCGCACAGAATTCTAATTAAGGTGGGCATATTCAAGAGAGAGAGAGAGATCCGGTAAGGAAATATTTATTATTTTTGGCCATAACTTTTTTTTAATACATGTATATTGGTATAAAAAGTATAAATCTACCTAAGTAGAACTACGACAGGTGTACTAATAAAAATTTTCAGTCAATAATTTCAGTTGTTTGCAAAATTAGTTAATTTCCACCAGTGGAATAACACATAACAAACAAAAAGATTTTGACTTTTTGAAAGCCAATGTTCCACTAGGCAATATCTCGTTTTTCCTTTCCCCTATAAGTGACAAAGATGTACTTTCATTAATAAATAAACTTAAACCATCGCATTCCAGTGGATATGACAATGTATCAAATAACTTACTAAAACATTGCAAACATTTAATTTGTCAACCACTATCTTATTTAATAAATTTGTCATTTGAACAAGGAGTTTTCCCAGAAAAATTAAAACTTTCCATAGTATGTCCACTATATAAAAAAGATGACTCAAATGCTTACGGCAATTATATTATTGTCTAGCTTCTCTAAGCGCTTTGAATCGGCATTAAATGACCAGTTACTAGATTAGAACTAACATTCTGTATCCGTAATACTATAATTTCTTCAGCCCAACATGGTTTTGTAAAAAATAGAGGACTGGATACAGCTTTAAATAACTTTCATGTTGAAATTACAAATTCCCTTGACAAAAATATGTACCCATTTGATCTATATATTGATTTTTCTCGCGCATTTGACTGCGTAGATCATCAGTTACTATTAGAGAAACTTTGTAGATATGGAATTAGAGGAACACCATTAGACTTCATAAAGTCATATTTAAGTAACCGACAGCAAGTTGTACTAATATACCACACCACAAGTAGTCCTAGGAAGGTGATTCAAGGTGTCCCACAAGGGTCTATTTTGGGTCCCCTGCTATATATAATCTTCGCCAATGATTTAGTTTTTTTCTTGAAAGACATTAATAATTTGCGGACTGTATGCTATGCCGATGACACAAATTTTTTAATTCCAGAAACTAACACCAGTTTAGCAATAAATTCGGCCGAAAATGTTTACAAAAAATGTGTACTTTGGTCTGAAAAAAAATTTATAAAGAAAAAACTATTTCGATACTTTTTAAAAACCGTAATTACCAAGGTGAATTAGACACTCGACCTTCGGATTACTTTAATGTATATAACTCAGGCAAAATATTAGGAATCACCTTTGACTGCACTTTAAAGTGGGATATCTACATAGATAAACTTTGTGACAAACTTCGGACCTGTTGTTATGCACTACGGTCACTGACAAACCACTGCAGTCAGTACATTCTCATTAGTTTGTATTACGCAAATTTCCACTCGCATATGCGATATGGAATTACTAACTGGGGTACTAGTAGTCATTGTCAACACGTTTTTATTCTACAAAAGTATGCTTTGAGAATTTTAGCTGAACTGCCAGGAAGAGAATCTTGTAGACCAATTTTCAAAAGCTTAAAAATCTTAACATTATCTGGCACTTACATTTATGAACTTAGTTGCTTTGTTGATCACAGTTATGAAACAAGATTTAAACATAACTTTAATCCGGACCAACATTCCACGGCGGGATATCAAAAAGGCCTTTATTTTAATGGTTGCGAAATATGGAATGCTCTTCCATCTGATATAAAAGAATCCTAGAACATCCACATTTTTAAAAATAGACACAAGACTTTTCTTATCGATAAAACCTGTTACTCACTCGATGATTTCTTTTTATGACTAATTTTACTGGAATATATAAAGACTTTTATACATTTTATATTTTATATTTTATTTTATTTTTTTTATTTTAATGCCTTGTTTATATTTACGTCCTGGCGGAGTTTAGCTACAGCTACTCTTCCACTCAACCAGGACGGCGAAATGAGATGCCGTTCACCCATCCAAGTGACGGACTCGACCAACGCTGCTTAACTTCGCCGATCGAGGTCACAGCGCTTGAACCGGTGACGGTACCTCACTTCACATATATTTTTACTTATTTTTAATTGTTAGTTTTTTAGCATTTGACGCTCTCTACAATTACTTGTTTATACAACTAATTGAGAAATAAAGTATATTATTATTATTATTTATATTTAAAAATAGTGCATCTTCATATCTTGTAGTTTTAGATTAACTAATTTTGCAAACAACTGATATTATTGAGTGAAAATCCATTCACTACACCTGTCAGTTCTACTTAGGTAGACTTATACTTTTTTACCACTATATGTATTTAAAAAAAAGTTATGGCCAAAAATAATAAATATTTGCTTATCGGATCTCTCTCTCTCTCTCGGATATGCCCACTTTAAGTCAGAAATATTGCAACGAATTTTCGTTTCACTACATGAAGAGTTCAAAAAGAGGCCATGATAATAATAATAATAGGTTTATTGAAATTCAACAGATCCTTTTAATGACAAAAATTGTACTAGATAATTTTTTACACGGTTGCACTATGTTGCACATCTCATTTTAAACTGCTACCGATAGTCGTGCCTAACAACTGTTTCCATTAGTACTAGTCGAGTCAGAACTGGTTAATAGACTATGAGTTTTGTTTTCTATAGCTACATCTGTCTGCTCTTCAATTTTCTTTTCAATATTTTGAAGAGTTTTGAGTGTTTAGTCATCAGCATGTAATGTACATTTAATAGTCTCAAGATAAGAAAGTAAGTCATTCCTACAACTAATTAAAAAAGTGGGCTTAATATGGAGCCTTGAGGAATTCTATGTGTAATATTTTTTATTTCAGAGTTAATATTGTTTAATGAAACACGCTGTGTTCTAATATGAAGGTATGACTGAAATAAGATTAAGGGTAATCCACGAATACCATAATATTCAAGCTTCTGACTTAATATTTCGCGAGAAAGACAATCAATAGCTTCACTTAGATCACACAGTATTATAGAAGAGTAAAGACCTTTCTCAAGTGCTTCGATTATGTCGTCGATAACTCACGAAACCGCTTTTATTGTAGAACAGATTCTCCTAAAGCCAAATATAGTAAACTATTACATTCAATGCCTAGTGTCCGACGTAAAATTTTACATTTATCGGACACCATGAAATTGAAATACTGCTGTACGAAACTAATTTACTTCATCTATTCAGTGAGAATCATCAGGTTCGTGTTTCAATTTTCATTGAAATACAATGCCATGAACTCGAAGCAGACGCGGTCATTGGGGGGGGGGAGGGGCGGTGGGGGTTCATGAGAATTTACATGGAATATCTCAACTCTGGAATAAATTATTCTGTTTAGACGACCGTATTCCTATTTTTTTATTTAAATTTAAGAAATTACTATTTTGTTATAAATTTGTTTTTTTTCCGGTTTGAGCCAAGTTTTACTCAGATATAG
The DNA here is from genome assembly GCA_963675555.1 of Leptura quadrifasciata. NCBI lineage: Eukaryota > Metazoa > Arthropoda > Insecta > Coleoptera > Cerambycidae > Leptura > Leptura quadrifasciata. The sequence continues at coordinate 100,284,579 of OY776679.1, forward strand.
AACAAAGTAGGATCTACATATGGCCAAAAAAACATTCGCCTTTTACAAATTTCTACGATGTCAAAATTAACGGAAAAAAATCAGAAAATCTTATTAGACATTTCTTATCGGACATTTTTATTATTGAGAGTTGTTCAGAATTGTCTAAAAACCTTGAGTCTAAAATTTCATCAAAATTTAAAAAAAATTAAGATTTTGTTTTTTAAAGTAACGTCCAAGTCCAAAAATATAATTATAATGTGTTTCCTTGCTTAGAAAAGTGTGTTTGGTTTTAAATTAAACGAAAGCTGTCAGGTGTTTGTGAAATAATCTATAAGTTATTTAAAATGATGTTTTCGGAGTGACATTATTTTAAATAAAACTATCATTTTTTTATTAAATTTTGGACCAAAGGTTTAAGACAATTCTGAACAACTTTCACAAATAAATTTTTTTGATAAAAAAATACCTTAATATGATTTTTTTCATTTTTGACACGCTTTTATTAGCTTCACCTGTATATTTGTTTGAACCGGAATCTTTGAACGTGATTCTCACCTACTTCGAAGCGTGAGCCTAAACTGAAACTTTGCACACTTATCAAGGACCGATAACAATGCAAAAATTTGACTTTGTCCTAATGTCCTCACCAGGATCGTCAAGATAAAATAATTTTTAAAAAATGACTAATCTATTGCCGAGATTTTATCGGAGGCGCCGCTGTTATTAATATATATTTTATTAGCTTCACCTGTATGTTTGTTTGAAACGGAATCTTTGAACGTGATTCTCACCTACTTCGAAACGTGAGCCTAAACTGAAACTTTGCACATTTATCAAGGACCGATAACAATGCAAAAATTTGACTTTGTCCTAATGTCTCCACCAGGGCCGTTGGGATAAAATAATTTTAAAAAAGACTAATCCATTGTCGGGATTTTACCGGAGGCGCCGCTGTTATTAATATATATTTTATTAGCTTCATCTGTATGTTTATTTGTTTATAACGGAATCTTTGATCGTAATTCTCACCCAAACTGTCCCAGCGGTTAGCACAAGAGCGATGCGCACATAGGTGCACACTTCTGCGCATATGCGTTGTGCGTCTAAGTGAGCAGCGGTAATTCATTGCAGACAGCTACGCAACTATCCGTCCTCGCTTAAGCTAACATCGCAGAACGCAAAAACGGTATGAGTTTTGGACGTTTCTCGTATTATTATATTATAAGCATCAACACCCAGCGCTCGACGAGAGTTAAGCAACCGCGGTACAGTTTGTGATCATTGCATACCAGAGTACATCTACGTAACTTCGGAATTGTCTGTAACGTATTTGCCGTTGTATAAGTCCTTGCTAAACAGTAATTCCAACTTTAATACATACATTATGATATAATATTAATTATGTACTACTAGCGGATACTCAGCGGTTTCGAAAAGCAGGCGGGTATCAGCTGGTTTCTATATGTATCGGTGTTGTATAAGAACCTCACCCTTCTCTCGGACCTCTGGGAAGGTTGGCCGTTTAATTCGTGGGAACAACAATGAAAAATGAAACTACAACACAAAAATGATTATTTTTCACCACAGGAGAGGCTGGTTGGTGTTCAGAACGAAGACCGCTTTTGCTTTTTGCTATATTTTTATAATTCTAATTTTATCAATAGCTACCAATAAAATATTTATAACAATTGATATCAAGCAAACCACGCTTTTTACAACAAAATTAATTTTTTTTGTCAATCACTTCATTCTTATTTTAAACTTATAAAAATCATTTAATTATATTGAGTTAGTGGACTTTCTATCGTTGTTGAACAAAATCTTAATATTTAAACATCATTTTTTTATTTTTTAGTTCGATTTGCTATTAAAGTGTGTTTTTTTTTAGTTTTTTAAAACTATATTTTCGTTTATCTTGGTATTACAGGTGACTTTGCATTTGTAGGGGGCAGATGTTTTTTTAACCATAAGTACTTGTACTACTTCTTACTTTGTTCTATATTTGAGTAAGATTTGTTCCAAGTCGGAAAACAAAGAAAAAAGTTATAATAAGGGTGTTACACTCACTTTTAAGTGCAGCACACTGTATATCACCAAAACTAAAATTGAAAACAATAGGAAATACCCCATTCTATTGAATAAAGGTAGAAGTCCCTTTAACAATAAATGATAATTATTTTATCAATATATATTAAAATCGTGTTGGTGCGTGCCCCTTGCGTTTTGCAATTTTGCTGGCGCATATTCTCCGGTTTGCGGCGGAGCCCGAGGTCGGGAGCGGGACGGGCGGAAGCGGGAGGCCGAACTACGTCCCAAGTTCGTATTGGCGACGCGTGCCTTTCGGGGTTGATATTTTTAATTAGGCTAATAATGTCGGCTATCTCTTTCCCTACACGCTTTTACGACCCTCAAAATGAATTTGCGTCGCTCCTTTTTGATGACGTAGGCGCCCGCTTATTTTGGTAAACGTAAAAAATTTCCGTTTTTGTTTCGTTCCTGGCGGCCTTATAATTCGATTATGCCGGTGTGATTTACGATTTGCTTTCATTGCCATTCACGTACTTTCCATATCGACATCGTACGGCCGTCTGCGAGGTGTTTTTCGCCAGATATGAGCGTTTAAAAATTGCGTGTTTGGTGGTTTTTCACGATTCTGGCGAAATACGCACATTTTCGGTTTTCCTTCAATAACTTCTAAACCGCTGGAAATTTCTTAAAAATAAAAACTCCCAAAGGACAAGATTATTTAATGAGGAATCGTTTCCATTTTTCAGATTTCACCTTCGATGAACCGTTTTCGAGCTAGAGCGTTTTGAAGGAAACGACGTCGGGTGGCCAAAATACGTAGCGTTTCCGTTAAAAGCCGAATATCTCGGCAAATAGGCCGTTTTCGGCGAAAATGTTCGTACCTAACGAAAATAAAGCTAAATAAATTATCTACCGCTATGCAGAGTTTCATTTCTCTACTATAAATATTAAGAAAGTTGTGGCCTTTAGAAAATGCGACTTTATAGTAAAACGGAATATTTTGTTGCCGTCAAATAATTCCTTCTGAATCTCATGATGTACGTGAAACATTTCGTAAAGGCGACGCGGTAGCCGGACGGCTAGAGTCGACGCGTTCCAAAGCGGCAGGTCCCCGGTTCCATTCTCACCCACAGCAGCTCCTTTTTTTTTTTGCCGTACATTTTATCTTAATTGAAAATTCATCTTTATTTCTGTCTTTTAAATTTTTAACCTTATTATGTATATAACAGATAAAATACCCTTTTATTTATTTTTAGAACTAATGATTAATTTAAGTAGGTTTGAATAAATTTTCCTACACAATATAATAGATAAAATATAATCAATCATAAAGAAAAAATAAAAAATATCATAAAATGTTAGGAAATGATAAATTAAAACAACAATAAATAAATCTAAACCATATTGATTTCGGCTACCACCAGCCAACCTGTATCTATGAGGAACTACCTATTTTAGAACAGGATAATTAGTTTTTGTATGCACATTGTGCAGGTTTATAAAAACGTTAGTTCAGGGAAAAATCAATATAAATAGAATGAATTGTACTTATAAAACAATAAAAAAAGCTTTTAATTGGTAATTGGTTCCATCCTCACCCACAGCTCCTTTTTTTGCCGTACATCTAAAATTTTGTCTGTATAATGATTTAAAAAATATTTTCAGTGATATATTTTGGGAAGATTAGCTGTGATTGACTGATTTCATATCCATTCTATAGACGGAAATTTACGCAAGGGAGTAGAAAAAAATTTAAATAGATTTTCCTCATCTTTCATTACATTTTATCGATATTTCTTTCATGAATTCGTGCCTCGAACGATTCGGGGAATGTCGTTTCAATATTTTATAACGTATACGAACTTAAAATATATGTTCGGTTAATATTGAAAAATGAAAAACTGAAAAATAAAAAACTGAAAAATGAAATCCTGAAAAATGAAATACTGAATATTGACTTTGATATTTATTTTGATAACGGTTTTGATATTGATTTTAATATTGACTTTGATACTGAATTTGATGTTGACTTTGATATTCTTTCATGTTCATTTCGACATCCTTTCATGTCGATTTGATATTGATAATAATAATGATTAATATTGAGGCGCATTCAGGGACAATTCCCTAGAATTTTGAGGCTAATCCGAGGACCGATCCTAGAATTTTGAACATATCTCCGACTTTCATGCGTCCTCAACTGCGGGGATGCGACCGGAGGGAGCATCCCCGCGTGGCGCCGCAGGCGCCACTATGAGCGCGAAGCGCGAATGCCTCTGCAAGAGCTAGAAATGGCCGTAGGCCATTTCTAGTTTAATATTTAAAATTTAGTATGTAAACGTTGAAGTGCCCAAACCAACCCCCCCCCCTCCCCTTGAAGAAGATATATGACCGCTCCTGACTCGAAGGAAGTTAAATTGTATACAAGTGAATATTGTTTCGATATTTAAACATCGTTAAGTAGTCAAATATTTTTATTCGATGACTTATCAAAAATATTCTCTTTTGTGATTTTGTCAGTACATATCGACAGGTTTATATTTCAAGTTTTCGTTGAAATCCAATTTTCTGAACTCGAAGAAAATGCCCGGATGAATAAAAGTACTTTCAATACTAAAAATTCAAGTATCGCTTGACACTAAGAATTATCCTCGTCTGCATTTATAAATCTGTACCAACATGATTTCATTTCTTTAGCCAAATTAAATTCCTCATCTAAGTTGAGTAGTACACCAAATTTACGTGCGACCCATTCTTTAACGCGGGAATCTAGCGGCCCCTTTTGATCCCTTAAGTAAAGGGCAATGTTCACCGAGGCGCTCCAGATTTGACCCGTGAATTTATTTTGATAGTGTGGTGTGTTCACCGAGATCGAGATTCCGTTATCGTTTTCTGGACACATTATTCGAAAAACTGAAATGTATTCTGCTCTATCTCTCAAATCTCTGTGATGCTTTTTTGGAAACATTTTTTAACAAAACTATGAAACTAGTGAATTTATTGGTAAGAAATTGTATTAATATTAATAATAACAATAATAATAATAAAGAATTTATTGCCCAACAGAATACTCCAGCTACAGGACAATTTTACGAAGATACAAGTTACAAAATATAAGATATAAAATGAAGTATAAACTATAAAGTATAAGTAGTACAAGATACAAAATACAAAGTATAAAATATAAATTATAATATAAAATATAAATAGAAAATGCAGAATATACAATAAAAATACAAAATACAAAATACGAGATACAAAATACAAAGTACAAATTGTAAAATACAAAATACAGAGTTACGGCCTATTTCTAATGGATAGTTTTACGCCTCTTGAATACTTCCCTGAGGAAAGGCTAAACATGTCACAATGGTTGCCAAGAGAGTTATACATTTCCATCATAGCATAAATAGGCGATTTACCAAGAATATTTGTTCGTTTTGACGGTAGTGCAAAGGTGGAAGTTTGACGCGAGCCTAAACGTGGAATTCTAAAATTTATTTGGGAGAGGAGTTCTGGGCAGTCTATTGTATTATTAATAATTTTGTAGATATACATTAAGCTTGACATAATTCTTCTGCTTTGTAATGAATCCATATTACATCTCATTAACATTAAATTATTCGGATATCCCTGTACTGGGTACTGATGATCTATTTTGAAAGATAAGTATTTTAGAAATTTCCATTGAACCGATTCTAATGATTGTGAGTGTATCTCATAGATAGGATTCCATATCACTGAGCCATACTCCAATTTAGAACGGACGAAACAAAAATATAGCGTTTTTAATGCTTCTGCATCAGTAAAATTTCTTGTATTTCTTATGACAAAACCCAGTAATCTTAACGCAGATTTAGCTATCGAATTAATATGTCCTGTGAATTCCAATCTGGAGTCGAACAGTATACCCAAGTCTTTAATATTTTCACAGTGTGATAAAGTGATGCTGTTAAAACTATATGAATATTCAATTGGACTAACCTTTCGTGTATAAGTCATAACTTTACATTTTGAAATGTTCATCGTTAAGTTATTCACTAGGCACCAATCCTCAATGATATTTATTTGTTCTTGTAATCTCGCACAATCCTCTATGGTATTAATTTCGTTAAATAATTCCAGATCATCCGCAAAGAGAAGTTTGTTGCAATTTAGTGTATCGCATAAATCGTTGATAAATACAGAAAATAAGAGGGGACCTAAATTCGATCCCTGAGGTACGCCAGATGTTGCAACATACGTGTTTGACTTAAAACCATTATAATGAACATATTGTAATCTGTCTTGTAGGTAAGATTGAAAGAAATTAACAAGCATATCACTGAAACCCAAGTTGTTCAGTTTATTAATTAAAATTCTATGATCAATACGATCAAAGGCCTTTGAGAAGTCTGTGTATACCACATTCACTTGCCCCCGTTTGTCCAGAGTGTTAGAAATAAATTGGGTTAAACACGTTAGGTTTGATATTGTAGAAAATATTGCATAGTGTATTGTTCTATGTTTGAAAAACATCTGTTTTTTGGTTCAAACTGTTTTAAAATGATCCAATGGTTGTGGTGGTAGAGATTTCACAAATGTGTTAAAAATGTTTGGATAAGGCTTTTGTTTAACGCGGGTACAATCAAGTCGATTAGTTTGAGCGTCTATATCAGAATGCCAATAAAATGACGGCTAAATTAATTAAAAATATATTCATCATTTTATTGAAATCTTGGTTCCGTGCCAGTTCATTTTATAACGTCATTAACATGACAACATTATTTGCATATACATTTAAAAAGCACGGCAACAGCAGGAACTTCTACGTCACGCTTAATGTGTGATGGACGGGATGTGCGTGGTTGTCATTGATAGAGTCTAGATAAGCCAAGAAGAGTTTTTTACTGCCATCAGGATTAATACCGGGGCGGGCGGCTATTCAGTATTCATGAATATTATTAGCGATGTTGTAAAAAAGAAATATGCTTTCTTGGTTTGCTATTTATGTAAATAAATATAAGTATGAAACAAACGTGCTGTTAAGCTCGTCAGAGTTGTATTTTTCAGATATACCGGGTGTAACAGGATCATGGGATACCCCCCTTAATATACTACATACATAATAAGCGCCACTTTTTGACATACAATTGATTTGTTTTTCATTTCCGGTTTCGCCGGAAGTGACACTAACTTTCGATTCTTAAATGAAACGCTCTATATTTTTGAATTCTGCATAATTTTCTGAATCCAACGATGCCAAATAAGTGACATTTCAAACATCAATTTTTTTAATAATATAATTTTTAGTTTTCCATTTAAGTGTGCCATGACGGTTCCGATTTATTCTAAATGACCCGCGTAATGCTACAAAAATTGAAATCCCGTTAAAATCACTAAATTACGTGATTTATGAGCAAATAAATTCACCAAAATTGTTTTTGGGGCAAAACTCATTTTTTTCAAATGGAACCATATCGGTACCATGGTACCATTTATATTAATAAGGAACATATTCATATGTCGTATTAAGATGTGCGATAAATACAAATAATATTATACCTAAAAGAAAGTACAATTTTATTCTACTTACCTTGATACACATAAGGTGGTTTTGGAATACAAAAAATTAACACAAAACATTACAACAGTTGTTCAAAATAAGAAAATACAACTTTGTTCTAATTAAATGTTAAGAAGTAACTAAGGTGGCTTTGAAAACAATGAAGCTTGTCAAACATTTGTTGGTTTAACGGTGTTTTTATTGTGTCTAAAAATTGTTTAAAATTCTTGCTAATTGTGTTCAAAATGCCGCAAATTTATACAAGAGATGAAAAAGTGGACATGTTAATTATTTATGGGGAATGTAAAAGAAATGCAGTTGCGGCTATCGACATTTATGCCCAACGATATTCGATTTTTGTAGCATTACGCGGGTCATTTAGAATAAATCGGAACCGTCATGGCACACTTAAATGGAATACTAAAAATTACATTATAAAAAAAATTGATGTTTGAAATGTCACTTACTTGGTATCGTTGGATTCAGAAAATTATGCAGAATTCAAAAATGTAATAATATACAGGGTGTTCCGTTTAACCGGAAGTGAAAAGAAATAAATTGTATGTCAAAAAGTGCCGCTTATTATGTATGTAGTATATAATAAAATTTCAATCAATTATCTGCAAAACTAAAGGACAAAAGGGGGTATACCATGATCCTGTTACACCCGGTATAGTCTGTTAGTACATTAGAAAAAAATCGGCAGCTACTGGGAGCGGCTGGAACCACTCGGTGGATTTTTGAAGCCGGAAAGAGCATTAAATTGTGTGACAAAACGGCACTAAACGTAATCCTATCTCATCCAAAACATTTTCAGATCTTCTGGGGCACTAAAAAACCCTCAACTCAATGAATTTACAACACTCGCCTGCGGTTCATGCTGCAAATTTCATCTATGCGAGTTATTACCTGCATTATCACTCGTTGAATAATATACTATTAGGATATTAACAACTTTAACATCACTTGAACGACTAAGAAAGTCTAGTTATCCTAAATACTACCGATTTGCAAAGCAATAAACTGAAAATTGGTAAAGTGATAATCTATAATAAATTCACCAACGAAGGTACAGAAAGCATATGATATTGGTATTGTTACATCTACCTTTAAAGTTTGTGACAATCCACTGGTGCAGTCACTAAAAGTTACAAATATGCCGAAATCTTATTAACATGACATGACACCAATGTTATCGGATGACAAACGATGACAATGACAATCGTCAAAATTTGCTCATTGCAATCCGATCGCTCGCGGCTGTTTTTGTTAAATGAAACATTAGCATTTCAGTAATTTTACTAGACTTTAGAGGAATATTTGTAGTTTAATTCTTCGATTTGTCTGAATATATTTTTAAAAACGGCACTAAAAGTAATCCGCTCTACTTCTAGAGCAGTGAAGAAACTCTCACACGTGAATTAACACGTGATGTGACGAGTTTCACACCGTAACGGCTACGTGCATCCATCATGTCACGCGAAATACGCTCTATGCTTCATATTTGCTGTTTTTAATTTTTTTCACGGAAATCAAATCGAAAGGGTGGAAGTGTGATATATCGTTGAAATCAGAATTTTAACTGCTTTTCAATGGTTCCATGGCAAATTGAAAGTAATTATAAAATAAACAACTTGTTGCGTCAAAACGGCACTAAACGTAATCCGATCTCAACCAAAACCTTTTCAGATCTTCTGGGGCACTAAAGAAACGCACGCGTTTCATTCAAATCCGTTCAGTTGTTTCGGCGCTATCGTGCTAACACACATACACACACACACAGACATTTTTCAAAAACTACTTTTTTGGGTTCCTAGGACCTCAAAACGTAAAGATTTGATGTTATCTCAATTTTCGTTTTTGAACCAATTTTAGTAACCTCTCACAATTTTATTGTGGTGAGGTTAAAAACTTAAATTGAAATACATTAGAAAATAGTGAACGATTCTTTCGGATCCTGGGTTTTTTGGGTACATATCTGTTAATTCTCATGCATTTTTTTACTTCTTTTTAATAGTCAATTAAGGACATACGAAAATCAGCAATTTTCAATTTTTTTTACACATATACACACAAATACACATACATACAAATATGCATTTTGAGCACATACATTATGAGTAAATTAGATTATTGAATATGTGTTCGTTTGATTAATCAAATTTAAACTAAGACCGTTTGAGAATTATCAAAAAAAGTTAATTCAAAAAATAAAGTGCCACGTCTTCGAGTATTTTAGAAAAAGGCAATAAGGTTGAAACTAGGCAAATTTAAATAATTATTTCGCCATGAAATAAAAGCTCACTTTTATCAGAAACCAAAGCTAATGGTTATGTGTCTATGTTTCTCCCATTAGTCGTATCTGGGGATGTGTCAGGTACAATTATTAGGGATAACTCAAGAAAGAAATCTGTAGGAATCGATGGTAATCCACGCTCCTTGTTTTAGCAGAATACTGAGTAACTCGCTCCAGTATTGTCTTATACAATGAAACAGTTAGTGATGGAGAACCTCCAGCATCCTCAAATATAATATAAGAAAGCATACTACAAGTTCATTAATCTAAAGTCAAAACACTTTGTTTACGACAATCAATATGGTTTCGTAGAGGATCATTGACTCAAGAGGTAATTTTGGCTCCCTTAAAAAGTATAGCAAACTTGGACGGTACACTCGTGATGCAGGTTTCTACTCTGACCATTCACCATTCTATACAAAACCTTTGAAAATGTTAAACATATCTTGTTTATGGTGAAGTTCAACAACTATGAAGTAAACTGCTGCTGACAAATCTGGAAGAGAAAACTTAAGAAGCGTACTATGGATGGAAAGCAGGAAGCACACTTCTGGTTTGAGCATGGTCTAAATGGGTGTACCACACGGAACTGTCACCAGCCTCCTACTGTTCATAAGTTTCGTTGACGATATTGTGAATAGTAAACTAAACCCAACCTGTGGTTGCAAATGGACCACTCCCTGCATAAATGGCGATTCCCTAATTTCCCTACATTCTGTATGACTAATTAGTATAAAATTAGCAATGCGGGTTACAGAGGGGTCGGTGAGGCGTAGATCAGGAATTGATGAGGAATGACACACATAACAGCAGGGATCCAGTATTCTAAATTTTGCTTATATTTTTATTTTTATGCAACTTTTGGACAAGTTAGACTCGTGTTATATACAATTTTCTACTGAATCCATTTCCATAGAGTATAAAGCTATTCGAGATTGTTTTCGTCCCCTATTAATTGATCACCTCTTTCGACAATACAAGATATTTGTACTTTTTTGTATATAACTTGATATTTCGAAAAGTAAGAACGTTACAAAGGTTAACTTTTAGGTGGATACAGAATAATATATGGTGAGCATGATGATGATTTTAAAAAATGTTTTAATGAATTGCCTTTCAAGAAAAAAAACAGGGATTTCAGGGATACTAAAATATTGTAGAAATGTAGATATAATTTCACTTTCATTGATGCATACTAAATGCTCCTATACAGCTTATTACAAACCGTTATGCTATGCAACCTAGAGAATCTCTAAAATTGCTCCATCTATCATCCACGCGAATATTTGCATGATATGGCCCGTCTGGTATTCCCTTCTGACCCACATCGTTACGCTGACTGAATTTATTGGATTTACCAAAGTTTCCCGGAAACGGTTAGAGCCTCAATAGTATTCAATCGCGACTATGCTGATGCAATTAAAACAATAGCGAAAAATTGTTACGACTGTTTGCAAACTACAAATGTTTTGAGGGAACAGATGTTCAACGAGTTTGACATGTTGTCGGATGCGGTTTGTAATGCTACGAGCATCAACTTCGGTAATTCCTCTGACAATAAATAGAACAAAATCACAAAAATTGCAGACAGTTGAACTCAGCTGTTGAAGTTATTTAATACTAGGCGGTTCTTTGGAAGGGCGTATGTCTTTATTTGCCATAATAAAGCTTAATTTATGTTAGATATCATTAAAACTAGGCACTCTAGCTGGTTCTTTTATTTATACACACACACACACACACACACACATATACCATCTGTCTATTTTACGAGGGCCACGCCAAATATCTTGTTTGTAGAAGAATAAAGTTTGTCACATTTTTTGTGAGCTATATTTTAGTAAAAAGGAATTTGAAATCCATAGCCTACTTTGTGAGATATATTACAAAAACCTGAAAAATATAAAAACCACCAACGGTTATAGCGTCCTTATTTTCCGTTGAAGGGTTCGGGGATAAATGGAGTAAATAAGGGTAAATAGGCAAACAAGCAAGTAAGAGTCTATAAAATTTCAATTTAGGGTATGTACGAAAAGTTAAATAATTTTTGGTATCAGTCAACCCCCCTCCCCACCTCTATCACCCCCAATATCACCCCCACACTATTATCAAAGGGAATAAAAAAAATTAAAATGTGATTTAGTGTGTATACAAAAACGAAATGTCTAAAAAATTTTTTTAGCGTTAGCTACCCCCTCTACCACCCCCTTTGCCACCCCCCACCCTATTATTAAAGGGAGTAAAAAATTTAATTGTGATTTGAACCAAGGGCCTCTAACATTTATTTTGGCATTAGTTACCCCCTCTACCACCCCCATTTCCACCCCCACCCTATTGTTTAAGGGAATTTAGTGTGTATACGAGAACCAAGGACTTCTAAATTTTTTTACATTAGCCACCCCCTCTACCACCCCACTCTATTATTAAAGGGAATAAAATATTACATTGGAATTTAGTGTGCATAAGACTTGGATACAAAATCTGGATGTGGAAGTAGTGATTCCTTGGGCAGCGGTTTTTTAATGGTAATGGTACCAATTATCTTCAATATTTATAGCCATAGTTTTCATAACCTCTCAAAAACTCCCAGTCGAAAATACAATTCCCTGCTGCATTTTATGAACTTTTTTAATCTAATACAACAAAATAATGTACTCAACGCTAATAACAGACTATTAGATCTCATTTTAAGTAATATGTCTTGTAACGTCCAAAAAATAACCTCAGTTTTGTTAGATCCTCATCATCCTGCTCTTTGTATTAATGTATGTGTACAAAATCTTATGACTAATAAATTTCCTCTGTTTAGTCACGAGTCGTTTAATTTTAAAAAAGCTAATTACCCTGCACTCTACAATGAGCTGGCTCTAGTTGACTGGAGTTTTATTTCTAATCTGGCAGTAAACGAAGCTGTGTTTGAATTTTATGACAAAATATATTCTGTTCTTAAGAAACATGTCCCTAAAAAACACCATCACACAAACAGTATCCCCCCTGGTTTAATTCCAATACAATTAGACTGCTTAAACAGAAGAACCGGGCACGTAATACATACAGAAGGACTAAAAACCAGGATTATCTAATAATATTCAATGAATTAAGAGCTTTGCTAAAAATGACTATAAAAGATGCATACATACGGGATACCGAGAATGCCATAAAATCTAATCCAAATAAGTTCTGGGGTTATATTAATTCAAAAAATAATGCCACATCTATTCCTAGTACTATGAACTACAACAATGTCACTCTTGATCTTGGTGCATTAATAACTCCTTTGCTGATTTTTTGCGTATATTAATTCTAGTGAATATTTGCCTGGTGACAGTGTATATAATAACAATGTTATGCATATTCGAATATTCACTGAGAGCGAAGTCCTAAACTCAATTAAAAAACTCAAGGCAAACATGACTACAGGACCTGATGAAATACCCGCGTTTATTATAAGAGACTGCGCTAATGTTTTTTACAAACCTCTCTGTATTATATTTAATTTAATTTTAAACACAGAAACGTTCCCTGATAAGTGGAAACTATCCAGAATTTGTCCAGTGTTTAAAAAGGGCAGTAAAAATGAAATAAAGAACCATCGTCCCATCGCAATTTTATGCAATTTTTCTAAAATTTTTGAATTTTTATTGCATGATTACGTATCCTTCCATACTAAAAGTTCAACAAGTGAAGAACAACATGGCTTTATGGGCGGTCGGTCAACTGTTACAAACCTGGTACGTATCACCCAATTTATTTCTGAAGTCATAGATCGTAAGGGTCAGGTTGATGTAGTTTATACCGATTTCTGTAAAGCATTCGACATACTAGACCATGGCATTTTATTGACTAAATTAGAAAGCTTTGGTATCAGTACTTCGCTACTAAATTTATTTATATCTTATTTGTCCTATCGGTCTCAATATGTTCAGTATTGTGGTTATCGGTCTGATCATTACAGCCAATCATCTGGAGTACCACAGGGCTCGGTACTTGGACCATTGCTTTTTGTACTGTTTATCAATGACATTGTTGATGACTTGAATGTTCACTATTTGCTTTATGCTGATGACCTAAAAATATACTTTCCTATAAATTCCGACTGCGACTGCCTGAGGGTTCAGCGTAACCTGAATCTTCTTAATACCTGGTGCATTAATAACCGTCTTCCTCTTAATGCTGCTAAATGCAATGTCATGTCTTTTACACGTAAAATAAATACAATTTCATGCAACTACAAATTAAACGACTATACTCTAAATAGACCTGAGTTTATAAAAGATCTTGGCGTTGTTTTTGATACTATATTAACTTAACATATCGAGGAATGCACTAGTAGTACATTTAGAAATTTAGGTTTTGTTTTGTGAAGCAGTAAAGATTTTACTGAAATAACTACTCTACGTATGTTATTTGTTACATTTGTCAGATCCAAACTGGAATATGCGTCCATTGTTTGGAGTCCTAGTTACAACATTCACATAGCGTCCTTGGAAAAAGCACAACGAAGGTTTTTTAAGTCCGCAACTTTTATTCTGGAGGGCACATATCCAATAAGAGGGACACAACAAGAATTTTTTTTAAATAAATTTAGTATGAGTAGCTTAATAAGGAGACGTGTAATGCATTGAATAATGTTCTTACACGAAATTATCAATAACAAAATCAGCTGCACCTGCCTCACCTCACTTCTTAGGTATCGAATTCCGAGATTAAATTCTCGAACAAATAATGTACTCATGCTTCCTACTCCACGCACTAATATATTAAAATCATCTCCCCTACATCAAATGTGTTTAAATTATAATAGTATTGAGGCTAGCCTGGATATATTTAACTGTAATACTGCTGATATAAAGAATATTTACTTAAACCCCATTTAAACACTATCTTGTCTATATTTCTGTTTCACACTTGTGATATATATGTGTGTGTATATGTATGTATATATATATATATATATATATATATATATATATATATATATATATATATATATATATATGTATATATACGTACATGTGTGTATATATGTGTATGTGTATGTATTTGAATTTATATATGTATGTGTGTACTATATGTGTATGTGTATATGTGTATGTATGTATATATATTTATTTTTCTAGCGTATATAATTTGATTATAGTTGTTACATTTTATATTTGTGTCATTTGTGTGCCTTTTACTTACACCATATTGTTCTATTTATCGATATTTTATTTAAATCTGTTGTTATTTGTCCTGTAATTGGGTTTCACCCGTTGGATGAATTATATAAAAAAATAAATAAATAAAACTCATTGCAAATTATAATATTCGCACAAGAGAACAGTTCTACACTTTTATTACAAAAAGTCATTAATTTTCGTGTTGATACCTGCAACTTTATCAGGTTTGCGGTATAATTTTCACTTGTCTACTAAATTAAATCATTATTCTCGCTCGCTATCACACCACCTGAATAAGACATCAGGAAAGACAAAGGACAGACATCACGTGCACTCGTAATCCTTCAGCACAATAATACGGCAAGTACGAGAAAGGCAAAAGCAAAATTGCAATAAGGGAATACTATGTCTCTAGTTTACGATATTTTTACTGGTTATGTTTGAAGATAACGCCGCAGAACTATTTAAACTTAAACTTTGAATTACACTACTTTGTTGCGAATCGTAATCTAATGGAAAAGTTATTACCTTTTATATGGCAGTAACTATTTTTAAACAGGTTTGAAAGGAAATGAGCAGTCATTTGCTGAATTGATGGTTCATTACAAAGTTGATATTTTGTACAGGTATCAAACGGCTGAAAACATACAAGGATCGAAACTATCTCGTTTAGTATTAATCATGCAAAACGTACCACTCATTGGTCCCAAATTCACCATAAATTGTTTTATATTCTCCAAAGGGACTTAAATATTCAAATAAAATATAATACGATGTAGTATAAAATAAAATAACATTAAAAAAGTGAAGTCTACATAATATTTGCTCCTATTAAAGTATTGTGTCGAATACGAATATGTTAAATTTCGTGTAAAATATTGGATGTTTTGCTACTATATGGCAGCAGCATAGCGGGCCGCAAAGCAGGGTCGGGCTCATAATTTGTCATTTTTAGTGATTGAAATATCGTTTAAAACTTGGTGTAATTAATTGCTCATATTAATGTTAAGAAATGACATTGTCATTAAAAGTATTGCTGATTATATGTATATTTAAGGGATTAGTTACTTTTTATTTATTGAGATTCACAGTACTTGGTCCACAATACAAAAAAACCTGTCCAAATGAAGTAATGGCTATTTATATATCCTTTTTATTTTTTCCCAGTTTCTCTGAAGAAAAGTAGGTAGTTACTATGTTTTTTATGATTAAAACATTTTATAATAAAAAAATTGCCATGGCCAGGGTGGGTCATTCAAAACGAAACACGCCTGTTTTGGTACCCTTAGACTAGTTTCTTGAAAAAACGCTCGGACAGGTCAATTCCTGATGTTTGGGGGACAAGTTTTTATGTCAAACTTGACATTGATACATCAACCCCCTAGCCCTAGCACAGCAACCCTTAACTCAAGAATTTAAATAGGGTAAGAGTTCGAGCGGCCCCTCATTTGAAGCGTCTTTCAATTCTCTATGCGACAGCATGGTCGAAATTAGTTTTTTCATTTTTTTTCGTCCCCCTGAAAACCACCCTCTAGATTAACTAAGGTGGGGGTGTTGTTTGGGAAAAATCCTGAAACACGTTATCTTTTGATTCTCTATGCCAGTACGTGATTGTTTTTAGGTTTAGATTGTTTTTTAGATTCCTTAGAATAATACAAATTCTGCTCGAAACGTTTACTTACATTTTGGAGGATCTGTGGCGTAATTTGACGACATTCTTCAACAATGCGTCGACGCAACTCTTTCAGAGATCTTGGTTCCGTTGCGTAAATTTTACTTTTCAGATTACCCCACAAGAAAATGTCCAGAGGACTTAAATCTGGTGAGCGGGCCGGCCATTCCAAAGCACCTCTTCATCCAATCCAATGCTCCGGGAACGTTCTGTCCAGATACTCCCATGGCAAACGCATAATGAGGTGCAGCTCCATCTTGTTGGAAAGTCAAATGGTCTTCTAGATAACGATCATCATTTTCAACGATATCTAAAAGCAATGATTGGACAAGATCTTCCAACACTTCGAGGTAACGTTCGCCCGTCAGATTAAAATCAAGAAAAATGGGACCAATCATGCGGTCTCCAAAAATACCTATCCAAACATTTAGTTTTAGTGGATGTTGAGTATGCACTACGTGGAAAATTCTTGGATTCACATCTGACCAAAACCGACAGTTATGACGATTTACAGTAGAGTTTAAGAAAAATGTACACTCGTCAGAAAAACAAATGTTGAAAAGAAAATTCGCATCCGCAATTCTCTCTATCATAACTTCGCAAAACTGCTGTCATCTATCGAAATCATCCTCATTCAGCCCATGTACTAAATGAATTTTATACGGATAAAATTTACGGATTCGTCGAATAGTAATTCTAGGAATGTTGATTACAGTGGCCAATTTCCTCGTACTTAGAGTTGGGTCTACAGCCACTTGTCCCAAAAGTCTAACCACAGTAGTCTCATTTGTCACCGGGAGTTCACGTTGAGGGTCTCGTTTTTTATTGGCTACTAAATCTGTTTCTTTAAACTTCGTGACCAATTCCAACACGTATTTTCTTTCTACGTGTTTATCAGGATGCTCTTCATTAAATAAATCTGTCGCACTCACCGTTTTTGAAAAACAAAGTGATCATTTCGACCCTCTCCGCAAATCAAAGAAAAAGAGTAAACCGTGTTTGCACAACTAATGTTTACTTTGAATCACAATGACAATTCACAAACCAACTTAAACTGAAAACAAATGAGATATGTTAGGTGGTATAGGAGGCTAATAAAAAGTAGAATAGAAAATTATCTGCCTATCCCGGTAACAGAATGAAACCTATTTCTTAAGAAAAACATGTGTACTACAGACTTTTTAAAAAGACACAAATTGAGCATTTGTTGAACTAATAAAAATTTCTTCTCACGTTAAATTTTTATGTTTCAATATTTTTTCTACACGTTTCCCATTTTTGTAAGGGCATATTGAACAATTGGATTTCCTTTTAACGACAAACGAAGGACGAGTTCATAATTTTAAATTAAATAATCCCGAAGACAAATCGATAAATTTGAAAAATTCTAACCATTTAGTATTCAGGGTAGAAAGGGCTTTCAAATTACTGTATCTGAGTCTCGGGAGGTCTTTATAAACACCTAAGGTAAATAAAAATGTATTGCATACTTATTAAAATTTAAATTAATAAACATATTATCAGTTCGAGCAAACCTAAAAACAATCATGCACTTGCATAGACAATCAAAAGACGTTTAAAATAAGAGGTCACTCGACCACCTTAACGTAATTCTTCTTTTTGTTGGGGGTTGTTGGGGCTAGGGGGTTGACCTGACAAAGTCAAATTTGACATCGAAATGTGTCGTTCAAAAGAAAAAAGGTGACGTGTTTCAGGATTTTTCCCAAACAACACCCCTTACCTATGACTGATGGTCGAGAGGTGAGCGCACTTGCCTCTCACCCAAAAGTTCCGAGTTCGATCCCCGGTCGTGGCAGTGGAAAATACTGTGAGAGGGATTTTTCCACTATACATGGATATTGGGTGTGTGTCCCTCGTCTCTAAATGTGTAGCCCCCTCCCACACAAGGCTCTTCTACAGCCTTCTAGGATAAAGGGGGTCGTCATTACCTGTGGTGTATTTATATACCTTAGTTAATCTAGAGGGTGGTTTTTATAGGGACGGAAAAAAAATTGAAAAAAACTGATTTCGCCAATACTGTCGCGTAGGGAATTGAAAGACGCTTCTTTATTAAATAACTATAAACATTTAAGTATTACACACAAACATGAGTAAAGCCTGTACATTTCCCGGTAGTTCGATATTTGGCCCAGAGATGGCGCTTACTGGCGTGTTTGGTGCTTCCTACCATAGAGATACTAGGTAAAAAAAGAACTCGTTCAGAACTACTGACTAGAATGAAATGGATGGATCTGAAATAAGCGCCATGGAGTATATAAGAAGCGGGAGCAACACCTCAGTTCAGTTCAAATTCAGATAAGCGAATTCAGATCGGAAGAGAGAACAGAGTAGTACAGTGGAAATAAGTAGTGATTTATAATACTTGAAAGTTATAATTAATGTGTAATTATGAGGACTAATTATTGTAAGTTAATTCAGTGTTAAACAAATTAGTGACTACTGACAATTCGTGTTTACTAGAGCCTGTAAACACGTAACAATGTTTTAAAAGGAACATCCTATAAATTTGATGGATTTAGATAGGGGGTTTTCAATTCAGCAATTCAGGGCTTAATGGCATCATCCCTTCTCGGTATTTAAGGAAAACTAAAACCGTCGATGCTGTTAAAATCCTGCGAATGTCTCTTAAGTATGCATTTAAAAAGCCACATTAATCATCCCGCAATATCCTCTCATTGTTTTAAATAACCCAGAAGTCTCTAGTTCTCCTTTAGATAGACTAAATATTTTATACCTCATTTAGCTCATTCCGTCTATTAAGTAAATGGGAAAAGTTTTGTGATATAAATCAAATTGTGTGGTTCTGGAAGGTTTTTCGGTATCAAGTTTCAAATTGTAATTATGTTTACGTTACAGAGTTTTGAAGTAGATTAGAGGGAGTATTAATAAATGAATTCAAACAGAAAGGGGGCATGTAACATAAAATAATTTGAAGATTAATTTTTTTTTTTTAATTACATTGTAGTTTGGTGTAGTTTGAGAAATATTAAAAAGCTTGAAAATACAAAAAAGTACTTAGATTTATATATGGAACCTAAATGCATTCAGATCCACCCACAGTATATCTAGATATTTTATTTTACGTGTCTAGTTGACAAACGTTTTTGAGGAATGCTATTTTATCTTTGTTAGGTTGACTGTCAACTGACACAATACAGGGTGGACCATTGGAAAACGATCGAAGGTCAAATTATTTTTTCGTTTTTTTTGCAATAACTCAAAGCCTCTGGACTGATCTTCACCAAATTTGCTAGAGGATTTTTTTTTTATTCTAAGAAACAATAATGTATGTAGTACATCACGTTAGATCCTAGAGAGCGCCACAGGACCTGTATCTGATGATGAATTTTTTTCATATTTTTTTGACGAAACGTTGTGGTACTTCTAACCAGAAAATCTGATGAGGGCGTCATTTCCACGTATAAAAGATACACTTGGTAGAACTCGATAACTAAAACCGTTTTCGAGAAAAGTGCCGTTAAACGTTTCAATAATTTTTTAAAAGACAAATTCAAATGTAATGAAACAAAGTGTATTTATTGAAAAGTGTGCTTTGGTTACGTTTTGGTTCTGTCATTTACGTCATTTAAGCATTTTATTTTGTTCTTGTGTTCCTCGAACTAATTTCTTTAATTTCTTTATTTACAATGCCTAGACATAATAATTTTTCAAATAGGGATATGAGGGATATGATACGTGTTTACGCACAAAATTAATTTTAGCGGGCGTGCTGCAGCGAGGAGATACTCATTGCAATATCCAAATAGAATATAGCCAGACTATAAGATTTTCAAAGATCTGTTTCGTCGTTTGCGAGAAACGGGTTCATTTCGCCATAAAATCGATGTAGGATGACCGAAACGAATTATTCCAGATCAAGAACTAGAAATTTTAGTTACTGTGGATGAAGATCCTCAAGTCAGCTCAAGTTGTTTAGCAGCGGCAACAGAAGTGAGTAAACAATCTGTCCTAAAAGTCATAAAGAATGCTTCTACCCATGTCATCTGACTCCTGTACAAAACATACTTTGAAGGGATCTTCCACAAAGGCTACAATTTTGTCAATTTGTTCTAAGTTAACGCAACAGGCATCGAAATTTTGTTAAGAACACTTTACTTACCGACGAAGCAACTTTTACTGGCCGAGGCGTTGTTAATTGGAGAAATACCCATTACTGGGAAGTAGAAAATCCTCATGCCGTTACAGAAAGATATTTTCAGCAAGAGTTTAAGATTAACGTTTGGTGTGGTATCATCGGTGATGAATTATTGGGACCATTTGTCCTTCCTCCAAATTTAAATGGACAGTCTTCTCTGTTTTTTCTTCAAAATACTCTTGCTGATATATTACATGCTTTCATGCTAGACATACGGAACAGATTGTGGTTCATGCAAGATGGAGCTCCCCCTCTTTTCTCCATTGAAGTTAGGAATTATCTTGATGAGACGGTCCCAAGCAGATGGATCGGTCGAGGAAGTGAGTTTGCTTGGCCACCGAGGAGTCCTGATTATAATCCTTTGGATTATTATGTGTGAGGACATATGAAGTCCTTAGTCTATGCAAATACTATCAACTCAAGAGAAGAACTCTGGGACAAAATACAAAATGCAGTGAATGTTATTAGAGGACAGGAAAATGTATTTTTCAATTTAAGAATATCTTTTATGAATAGAATTAGGAAAGGCATAGAAGTAGGCGGAGACCATATCGAACATTTACTCTAAGTTGCAGCAATGAGGTTTTTGCATGGGGGGAAGTTTATAATGTCATTAAGTCAACTTTTACATTATTTTTTGATATGATATGCAAATGATTGTTTTCTTCTACTGTTCGCATCGTTTTTGTTTTTTCTGTGACGCTCAATGTTAAATTCTTTTGTTGTAGATAATATAAAATGTATTTTGCCATGTTCGTTTAAAGTATAATACTTATTGAAAATGCTTTTTCTTTCATCTTCAGTAATTTTGTTTTGGCATTTAAATAAGCAATTATGTCTACAATCTTTCATTGTCTTTATACGCTTCTCGGGAATTACTTTCTTTCTAATTGAAATATATTCCTTACCAGCCTCGTGGGCAGCTTTTCTCACGTTACATTTCCAAGTTTCCGGTTTTCTTACTCTCTTCCGTTTCAGTGATTTTTTAGGCAACATTTGGGCAAGTTCAACTGCATTGCCAGCACAAATGTGTTGGTCTGCAACAGTATTAGGATCTTCTGTAGACTCATCGCCAGATTCGCTATTAGAAGACTCTTCTGGTGGTAAATACTCTTTATCAATGTAGGAATCATATCCATCGAAGTCATTAAACATTTCTGGGTACTTTTCTAGGTAACTACTTCTTGCAGCAGCCTCACTTTTGTTAAACTTTCTTCTAAAATATAACAAAATACGTACATTATTAAAACTAAAATTGAAATAGGTATAATAATAATTAACAAAATTACCTTAAACCATCAAGAGGTTCGTTATCAGATTCAGAGTCGGTTAATAAATGACTTTCCATATCTCCCAATAATTTAAACTAATCTCACTTTTGATTTTCTGTGATATATCTTCTAAATCTTCTTGCAACTTATTTAAAACGTTAAAAGATATATCTTTACGTTCTGCCACAGCTTATTTAGAGTAGCACAGCAGTTTTCTTATATTTTTTAGGCAATTTATCTCACTATGTTTATTGCATGACACGCTATGCGGAAGGTCTCATTTGAGTATAAAAAATTGTATGTAGTGTTTATTAAACATCTGTTTCATTACTGCTGTTACAAAGTTGTATGTGTCACATACCACTTTGTAATTCCAACGAAAAGCGATCCAACCATGTATTTCTGGTGAAATAAATTTAAGGATGTGAGATAGAACTTTGAAACTCTGTAGGGTCAAAATCCAATGCACATACAACTATTTGAGACTGAAAACTCAAAATAAAATAAAATGCAACATACAACAGTGTAACTCTAGGGTGACGGCGGTGTTAAATGAAGTGTTCTTGTACTTCCGGGTGCTCTCCCGCGTTGATGGTCGACTCCTCCAGGAGTCACGGTAGTCTGAACGACGTTTCGGCAGAATCTTATCTGCCATCTTCAGGTTTTCGTTCAGTTCGAGCAACGAAGCAGCTTTCAGTGAGAACCTGAAGATGGCAGATGAGATTCTGCCGAAACGTCGTTTAGACAACCGCGACTCCTGGAGGAGTCGACCATCGACGCGGGAGAGCACCCGGAAGTACAATAACACTTCATATATATATATATATTCCGTTTTCGTTGGCCGGGCATCAACTTCGTTATTTTAAATGGAACGCCCTATATTTTTTTCCTTTATCGAGTTACCCGTCTAATTATATTCATAACTCTATTAAGATGGTAGGTACTTAAAATGAACCGTTTACGAAATAAAAGAGATTTTTTGACAAAAAATGATGTTTGCGGATAAGTTTTTGAGTACCTCTGATTTCATAGACAAGAGGGTTTCCAAAATTCTGCTTATACTGTTATGTTGGGCATATTAAGGGCCAGTAGGGTAGAAACGTTATTAACATTAATCTTATACAGAGTGTTGAAAAAATTGAGTTTATTTTTTCGCTAATAAAAAATGCCGTAATTCAATTTTTTCAAATGGGACGTACTATTTTCAGTTCTGTGTCATCTAATGAAGTGTTAAATTATCTTTCCATTGATATATCATAGTAGGTATTTATCTTTAGGGGTTGCATAGATATTAAGATTAATTTTCTGGATCAGACTAACTGTGTAGTAGTACAAGCAGTTTTCCATAATGAATTATTATTTTTCTAATAAGATTAGATTAGATCCTTATTTTAAACAATCTTTTGAGTTATATATTTATCTCAATACCATGAAAATAATTAATTAGTTCATAAGAATGTGAGAAGGAGTATACGCTGTTATTATGATTTTGTTTTCCCTTACGTTTTGTACTTTTTTCAATAAATACACTTTGTTTCATTAAATATGAATTTGTCTTTCAAAAAATTATTGAAATGTTTAACGGCACTTTCCTCGAAAACGGTTGGAGTTATCAAATTCTACCAAGTATACCTTTTATACGTGGAAATGACGCCCTCATCAGATTTTCTGGTCAGAAGTACCACAACGTTTCGTAAAAAGAAAATTAAAAAAATTCATCATCAGATACAGGTCTTGCGGCGCCTATGATCTAATATGATAGAATACATAAATTATTGTTTCTTAGAATAAAAAAAGTTGCTCTAGCAAATTTGGCGAAGATCAATCAAGAGGCTGTTGAGTTATTGCAAAAAAACTTTGACACCCTATATCTTCTTCCACAGCAATATTTTACTAAAGCATATTTGGTTATATCCTCATATTTCTATCTACCCCTGAACTATGGCCTATTAATGATCCACCCTGTATATGTCAAATTTTGGTGTTACTAATATTTTAGGACTACTAACAGAGTTAACTAAGCAATTTTAAAATAGTGGTTATACAGTCGAGATATTTCTCTACCTGGATAAACAACCAACAAAACAAAAAAAACAGATCAACTATGCTATGACAGTTTCAGCGTACAGAATTTATGAAAACTTGGATAAGGGAAATCAAGTGTGCGGGTATTGCTTGTGATTTTAGCAAGGTTTTTGATATTGTGAATTTTGAGGTATTACTGTTAAAACTTAATTTCTATGGCATCAGGGGTGTTGTGCTTGACTGGTTTACATCATATCTATCAAGAAGGAGTCAAAGAATAGTAATATCTAGGGACAATAACACTTATCTCTCAGATTGGGGCGAGATAGAGAGTGGAGTTCCGCAAGGTTCAATCCTTGGACCACTTCTCTTTTTGCTCTATATCAATGTTGCCAGATATCGTTGAAGAAGCAGAATGCACGTTGTATGCTGATGACGCGTTGGTTATAATAAGTGACAAATCCACGGATCGCCTTGGAGATAGAGTAAACTTTAATATCCACCTGATTTCTGATTGGTGCAAATTAAATCAGATTCAATTAAATTTAGCTAAAACAAAATGCATTAACTTTTCAATAAACAGGGAAGTAGTACCTTTAGATAAAGCTGAACTTGATATAGAGTATGTTGATAAACTAGAGTCTTTGGGATTTGTTTTGGATTATCATTTGAAATGGAAACTACACGTAGCTACTCTGAACAAGAAGCTGTCAAGCAGCTGTTTTTGCCTTAGAGCAATGGTTAACAAAGCTCTTAATCTGCGAACTATTAAAACAGGTTTTTTTGCTTGTTTCATGTCCAAGCTGGCTTACAGAATTCGTATATGGGGTAACTCTATTGATGCCCCTTCTTGTTTTATACTACACAAAAGGCTATCCGAATTATGCTTGGTTTAAACAAATTTGATTCTTGCAGAAATCATTTCATCAATTTAAAAGTTCTTACTATGCCATCTCTATTCATACTTGAGACTTTATTACACGTCGTCAAAAATAAACACTTATATAACTTTGCTAGTTCTGTCTCACAAAATCACGGTCACTTAATTATTCTACCATAGCATAACACCACTTTTTATGAAAAATCTAATTTTTACGTGGGAGCCAAATTATTTAACAAATTGCCAAGTGCCGCTATGAACCTCTCAATTAATAAATTTAAACGCAAAATATAATCATTGTTACTATCTAAGGCATATTACTCAGTTGTTGAATTTTTGAATGACAAAATTTCTCTGTAATAAATTTTTCACCTTAACATCTCCCGTAGATATAGCACATTGTTATTTTGAATATTGTTATTTTAGAATTAGACACATTTAAGAGTGACGATCTATTCTTTCTTAATACGTATTAATTTATGTAAGTTGCCATTCACAATATGCTTTTCTATACATGTAAATGTTCAGAAAATAAATTTTCTATTCTATTCTATCTGAAATATGAACGTATTATTGTTAGAGAAAAAAAATAGCAAAATATTTGAAATAGATATCCTTAAATGGATACATGTACAATATGTAATTCAGCTTAGAAACTGACTATTTGTCACTGACCGAAGCCAGATTGCACATTACTCATTATTTTATGCATCACTACCCCAAATATTTCTTTTTTACTCCCAAAACAGCCTCCCAAATGGTAAAAATGGATACGGATGGAAATAAAGTTTCCAGTTTTTATAATCGTCTATTTTTGACGTAAAACGCAGTGTTGTTGAATACATTGAGAAAATAGAGTGAGAAATTAAATTTATCAAGAAGTAAAAAGAGGACATAACTTGGAAATGTTGTGTCATACAATTTCCATCAGAGACAAGTATTAAATAACTAATGGACGAAATTAAAAATAACGCGTTAATTTCTTACACAGTCAGTCCAATTTCTCTTGCTTTGTGCTCTATTTATGTGGGCTTTTATGTTTGCTTGTGTTACAATTTCCTGATGAGATGCCTACGTGATTTCCTCTATGGTCCTTTTGTTTCGCTTTTGGGTTTTATCCCTTTTGTCACTCATGCCCCTTGTTTGTTTTTGACTTAACTAATTATTTGCACCACTGGCTCCGGTTCTAAGTTTTTTCTTAGTAAATTATTCAATGGCTAATCGAGCAAGCCTTCAAAAGAAAGGAAATATAACCTTCACCTACGTTTGCCGTCAGTTTCAAATTTATGGAAGCTTTTAATGTATCTAAGCACGTGCCGTTTACTTTGTTCCCAAGCAATCGTTGCTCTTTTTAATTATTATTTTATTTATCATTTGAAAGCTTTCTTCATTAAAATTGGGTCACCAGATATAAATACCTACTAATTATAGTATGAAATAGGGTCCATGACATATAAATCTTATAATATGACAAGCCATGATATACAGGGGTAAGAGTGGGTTCAACTTAGAAATTAAAAAAAAATACAGATAAATTATAGAAAAAAGTCTATAACTGTAAATTATTTTTATGTATACGGGGTCAGCCAAGACGATTGTCCAGGACCAAGTACCATTTTTTAAATAGAATGCTATAAATATCAGTGCATATTTAGAAACCTCTTTCTAGATTAGTTTCACTCTAATACAGAGTGTTTCACGAGAAAACGGACATGGTTTAATGGGAGACAGGCGGCATCGAGGGTAATCAGAATTACCCATAGAAAAAACTGTTTGGGCACCCGTTGATGAAAGGCGTTTTATGTATTTTTGCCGAAATTTCTTTTACTTTGTAATTGAATGACACACAACCGGGCAGATGGATTGGTCGATGAGGTCCTCATTTATGTATCTTCTCAAATAAGGAAGCTACAAGCGTTTGTGGTTTTCATATTTTTCAGGTTTTTATAATATATCTCACAAAGTAAGCTATCGACTTCAAATTTCTTTTTACAGAAATATAGCTCTCAAAAAATGGGATATGTTTCTAAAACTGTATTCTTCGACAATAGATATTAATCGAAATATTTGATGTGGTCCTCGTAAAACAGACAGCCTGTATATACAGGGTGTCTCACCGGGAACTGAATCGATCAATATAGAGAAAAGTACGCATCAGAAAATTTTGAAAATTTAGATAATTACTAATGTCGGTGTGGCCAATCTAACTAAAATAATTACAAGCAGCTGGCGCTTCCGCTTATACCGGAAGTCGATACCAACTTGCTTATTTCAAACGGAACACCCTATATATTTTAGGGTTTTCGAAAAGAGCATAAAATTCTGAGTCGAAAATATGTAGCATATCCTATACCTAAACCTAGCCGTTTCAGAGATATTTGACATTTAATAGAAAATTTGACAGGTGCAACGGTTTGCAAGAACCGTTATAACTTTCTTCGTGTAAAAGATCCTCATTTGCTTCTTGTCACGTAAAAAGAACACAAGGAGAACTACGTTCTACAACTGAAATAAATTCAATAATATCATACCAAGTGTTCCGTTTTTCGCGTTACATTTTGTCAACTTCAAACCGCGAAAACTTGTTTAATTCAAATGGAACACCCTGTATTTGTCATGGTGTGCACAATTGAATTCCCTTTTTTCTAATATTAGCATTGTGGGAGTTAAAGTTACAACTTTTTGAAATATTTGCGATTTTACTAGAAATTCATGAATTGTTGTAATCATTTCATTAAAATAGCCATGATTAGAAACAATCAGTCATTATCTTATGTCAAAAAATGCCTTTTCGAAAACCCTAAAGTATATAGGGTGTTCCATTTGAAATAAGCGACTTCCGGTATAAGCGGAAGTGCCAGCTGCTTGTAATTATTTTAGTTGGATTGGCCACACCGACATTAGTAATTATCTAAATTTTCAAAATTTTCTGATGCGTACTTTTCTCTATATCGATCGATTCAGTTCCCGGTGAGACACCTTGTATAAACACAGAAGTAAGTACTAGAAATAAAACATTTTAGGAGAAAAGACATGTGAAGGCATGAACATACGATACACGCTAAAATTATCATAGAATAATAATAATAATAATAATGTTTATTTATCAAAATAGATATTTTTTACAATATAGTGTTACATACACATTTATATATATAAATAAACAGAGGGTTCTTCCCGCTAAGCACAATGTGCCTGTTGCGGAGTAATACACTTTCACTTGTGAGTGTATTTGAATACATATATATATATCTGAATAAGTCACAGTCTAGAGGCTTTGTCACAATTAGGTAAGTTTATGTCTCAATCGGGTAGTTGTTACAGTCTAGGAAAGTACCACATTTTAAATTAATTCTTATTTACTAGTTTGTTTTAATTTTATAGATAAGTAAAGCTAATTAACAGTGCATGTTTTCTAGCTAATGCATTTTTACGTCAACTATTTGATGTATCAGTATTCTCTGTGTGTTTTCTATCCAAAGTTTAATATGCTTTTTGTATAAACTATATGATTTAATATTTTTTATTGAAGGTGGTAGCATATCGATTAGCCTTGGGGCTAGATAGGTATGGTTTCTTTGTCCTATTGTTTTTTTTGCGAATGGCTTTTCAGTGAGCACGTTTTTTGCGCGAGTGTTATATGTATGTTCTCTGAATTTTATATTTTGTGTGTTTTTAAATGTGTTAATTAATATTTGCTGACAAAACAGTTGTCGCAAATCTAACTTTTTTGTTTCACTAAAGAGCATTTCTGTCGGATATGTTATATCTTTATCATAAATAATTTTGAGAAACCATTTTTGCAAGGTGCTTAAATTTTTCAGATAGCAATTTGTCACTCCACCCCAACCAATTATTCCATAGCTTAGGTGGGACTGTATTAAGGAATAATATAGTACATTTAGTTGAGGCAGGTCTAGGTACTGTTTTAAATTTTTAAATGTAGGTAGAAAGCACCTTATTTTTCTAGTAATATTATTTATTTGAAGATCCCATTTTAAGTGCCTATCTATTATTATGCCCAAATATTTGACTGAATCCGCTTCTTCTATTAGCATTACGTCATCATCATTCATCGATTCAATGTTTAGTGCGCCAAAATTGGGTAAGCGGTTATGGTATGATGTAAAGGGAAGATACTTAGTTTTGCTGTAGTTTATAGTAAGTAAATTCGTATCAAACCATTTTTTGATAGTTGTAAAATCTTTTTCAGCCATTTTTTTACTCCACTCCAGGTTCCATCTGTATATACAATGGCCGTGTCATCGGCAAAACTAAGAATCTTTCCATCAGATGGCAGTCTTAGTAAGTCATTAATATATATGTTAAATAGAATTGGCCCTAGAACTGTTCCCTGTGGAACACCGTATTCTGATGTGCCTGGATCGCTCATAGTGCCATCTATTTCAACTCTTTGTTCTCTGTTGTTAAGGTTAAGGTAGCTCTTCATAAGCTTTAAGGAATTTCCGCGGAAGCCTATTTTTTCTAATTTATTTAGCAGTCTTGGGTGGCTAATGGTGTCAAATGCCTTCGCTAGGTCAATGAAGATAGATATTATAGGTTTGCTAATGTCTAAAGATTTATAAAGATCGCTCGTGAGCAAAGCTATTGCATCTTCAGTAGATAAACCATTTCTGAAACCAAATTGTCTACTAGATATGATCTTATATTTGTCAAGATAGTCTACTATTCTCTTTTTAATAATTTTTTCAAATATTTTTGCAATACCCGATATTAATGTTATAGGCCTATAATTTACTACTTCTGATTTGTCATTTGTTTTATAAATCGGTTTTATTATGCCGGTTTTAAATAATTTAGGG
Source organism: Leptura quadrifasciata (assembly GCA_963675555.1). NCBI lineage: Eukaryota > Metazoa > Arthropoda > Insecta > Coleoptera > Cerambycidae > Leptura > Leptura quadrifasciata. Next base: position 100,314,440 of record OY776679.1, read on the forward strand.
CACTCTCCACTGTTAATAATCAGATTTACTAGGTAAGTAAGCGGTATATTAATAGTGTCATTCAATTTTTTTAGGACATCGGAAGTGATTCCGTCATGTCCAGGAGCTTTGCCTGACTTGAGTTCCATGATAGTATTTTTTATTTCTGTTGGATTGTGAACGATCCATGCTTTGATGGAAGTCTGAAGGACGTATTTTCTGCTCGAGAAACTTAGAAAAACTTAAAAAAATAGGAAAAAGAAAAAATTAATTTTCTTTTTCCTCAACCTTTTCTTAAATTCTAAATAATAATATTACGTTCACAAAATTTTTAGGGTTCAACGTGACTGTTTCAGACGGAGAATAATGGATAAATCATACTTACTGTCGTTTATGCTTAACTGCGGCTCTGATGGTATCAATTGGAAGACGTCGTAACACTATAAATCTAACACTGCTTGTTTCACACTCTCTTAAAATTAAATCTGAAAGGGAATTTTGTTAGAAAACACAACTAAAAGACAATATAAAGTTCAAAATATGTATATTAAATCTTTTAAAAAATTTATGTTTTTACAACAACTTCTTCAGAGAAAATGTTAACAAACAATGGTCTGACCCGTGTACAACACATGGTGAGGAACGGGACGATTCATACGGTACCAACTACCATCCAATATGCAGTTTGATAAGCTAACGATGCACAAAAAGATTCAAGAAAAGTTTCATGTAACTGAAATTTTGGTGGGCTTATGCTTGCCTGTCTTATAAACGTATTTTATTAATTCACATAAATTTTGGTCGCTCCTCGGAGCTTAAAATTGCTTGAAGCGTTTCTACTTCGTTTGTATTATGCAATAACAAATTTTACGTTCAGGCAAGGCAGATCCCATGCACGTGTGAGTACATGGTATAGATACTTTTTTGACTCCGAATCACTGAGGAACCGGTTTAGGGCAAACCCCGTCAAAATACATCATTTCCCCGTCAAATCCGACTGCTAGGAAATGATGGGGGTCCCATGTCGCTAAGGGCTATTTTCGCTATAACTTCCGATATACTTTGAATAGTCGTTGGACTAACTTGTCCTCATATTCAATACCTCGTAAGAGTTGCAGTGCTTGACAACGTGGATTCGTAAAAGAGTTTTTAATCTTGGAAATTTGGAAGTCCAATTTTAGTATACTTTCTAAAATTGGGTGGTCGGGGCGACATTACGTCCCTGTGCAGCGACATTCACTACACTTTCCAAATTAACGCTCCTTGAAGAGTTAGCGAAAATTTGGCATAAAAAACGCTCCGAAGAGCAAAAATATATTTCCAAGAATTAAAAACCTCCTCCACGGCGTTTTTACGTGAAGCACGCTTTTCTTACGAAATATTTCCTAAGTCGGATTTTGTTACAACGTCGAAAAGTATATCGGGGTTATAGCGTTCTTTAACAGGATCAGTAGGTGATAGATATATAGAGTTTGGTAGGTATTGAGTATTACCCACTGTGTCATTAGATTTTTTAATTTTATTAGCTAACTCTTTTCCACAATTTGCATAATGAGTATTAAAGCGATTGGCAATTTCTTTTTTACTTTTAGCTAAGTTTCCATTTTCTAATTTTATATCCGTTATGCTTTTCATTGTTGATTTATTTTCATTATTTATTCTTTTAATGCAATTCCATAATTGCTTTGGGTTATTTTTATTGTTGTATATTTGAGATTTATAATAGGCAATTTTAGCATTTTTGATTAGTAGGTTAAGTTTATTTCTATATTTTTTATATTCTTCACGCACGTCATTATTATTCGGATTTTTCTTGAGTTTTTTATATATTTCGTTTTTTTTGTCTATCGATTTAATTATGCCTTTAGTAATCCAAGGAGTCTTTTTCATTTTTGATTTCCTTATTTTGATGATATTTGTACAGTTTTCTATGTAGTATTTTAGTTTATTTATAAATATATTTGTTGCCTCATTTACGTCGTTTGTTAAATAAAATTCAAGCCAATTCTCATTTTTTAGTGTTGTTCTTAATTTAGAATAATCGATATACTGTTTATTATAGCTCTCACAGGATGAATTATCTGGCTTCACAAAATTTGCCTCAAAATTTAGAATTATAGGAAAATGGTCAGTTATATTTATATTGTATATGATGGGTGTAAATTTGGTCTGTTGCTCTTTGCTTTTGACAAAAAAGTGGTCAATACATGACGTTTGGTTGCCATATTCCCTGGTTGCTTTGTTTATGTAGGAAATAAAGCCATGTTCCCACAATATATTTAAATACTGTTGACTGAAGTCTGCATTTGAATTTATATCAATATTTATGTCTCCGACTATAACAGTGGTTTCTGATAAACTGAATTTTGTATTTTCTAAGAACAAATTTAAGTTGTTATTAAATAAATAGGGACACGTGGAAGGAGATCGGTATAGAGCTACGATATTGATTTTTTCTTTGCCGCCAAGAGAAATTTTTAAGCTAATTGATTTAATGTCGCCCAATTGTATAATATTATTTATATTCATATTTGTGAGTGCTTTTAATGTAGACAATAACTCCGTCATTTTGATTGATGTTGCCTTCATTGTACAGTATGTCATATTCTTGTTTCTTAAATATATTGGTGTTTGAGATTCTCCAACATTCAGTGAAAACCAATACATCAAACGTATTATATAAATCCTCTAAAAATATGTTCATTTCATCAAAGTTTTTAGATATACTCCTAATGTTGTTATGAAATATTTTAAAATTAGCGTTACTATTGGTTGTTAATGTACGATACTCAGATTTACTATTTATTACATGTGTTTCTACTGGTGTATAGTTATAATCTCTTATGAATGGATCCATTTCTTAACAGTGTATTAACATTAGCTTTTCTTAATTTTTTCAATATTTTTGATTGATTATAAATTACATAAGGATGGATAGTCTCTTACATAGGGGTTCATTTTTTGGGTAATAAATAAGTATTATTTGTGCAGATAAAGGTTAGAATAGTATATTTTCTACGCCTGCAAACTGCAACGGTGAAACGTGAATGGTTAACTGTCAATAGAAACGCCAACTGTCAATAGAAACGCCAACTGTCAACAGAAATGCAAACAGTATTACAAATTGCACTGCTACTGGATAGCGCCACCTATGCTTGTTACATTCTAGAGGCATGTAATAAATATTACATATCAGCCAGTGGAATATAGATCATTCCTTATTTAAAATCGACATCATAATGCTCATATTACATAATAGGCGTAGAGAAACAATTTTAAGTACCCAGGGAACTATGAGACCATAACTGTCCGTATGTACCATATGTTTAAAATGTTTAAGTTAAAAAAATAAATAATGAAAATTATGATTTAGATACTGAAAAACGACGAGAGAAAAGTTGTTTTTACAAAATTTGAGCAAATTAATCATAATTATGTACAACATACAATTTACAGACATTTCTTAATTTTCTTAGATTGCTTGTTATTTTCATATTTAATGAAATTATAGAATTTAGGTCCTAAATAATTCCTGGTCTTTCTATTTATTGGTATGGTTAAATGTTGGTTTATTTTATTTCGAGTGACATAGCAATGATTAATATATTGTTTAACTTTTGTGTGTTTGTGTACAAAACAGCAAGTTGAAATGACGAAGAAGATACCAACATTGCATATTCTATCAGTGTATAGTAAATTTGTTGAATATAGGTTATTTTTCTTTAAAATAATTTTCAGTATTATCTTTTGTGCTACCAATCCGGTTTTAAAATATTATTGTACAGACCACCCCGTACTATTATGCCATAGCGAATAAGACTCAACTAATGTTTGGTACACTGTTTTAATAATAGGTTTTGACTTAAGAATTGCCTTAAAAGATAAAATTTGTGTATAAACCTGATTTTGTGAAAAGCTGTGATATACAGGGTGTTGCATCATGAGAGAGACATAGCTTAATAGGAGGTAGAGAACATCAGTGGTAACCGGAACCTCCCATAGAAATGTCTCATTGGGCCTTCATTACGAAGTTACAGGGTGTTAAATAATTTGTGGCCAAACCTGTTTTTTGTCATAACTTTGACAGGGAATGAAATAACGGATTCATATTTGGTACGGCTAATGTACTAACGAGCCCCAAGAGGTACATGTATAAAAAAATATATATCCAGGTCCGGACTCACTATAATTTATGTTTCTTCTTTGCATCAATAAAACATCACCCTGTATATATTTTTTTGAAATTTCGATACGATATTCGAAAAGAGCAAGAAAAACAAACAAAATGGCCTATTTCATTTTTTTGTTACACCTTCGTGGTTATTTAAATACGTTGTTAAATGTGCAAGAAAATGGATTACAGAACCCTATTAAATGAGAGGCACGTGAAATAAATAGTTTTATAACTAAAATTTGCAAAAATTCTATTGAGCCTAAGTGGTCTGGGTGAATCCTAATTCCGGCACGTTTTAAAGGTCCATTTTGGTAAAAAACTGTGGTCCTAATAAGTAATCGGGTATGAAATAACAAAATTTTTAATCAATCACAGTAGGCTTGTTCAAAGTGACAGATAATAAAAAGAAATCTCCTAAACAGTTGAATAATTGTTTGTTAGTAATTTAATGTGTCAATAATCCGCATTTAGTTAGTGAAAACTTGTGAAAATATTTTAACTATGCCAGTAAAATTTACAAACGTGGAATATGCTGACATAATATTCATCTATGGTTTCTGTAATAGAAATGGTAGGTCGGCGGAAGGAGAATATCGGCTGCGTTTTCCTGGTCGTCGATGCCCTAATCATAAAACCTTTAGTACGGTGTTCCAGTATGCAAGACAACACGGAAAGTTTCCTACTTCTGCAGTTGTGGAGCGTGTTTTACAACAAGGTGTGCAGGAACAAGACAATATTATAAACGTAGTTCAAGAAAACCCAAATATGAGCACTAGACGAATCAGTTTGGCAACTGGTATTCCTCATTGGCGAGTATGGAGAACCCTAAAAAGAGAACGTTACCATCCATATCATATCCAGCAGGTACAGCGTCTTCAACAAGGCGACGATATCCCCCGCCTGGCATTTTGTCATTGGTTGTCTAACCATCGCCCAGTCATTTACAGAACCTTATTTACGGATGAGGCATTTACAAGGGATGGAGTAAACAATTCAGGAAATAATCATAAATGGGCACAGGAAAACCCACATGCGGTACGCCAACGCCGTTCGCAACACAGGTTTTCTGTAAATGTTTGGGTCGGGCTTGTGAATAGACATTTGATAGAGCCACATTTTTTTGAAGAAAGATTGAATGGTGAAATTTACTTTGATTTTCTTCAAAACATTTTACCGAATATGTTAGAAAATATCGGTATAAGAGGCATGTTGTTTCAGCATGATGGGGCCCCACCACATTTTAACCTTCAAGTAAGAGAACACTTAAACAATGTGTATCCTAATAGATGGATTGGACGCGGGGCTCCACATGAATGGCCACCAAGATCTCCTGATTGTAACCCTTGTGATTACTTTTTATGGGGCCACTTAAAAAACGAGGTTTATAGCATTGAAATTGAAAGTAGACAACATTTAATCCAGCGCATCGTTACAACCTGCGACGAAATACGGAATAATCCAGAAATGATACGTCGAGCAATTGGTCACCTTTCTAAACGCGCAAGAAAATGCACAGAATGTGGGGGTGGACATTTTGAAAATTTACTTTAGTGTCAATTACGTTTTATTTTTAAACACATTTAGTTATTGTTTTGTTATTTATTGTTAATCGAATGGAAAATATTTTATTTATTTAGATTTTAGTTTGTTCTCTTTTCCAATTTTTATTAAGTATAAAATGTTGATGATTTTCTTGATCAAAGTAACTGGTTGCTTAGGCCTAAATGGTTTAAATTATCTGTCACTTTTATTCTTTGAACAAGCCTACTGTGATTGATTAAAAATTTTGTTATTTCATACCCGATTACTTATTAGGACCACAGTTTTTTACCAAAATGGACCTTTAAAACGTGCCGGAATTAGGATTCACCCAGACCACCTAGGCTGAATAGAATTTTTGCAAATTTTAGTTATAAAACTATTTATTTCACGTGCCTCTCATTTAATAGGGTTCTGTAATCCATTTTCTTGCACATTTAACAACGTATTTAAATAACCACGAAGGTGTAACAAAAAATGAATTAGGCCATTTTGTTTGTTTTTTCTTGCTCTTTTCGAATATCGTATCGAAATTTCAAAAAAATATATACAGGGTGATGTTTTATTGATGCAAAGAAGAAACATAAATTATAGTGAGTCCGGACCTGGATATATTTTTTTTTATACATGTACCTCTTGGGGCTCGTTAGTACATTAGCCGTACCAAATATGAATCCGTTGTTTCATTCCCTGTCAAAGTTATGACAAAAAACAGGTTTGGCCAAAAATTATTTAACACCCTGTAACTTCGTAATGAAGACCCAATGAGACATTTCTATGGGAGGTTCCGGTTATCACTGATGTTCTCTACCTCCTATTAAGCTATGTCCCTCTCATGATGCAACACCCTGTATAAGCTAAAATTGAATTGAAATTGATTTTTTTTTGAGTACTTAGTTATAAGTAATCCTAAGTAATCCTTAAACTGATTTTAAGCATGCGTTCTCCACACACTGCGTCATAGATATTTAATAAGAAAACATCCTTGAAGTACACTCAACTTTAACGTCACTTTTATGTATTCATATTTTATCTGGTTTGCAAATATTTGTTCTCCTATAAAAATAAAATAACTTTCTCTCGTTGTGCCCAGAAAAAATATAGGTCAGTTGGTTATTGGGAACATTGTTCACAAAACATTAAATGCATCAAAAGAAATTGACACATTCTTTTTCTAATAACCACAAATAGAGGTAGATATCTATGGATGCTATAAAAAAGTGAAGACACAGAAAATGAATTCAAAAAACTATTTGCAATATAACTTCCTTCATTTCATTAAAATTGGATTAACTAAAATATTTCGAAACACGCTAAAACAGCAAAAAAAAATTGTAAAGAAATTAGATTCCCATTAATTTAATTCTACAAAGCCTAACTATAATAAACTTACTCTGTCCTGAACAAATGATAAAAATACCAACCCCGTCTAAAATAGTTCCTGAACAAAACGTATTTCTCCTCCACTAGGATATTCTGCGCATTTAAATCTCCCAACGTATCTCTGCCATTTCATCTCTTTAATATTCCGTCTTTGTGTTCGGTCATTTAGGATTGTGGTCGCGGTGGAAGGTCATACAGACTAAATTAAGGGGAATAGGATCGTTAGTGGTTCAGACATTATATTACCATAATATCCTAACCGTATCCGTAATAATAATCGAGAAAAAGTTATAAACTACTAACTAGAAGTACTTATATGTAGTTGTGAATACATCGGTATTGTATTGAGTATCCGCTACTCAAATTACAATTTAAAAGTAGTTAAAGCTAATGTAATTTTTAACTACTAAAGTAGTTGCAATTACTGTTTATATTATTACATACTATATAAGTATATTATACTTGCCGGTTATGTGTGACAAAGAAAGGTATCAGTGTCTAAAGTACACAAGTTCTAGTGACCTAATTTCTTTCATCATGAAAAAAATTTCATGCTGTGTAATTTTAAAGTGTACCTACAAAAGTAGTTTTAAATGTAATTGAACATACGTAGTTAAACTACTCTTTCAAAATCAAGTACTTAGGTACTTTTCAACTACACTGCGTTTGTAATAAATATTCTGTAGTTGTAGATTGTAGATTGTTTTATGGGGTCGTTTAGCTTCGAACAGCCTTACTTCACTTCGACCTAAAAGATCCTTTGTGATTTACCCTACATCTAGTTATTTCCCAGGATTCCAAGACGTTTTACAAAGCTTGTGATTTTCCTGAGGGCTAATTTCCCTATGTCTTCAGGCGTTAATTCCGCCTGTTCTAGGAATTTTAGCCTAGTGCGGACTAACACCTTGCATTCACAAAGTATGTGTTCCGCAGTTTCAATTGCAGTATCGCAATATCTGCATTTGTTGTCTACCGCCTTGCCCATATTCTTGAGATGATATCTCAAGGGGCAGTGGCTAGTTAGAAGGCCTGTGATTAGCCTTAATTCGGACTTTTCAAGTACGAGAAGCCTTTTGGCATTCTTTGTCGAATAAGTTATAAACTTTTTCGCTTGTCTTTGGCCTGGAGTATTCCTCCAGTAGGACTTTTTCTGGTCCTTTTCTCATTCTTGAATCTCCTCCACTATGTGTTCCTTGGCCTGGCCACAAAACGGTTCAGGTCCAATGAATGGTGCTTTAGCTTCTTTTTGTGTAAGGCTGTCAGCAAAGTCGTTTCCTTGTACTCCCTCATGCCCTGGCACTCACATCAAAGTAACCTTGCTGTTGTTGGCCAGTTGCTTCAGGGATTGTCTACATTCCCATGCAATTTTAGACTCAAATGTATAGGACTTTAGAGCTTTTAGTGCTGCCTGGCTATCTGATAGTATATAGATCGTTGCCCTTCGGATGCCTTTATTTAGGAATTCCTGGGCACACAGATCTATAGCGTAGATTTCTGGCCTGGAAGATGGTTGGAGTGTTACCGACGGCTTTGGATAGCCTACATTTAGGCCCTGTTACGCCCACTCCTACCCCTTCAGCCATCTTAGATCCATCTGTATACCAGATGAGTAACCCTTGTTCCAATCGCAGTGCCTCTATCTTGCTCGTCTGATGACTTTCAATTAGTACGTCAAACGGGCTGTCAAAGTCTTGTTTGATTGGTATTGAGTCAGTGGGTTTGGTCATGGACTTCAAACAGATTAACTCCAGAATCCTTAAGTGACCAACCAGATCGCCTGGTTTAAATTTATGTGCCTGGTGCAGTCGTAAGGCACTGAGTGCCGTCTCCTTCCTTACATGCAAGTGCAAAGGAAGAAACAAAGATGGACCTAGGACAGTGCCTTGGGTTACGTCGGTTTTTCTTATTTTCTTTGCACTAAGAGCATCATCGATTTTTACTTGCTGAGGTCTATTTGGCATGTATTGTTTCATTAAATTGTAGACATTTCCCCTGATTTCCATTTTGTTTAGTTTGTCTAGTAGCTGGCTATGCGACAGTGTCTAAAAAATAGCTATACTCGCTTTTCTCAAAATTTGTTATGATGGTGTCTGTTAGTAATTGAAGAGGATCTTCTGTGCATAATTTTTTTTGGGATTATTTTTTCTAGCAACGAGCGAAGCCTGTGATTTAAACATTTTTCAAAAAATTTTGCTATATTGTGTACCAATGATATTGGTCGGTAATTTGTTGTGTTTTTTTTTAAAAAAAAAGCTCTGAAAACGGAAAGAGATTGCTTTCCGAAACGTCGGTAAAATACATTATTTCTGTGTTTACTCCGATTTATATTATTTGTAAAACATAACCTCTGCCTATTCCTTTGGCGTAAACGTCACGGGCGCAGAGGCTTTTTTCCAATAATTCTATTATTTTGTAGATTCCGGTGATTTGTTTTTGAAGAGGACAATAATACATGTGGTAGAAAACCCAAATAATATGAAAGAATATTCGTAGAATGCCACAAATAACTTTCAGACAATATTTATATTCCTATATTGTCTGTAATATTCTTTTTTCCCCGTTATGTTTGTTTTTGAGAAGTTTTTAAGTTTATCATGCTTTCCTATGACGTTTAGTATGCCTTGGGTCATCCACGGTTTGAGTTTTTCATTCTTTTTTTTTATTTTAATAATCTTGGTAATTATCTTGGTATACTGAATGTATTTACAAAAAAAATAAATAAACAAACATTCAGCATACGATATTTATCCACCTTAGGGTTCATCACAATCTGTTTTGTTAGCCAGATTTGCCACGAACGATTTACTGTACAGCGTGTGTAACTTTCTCTATTGCTTTTACATAAACTGACAAATCAGACATTGAAGTGACTCATCTAAAATTTGACCCAGTGTGTCTGACCGATTTCAAAATTTACAGAAATTAACAAAATACAAAATAGTTGAATGTCTTTGTATAAGACATATTTCCTTTACATTTAATTACTTGACATATAAATATATTTTTTTTTAATGTTCATGTGAACATAGCGAAGTTTTAATTTGTGTTGTGTTGTGTTAGTAATATTTGTTTTAAATTTAATGCTTTCTATGGCATGTTCAGAAGCAGACAATCAATGTTTTGCTTCATAATTCTTAAATAATACACATCTGTAGCATAGGTATGTATGCAAAGATAAATTTTAACAGTTTGAACTTTCATTCTCAAGTACAATATCCAACAGAATGTTAAAGTTCTGCTAGGGTAGGAACCTTTCTTGACTTCTCATGCAATTTACACATCAATCCTACCAATAGGTTCAACTTCTAAATTGTTCGAATCTAATTATACATTCTCAAATAGAATACTACTATCAGAGTGCAAATTTGTTTCAAACTCAATTTTAGAGGTAAAAGCCCGTTGAAGTGCCTGAATATGCATTCTACTTTTGAACGTAATGCTCCCTTCACTTTATATGGCATATAATAACATCGTCATAAAATTATTTTATATTTTCTTCGACTATCATACATGGTGTTACAGAACTTCGGAGCAACAATTTAGGGTAGATTGGGTAAAATAACGTCAGTACTTCATATAACTAATTTTTCTACAGGCCTGAATTACAGGCTGCTAAAATAGAGGGAAGCAAATTATTTTTTATTTATAATTTCTAACCATTACCTCAAACTTAATGAAATATTGATGGTTTACAAGACAGATTAATGTGTTTAATTTAGTTCTAGAAGTAAGTTTGCGTATCTTCTAGGAAGTCATAGCCCTAGAGCTAGCGACAGTTCGGAGGTTCATGATAGTTTGCCGGGTGTAATACCTGTTGTTTTATTAAGTTATATATAAATAATAAATACACCACAGGTAATGACGACCCCTTTTATTTCGGAAGGCTCTAGAAGAGCCTTGTGTGGGAGGGAGCTACACATTTAGAGACAAGGGGCACACACCCAATATTCGTGTATAGTGGAAAAATCCCTCTCACAGTATTTTCCACTGCCACGACCGGGGATCGAACCCGGAACTTTTGGGTGAGAAGCAAGTGCTCTCACCTCTCGATCATCAGTCATACTCAGTCATATGAGTTTATTTAGTATATATTTAGGCATTGAACACGAATAAGCTCCTCGCGTTTGTAAAATTAAAAAATATTGCATCGAAGAACTTTGATAGAGACTCTTGAGGAGATTCGTGCACTTATTTTAGATTTTAGAGTATCGGTTTAAGTTTTGAAATTTTTTTTATTTTCTGTACAATAGTCAAAGGTAGTTGGAGGATTTGGTATTTGTAAAAATTTTAAAAAACCCTTTTTTTGTCCGTGGCGGTGTATTTTCCACCACCCTGTATATTACTTCTTGAAATAACACACTGGTTTAAAACAAAATTAGAATATTTATTTTTTACACACTTCACAGAGTTTAGTACACTTAAAATGTATAAATGTTAACTTTTCAACAACGAAAGTTTTGTCTTGGAAAAATAAAAAATTACCTCGATTTTTGATTTGATGAGAAGATTTGTAAAATTCGCTTTTGGCGAAGGTGCCGATTATAATTCACTTAAAATTAGATGCGCGGGGGTACAATAGTTTTTTTTTTACTTGGAACTACCAAGGAAGAACTCGAGACCGGTTGCACAACGCGGATCGGAATTGACCTGCCTGAGATTCGTCGCGCGCGGTCTTTTACATTGTCGCTACTGTTGCGTTTGTCATGCACCGCGAATCTCGCGCAACCGTTGTTTTGAAAGCTGGTAGGCCACCGTCCATTCCGAGCGGGTACGGTCCAAAGCTGGATAGGTCCCCAGCCAGTCAATGCGGTCACTAACTGCGTAATAACTGAAATTGATTCAAATTTAAACCGAAAGTAACTGAAAATATGACATCTTTTGCTATTTAAATGGAGTTAAGAAGTTATTTGATAATTTGTCAGAATTTATTGTACTAATTTTCGACTCGCCCTCGTAATACTATTCCGCTGGCGAGCGCTTATCATGAGGCTGCGGTCAAAATAAGTGCCGCGGATAGCGCGATCTGAACGAACGAAAATAAGTTTTGATACATAATTTTTTTGTACTGCGGGCGGTAGATTTGATATAAAATATTTGTGCAGATATGCATATGTTGAAGGAACGGCAATAAATATTGATGAAGAAGAGCATGTTGTGTAGAGAAATAAATGATAATTTATTATTTAAGACGCCGCCATTTTTTAAATTTTTCCTATGCGTTTTAGCAAAAAATGTTTTAGACGAAAGTTGTAGGGCTAGATGAGCACTATCCAACGATGTATCGCGCGTACCTATTTGATTAGAGATAAAATTTTGAGTTTTTTTGTAATTTGAACCTCCGCCATTTTGAAATAAAGAAGGCGATTCGGCCCATCTTCTTCGAACTTAACCGAGATATGGACTCAAAGTATATGCCTACCAAATTTCGTTTTGATCCATTGAGAAATGCGCCCTCTAGAGCGAATATATATATATATTACATATATATATATATTGTTATTATACATGATTTGCAGGAAACAACTACTCAGCGGGCAAGTACCTCGACCTGCATTGAATTACACCTTACAAATCATGAAAAATTGGTAGCCAATGTCATTTGTCAACTCCCTGACCAGACATAGACCGGTTTCGAACTTATTAGTTCTACTCAGTATACCATAGGTCATGGAGCAGACAAATGACAGTGGCCAACCTGCTAGTTTTATACAGACTAATGTAAATGGTGTAGTGGTGAGAGGTAAGTGAATCCTCTCATGTGGTCTAATGCTACTATACACCAGACATCACAGATGTCTCCATGGTGTACAGCGACTTGCCATTTTGCAAGTACCGAGAGCGGCGACCTTCAGCCCTTGGTGGACTTAACCTATATACTGTTATTATACATGATTTGCAGGAAACAACTACTCAGCGGGCAAGTACCCCGACCTGCATTGAATTACACCTTACAAATCATGAAAAATTGGTAGCCAATGTCATTTGTCAACTCCCTGACCAGACATAGACCGGTTTCGAACTTATTAGTTCTCCTCAGTATGCCATAGGTCATGGAGCAGACAAATGACAGTGGCCAACCTGCTAGTCTTATACAGACTAATGTAAATGGTGTAGTGGTGAGAGGAATATATATATATATATATATATATATATATATATAGGGACAGAATTTTAAATAGTTCACATTAGGTATGCTGTCGTATGGAACAAAAAAATTAAAGAAAATTCATTATTTCTGTTCTAGCTTTCGAGGCTTTATTGTCTCTTCTTCGGGAACTAAAATGTTAAGGTTATGTAGAAGTTGCACATGTGGAACAGTTTTCATAAAAATATGGACACAGACTTAATAATAATTACAGCTTACACAATAACAAGTTAAAACATTTTTATAAAATAGACAGATGTCACTTGACAAAAATAAATTATTAAAATAATTAAAGTTAAAAAGTATGGTGTCCTGAAGGGATCCATCTTGTTCCACATTTTTTCCAAATTGAAAGATAAAGACCACATGTTGGAGATGTCCGGTGTTATGTATTGCATACCTTGTGGCGTATGCGACAAGAAATATATAGGTCAGACCGGTAGACTCTTAAAGGACCGGTTGGTTTCACATAGAAGCGATATCAGAAATAACAAGAAATCCTGTATTTTGGCAAAACATACCATTGACAACAATCATGTTATGGCATATGATGGCGTTAGTATTTTGGACAGAGAAAATAACAGACCCAAACGAGAATTTCTCGAAATGACTAACATTTATAAAAATAATAACGTTTTAGTCTCTAAAAAGGACATAGAAGGTCTGAATATTATTTACACGTTTCCTTTACATCTTGACAGTAACAATCAATATAATGCAACAGGTATAACAACTGATGGGAGAGCAGGTATAAGTGCAGGTTAGTTACTTTTATCCTTGAGGAATCAATTTGACAGGTTGGCCATCTTCACAGGAAGTTCCAACTTAACCTTATAGTACAAGATGGATCCCTTCAGGACATCATGCTTTTTAACTTTAATTATTTTAATAATTTATTTTTGTCAAGTGATACGTCCATTTTTATAAAAATGTTTAACTTGTTAACTGTTATATTGTTATTTTTATGAAAACTGTTCTACCCACATCTGCAACTTCTACATAACCTCAACATTTCAGTTCCTGAAGAAGAGACAATAAGGCCTCGAAAGCTAAAACAGAAATAAAAAGTTTTTTTATTTTTGTGTGCCATACGACTGCATACCCAATTAAGAAACTATAGTGATATTTTCCCGAAGTCATGACATACTGCACTCTGCAATAGGTAGATGAGAAACCTAAAAAACATGAGAAAAATAATGGCGTACGAATTAATTGCCGCTGAGCTTGTGGTTTACACTGTCAAAATTGCATAATTTCAAGACAACTTTTTATGATCGTTAACTGTATGCCGTTTAGTTTCCTTGTTTATTATCTAGTTTTGACCTATACAATAATTGGCATACCAATCGACTGTAGCTGTGCTGTTTATAATGTAATTTATACCTTTTGGAATACATGAGAATGACAACTACAATGGTGGTAATTACCTGCGTTTATAGAGCACGCTTTACTTGTTGAAGATTCAAATTCCGGAGAATATATTATCGAAGAAAAAGAAGTTACTGAAAATTAGTAATACTTTTTTTATAACATAATTTATTTAAATTTTTCAAATACCATTTTTTTACAAAAAAAAAAATGTCAAATTGAACGTATTTTTATTACTTTCTTACGTGTTTTTTTCCACTATTTTCGTTCTAACATTATATAATTTATAACTATTATCCATTAACTGTCGATTCCTCTCTAGAATAATCAAACAATATTAATACAGTTATAAATGACGATCATTATGAAGACTAATCAAACATCTGTTTTACATTCGGAAATAAAAACGATTTTCCAATAGTTCATGTCATGTAGTCATTCATGCAGCACCGATAAGTATACTTTAATGAAGGACAACATTAATCTTCTCATCCCCTGTAGGCGTTTTATTTGATATCTATGTGTTTTATAACCCTTACATAAGGTAGTATTAGGTGAATAATCAATCACTTCACGTTTTCCGGCAAAATCACGTACAAAATACACCTGGGTACCGGAGGTGAAATATACTCTAGTTTTTGCATTAAATCTAGTTGGGCAAGGATCGATACCCACCGGTAACAATATATCATTAGGCCAGAAAATTAAATTTAACCTGTAATGAATGGGGCGTTCAGTAATTCACATAAAAAAATATTTTTTAGCGAACCGTATACATCAAAATAAATGTACATTAGGCTCAAGGGAATGTCTATGTATATACATCTGTTTTTCGTGTGATTAATGATCGTATTTGTACAGAACAAATAATAAGACAAATAATTCAATCAATATTTGTTTTTCTGATTAAAAATCACCGCCTTTCAGACTTGATACACCGTGCGATTAGTTTCCCATCATAAAACCTGGCGATAGAAAAGGATCAGATAAGCTATATCTTAAATAGCACGAGGTTTAAACCATAGTTTTCGAAAAAAAATGAAATTTTAAAAAAATGTCTAGAGGACTTCTGGCCAAAAAGTGTACATATGGGGAACATTCAATATATATTACACCATTTACTCTCTGGGAAATAAATGATGCCATCATTAACTTGAAAAATAAACCATCTACTGGGTTTGAGACATAACACCAAATACTATAAAAATTATTAAAGACCAGTTACTATATTCGTCCAATTTATCAATAAACCAGGATTGTTTCCCTGATATACTTAAGTTAGCTAAGGTTATACCTATATTGAAAAAAGGGTCAGCAGAGGAAATTGAAAACTATCGCCAAATCTCTCTGTTAAGCGTAGTTTCTAAATTATTTGAAAGATTTTTTACAACAGAATAATATCATTCACCATAAAATATAATATCCTTACAGCTTTTCAGCATGGTTCACTGCTGGCAAATCAACACAAACAGCAACCTACCGTTTATTAGATTGGGTGTACGTACACCTGCTTAGACAATAGCAAGTATGTGGTCTGCATAATGTTTGATTTGTCAACAGATTTTGATGCGGTAAACAATTATTTCTTAGAGCAAAAGCTATACATAGTATAGGAATAAGAGGAAACTTATTGTCATGGAGAAATAGTTACATGGAAGGGAGATCGCAAAGCACAACTAAATAATGTTCAATCACAAATAGAGAATTTAATGTAAGGTGTTCCCCAAGGCTAGGTTTTGAGACCGCTATTATTTATGCTATTTATAAACAACCTTCCTAACTGTTTAACTAGTGGCCAATTAACAATGTTTGCTGATGATATAACAGTGACATTAGCAGCTGATACAACAGAACAAATCCAAATGGCTTGCAAAGACAATTGCCACATGATGACAATATAGTGTTCCATAACGCAAAATTACTGGGTACTTATTTAGATGATAAATTGTTGTGGGACAAGCACATTACGCACGTATGCTCGCAACAAAAAGACCTACTTTGCTATATTGCAAATGCATGTTAGATGAAGCAGGACTATTGAGCATTTATTATGCTCTTGCACATTCACGTTATTTCGTACAATATCATTGCCTGGGGATGTTCAAGAGATAGGGCAGAGTCTTTGTTAGCCAAAAAAGGCTCATTAGACTTATATTTAGATGAGTTACAATGAATGCTGTAAAAATATATTTATAATAAAAAAAAGTACTAACGACTCCATGTATATTTATACTAGTATACCAAAAAAAAAAATAGGTTCATTCACACAAAGACTTAATTATTGTCATTCATATAGTATAAGACGTGGTGATCTACTTAGTATACCTCTACATCATACTTCAAATTATAAACATTCGCTATATTACAACTGTGTTTTATTTTTCAGTCAAAGATGTAGATAGCCTTTACAGTGTTTGAGATTTTTGAATAGAGAATCTGGAGGCCATATTTATTTGTCTATTATCCTCCAATTAATTTTGTGAAAAACTTTACAATTCACTGTTTATATTTCTTATACCTGTGACTATGTTGTTTAAATACGGGTATTGTGTTTACTTACATGTTTTTAATTCTATGTTTATACATAATATCATTTTTACAAGTGACTTACCATATATACATTTTGTATCTAAAATGGTCAATAAATATTATTATTGTTATTATTATGATAATAACAAAGTCAGTAACAACTGTTGAACTGAAGCAAGTTGAAAGAAGTCACTTTGCGACCTACATCTCCTTTCCTTTAACAAGTGTTGTTTTGACACAAATTTTATATATCGGAGTTTATTACTTTCTCAAAAACAGCGTAAGAATCACCGTCTTGTTTCTTTTGATTAGATTTAATATAGAGATCAAGTGAGACTAATGTATGAAGTAATTGTTCTGATTTCTTAGAATATTGCACAGCTGGGATATAAAATTTAATTGCCTTGATAACCAAAACACGAGGCGATTTATATTCATTAGAAACAGACATAGATACACGACTGTTTATAGCATGATGCTAAACTTTAGAACAATATTTTAAAGAATTGTACTCACTTTAATTTTAAGTTATTAAATCAAAACTGATAAAATTCTCTCTAGACAGATAATCTGCTTGGTGGGGAGGAGTTACGTATATTGCTATAAGATATATTTGCAAGACACTGTATTCTTTCAAATTTAATAAATAAATACCTATTAATAGTCTAATAAGAGATGAATAACTTATCTTCTTTGTACACAAAAGAGTTATTCAATGTCTGCTACTGCTTTGTTAGAAATATGTAAAAAGAAATCATTTGAAAATACAATAAACAATAGAAGCCCCAAGACAGATCCTTGAGGTATTCAGTGGCAAATTGTTAAAGTCGTATATATTGTTATTACTAAAGACTATGTACCATAAAGTTTACGTTTTTTAATAATACTGGACTTAATTAGTATGACGTCAGTATTAGGCAACCGAACATACTACTGGCATAAGGCTAATGGCTCATAATGTGTGCTTTACATTATAATACAGGCATATCTCATAATAGACAACAATTCGAATTGCGTTGATTTTCTGTCACTCTCAATGTTCTGATTTAAATTTTTGAGGGCCTTTTTGGGCAGCAACAAAAATATATGAACGTTAACGAACTTTCAATGAAGAAATAATAGGAATTACTGGTCCTCATCAGCACCCGTTCTGGAACGGGCTCTGTGGTAAAAATTTCATTTTGTGGACTGTAAAGCACACAGTAATCGGCTGAACCCCTCGCAACTCAACAGGCCATCACTTGGGCCTTGCTGGGAGCAGCCGACACATGAAGCTATAGTAGTCATGAGGATGATTTATTATTTATTTAAAATATTTAAGTTTTATTAATAGTTCCCTTGGACGTAACTTATTATTGTAGATAACTTTATTCACTTACTTGACATCAATGGAAATACCGTAATAAATTGTTCCTTATTTTCCATCGCAGTTGGCGGTGCTGGAGACCAGCTTTTTCATACTTTTGCATTTGAATTATACTGAATATAAAGTAGGCCGTGATAAAATACTAGGGCCTTTAAGCTTTTATATGCATATTTTTTACTTTCCTTCCGCGAAATAATAAAATTGGATTATCTAGACATTCATATTTGATTTTACATAAGTTTTTCGTGCCCTTAACAGATGGTCGTTAGTTTGAATAACTGTTTGAAAACCGTGTTTTTATTTGGCTTAATATCATGTCACGTTTTGTTAACATACTTTGCTTTTCAGAAATCAAATAACTCACGTGTAAGTGTTGATTGTTTTTTATATAAGCTTTCCAAAGTTGTATTGTCTGAAAGTTATTTGTGGCATTCTACGACTATTCTTTCCTATTATTTGGGTTTTCTACCACATGTATTATTATCCTCTTCAAAACAAATCACCGAATCTACAAAATAATAGAATTATTGGAAAAAAGCCTCTGCGCCCGTGACGTTTACGCCAAAGGAAAAGTCAGAAGTTATGTTTTGCAAATAATATAAATCGGAATAAACACAGAAATAATGTATTTTGCTGACGTTTCGGAAAGTAATCTCTTTCCGTTTTCAAAGCTTTTTTTGGAAGAACTCTTATTTTGCTTTATTTTGCTGTGTATGTCAAATACGCAGCTTTAAGATTCTGTTTATGTTATTTCCGTAGATACTTACTACTTACACAGAACATAGAACTGATGATATTTTCTTTTAGATAATTTTGAGTTTGTTAAGTTCTTCTTTTAACATTGGTAGCCGGGCTGTACAAATATCTACGAACAATTCGATACGCACTATCTTCATTTAATAAGATTATTGCTGATTCTTTAATTTTTCTTTTTTTGGTATCTGTTTCTTTTGTTAAAATTTTTGTCGAGTCCCAGTTTAAAGACAGGTTGCTAAATAATAATAATTTGAAAACTAGAACTAAATTAAGTGTAAATAGCATAATGGAACTCTTAACACTGTGTATAAAAACAACCTATTTTCAATTGGACAATGAATTCTATCAGCAGGATTTTGGTATGGCTATGGGGTCTGCATTATCACCAATTTCAATATATGAAATCTTACTTTATCTTTTACCCATATTTAGCCGATTTACCCCCGAACCCTTCAACGGAATTAGATGAAAAGATAATCTAGTTCCAGATCTCGTTATGATACATAAGTGTACCAAATTTCAAGTCAATATTACAAACAGTTCCAGAGTAAACATGCGCACATAAAAGTTACAGACGGACCGGCAGACAGACAGAAATATTTTTTTTTTCGCTCTAATTTAAAATCTCGACGTTTCATGACATTTTAAACATATTTCAACAAAAAAAAATGCGTTACTATACTTCCACTGGAAAGGGAAGTAAAAATAAAGTAAACCTGTATATTACTTTTATCCCCCACATTTAAAAAAATTACATTTTGTTTACTACCCACTTTTATGATCTGAAATTTATATTATTATTGACGGTGCTATTTTTACAGTAATCTATAATGTTTTTATTTTATATTCTTCGACTGTATTTTATTAGTGATACTAAAGCGAAAACTCCGGTACATTTGAGCGAGCCGAATTTGAATAATCCTTTGCATTAATAAAAATGTTATCAAAGGCTTCCACTTACATAAGTTTTTATCGGAAGATATATGACTGTCGTTAAAGGATGTCATTGGGACGATGACTGAAGAGATACGAACCGTGTCGACATTCGGTATTTCTTTTAGGACTCGCGGTAATATTGCTAGGAGAGATTTTCCTGGCATCTTTTAGGGATTTGAAGGGATCTGATGGAACACGAGCTCTTTTTCCTTTTTAATAAAACTGTAAGTGTGAAGAGTTGGTTTACCTAGTAGACAGTTATTTGAGCCTGGCAAGGACTGTATTAAGTAAGCAGAGAGTGAGTCATGAGATTTAAAATAGAGTTCCGTATGTAATATGTAATACCAACTTGTGTGGAGACAGCACAATATGACAGGCGTTTCCTTAGACTTGGGAAATCTTTGCTTTAAATATAAAAAGTATTATGTGTGTATTATTACGTGTAAAAATTTTGAGTAACCAACAGAATATTTCTTTGAAAATTTCACACCTCTACTTTTTAACCAATAAGGTACCTTAATTTTGACTAGTTACCATGGCAATTAAAAAAAATTCCGGAAATTTTTTCGAGGCGCCACGATATTTAAGTGAAAATTTTTTGACAGTTGAAAAGGTAAACATATGATCTACAACCATTAAATAATGTAGATGTACCTGTGAATAATGAAAAATTTCTGAATTAACATTATTGTTTATTATTCGCTATAAAGTTTCATTAAACAGAAAACACAAATTTGTTAAATTATTATGCATTAACAATTTATAATTCAAAAAACGTAGGATGTACAAACATAGTAAGATTTAAATGTTGCTTGAATTCTAACCCATCCTCTCTTCTTAATGGTGAATAGGAAGGTGACGAATTAATTAGATGTCTGTGTTTTAAGACATATATGTAATATTTTGAAACAATTTTGTTCACTTTTACGCAAAAGGCCATATTTACTTGACATCTGCAGCAGACTTTCTTGGATTTTCGTAAACAAACCATTCGACTCTAACGCTTCCTGGTCGCAATCTTCCATTAAATTCGTTAAATATATTAATCTTGGATGACATATTTGCGCTTGACTCAACTCTTTGCAGTATTTACATAAATTGTACTTTTCAAAGCATTCCATTTTTCTCAAATTGTTTAACGCAAATACTTACAAGAAATGTTTTACATAAAAATATCTTTGTTTGCTGGTTTACTATACAGTAACTTAATGTAATTTACCAATATAAACCTCATCTGTCAAAAGCATGGCCGCCTATATCACGGCCACCTAATGCAACAAACCATGTTAATATTATATTTTTTAAATTAGAAGTGTTATGGATTACTTTAACAAAAAATACATTTCTACCACCTTTAGTAACCTAAAATTATGAAAGGGCGATAGACTGAACTAATACCCATCTGAGTTTTAGCATTTGGTGTAACTAAAGTTGGTAATTTTTTTTTATTTAACGAAATGTGGTGGATATACCTATATGATTTTTTTAGAATTTATTTAATGTTGAACTAATATCTTCATTGGCAAATCTTTAATGATATCGACTAATAAGCAAAATAATAACGAAATATATTAAAAACACAATTATTATAAATGTTTGTGGGCTGGCTTGAATTGGTGGGTTGAATCTGGGTACTTTCTGTTTTATTTTGCATTGTGCTCTGATCATGATTAATCTTGCTAGTACTTGATGAAATTCTCCTCATGGATTCAATCATCTGATGATGGTGTTCAACGTCAAATTGTAAGTAAGATTTGATTGACTGACTATTACTGTGTCCAGTAATTTTAATGAGCTGTTGTTCACCAACTCCTTCCTTGGCCAATTTCGAAACAGCTGTTGCTCTTGCAGAATGATTAGTTATTTTAATTTGTTTAGTGTCAATTCCTATATCAGAGGCTGCTGATTTAAACCATGAAGATACAATGTTCTTACCAACTGGGCTATTTTTGTACCATCCTTTCGAATTGGGTTGACTCCAGTATGGGTTTGGTGTTAAGAATAATCTGTCGGTCTGAATAAGATTTCCCCTTTTTTCCATCAACTTCTTAAACAAACGAACCGGACACATTTGTGGATTGTCGATATTTGTAATCAACCATTTACTATCCGACAGTTTTTTAGAACCACCTTGTGTGGTTTTGGAGAATATTGGATTATATTCTATCCGACCTTTTGGGTTTCCGAAATTATCAGTTTCTTCTTTGAAGTATTGGATACACGCAGAATATCCTTCCCCTCCTCTCCATGCCAGCTCATGTGAAGCTATGTGAAAAAATTTACGCTGCAATCCATCTGGAGTATTTTCATCCCACATTTCAATAATTTTTTTGTATTCGTCACTGGTTAAGGCTGAAGCACTTACTTTTCTTTTTAATGGGTCTCTCTGTAATTTTTTGCGCTTAGCATCGCGTGCAGCTCTGGCGGTCGCAAATTCCACGTCAGAAAACGGATTAAATTTTATTTTATATTTTTCGTAATAAATTTCTTGTAACTGCTTAGCAGTGGAGTTCCACATCACTTTGACCACACTTTCCTTATAATCTTCAAAATTTTTCTTTTTCATATTAAATGCGTAGTCCTCCAATATAGTAGCGATCATTTCGACCCTCTCCGCAATAAAGTAAACCATTTCTGCACAACCAATATTTGTTTTGAATCACAATGACAATGACAATTCACAAACCAGCTAAAACTGAAAACAAATGAGATGTGTTAAGTAGTTTAGGAGGCTAATAAAAAGTAGAATAAAAAATTACCGTCAAAAGACCTTTAAAATGAGGGGCCACTCGACCACCTTACCGTAATTTTTGTTTCTGTTGGGGGTTGTTAGGGCTAGGTGGTTGACCTGACAAAGTCAAATTTGACATCAAAATGTACCGTTCAAAAGATAAAAGGTGACGTGTTTCAGGATTTTTCCCAAACAATACCTCCACCTTAATTAATCTAGAGGGTGATTTGAAAAATAGAAAAAAACTAATTTCGGCCACGCTGTCGCATAGAGAATTGAGAAACGCTTCAAATGAGTGGTGTCCCGATCCACTTTCCCTATTTAAATTCTTGAGTTAGGGGTTGCTAGGGCTAGGGGGTTGGTGTGTCAATGTCAAGTTTGACATTAAAAGTTGTCCCCCAAAAATCAAGAATCGACCTATCTGAGCATTTTTTAAAGAAACTAGCCTAAAAGTACCAAAACAGGCGTGTTTCTTTTTCAATAGGCCACCCTGTACAGAATTGTAACGAATGCGATATGTCATCATTATTATTTATTTTGTTAATGAGTATTTAAGCAGGGAAAACAATTTCTAAACTTATGTCAACACAACTTGGTCATATTTTCTAACAATTTATTTAGTACCAAGTGCAAATATCACGTTAATTATTATTGCCTTCAACTTAGCCAATCAAATAGTTCCATGCCTTCCAGCTTTCATATTTCCACCCTAACTTATTGTTTTTGCTTTATTTTCACTTGAGAAACTTCTAATTTTCCTGATGTTTATTCCACTTCGGAGTTTATTCGACATAATAGAGTCTAGCAAATAATCGTTGATTACTTCTCGGATCCATACAATGTTCCATAAAATTAAACTTGGCTGCAATTTCAAGCAAAACAGATTATTCTATACATAACAGCTTGACATATATATGACACCATTTGGCAACTAATAAACAATATAAACATAAATAATTTAAATATAGTTGTCAATGAAGGGAAGAATAAAAAAAATGAAAATACAGTTAACCTCAAATATTTTTTTATGGTATCATACTAGTTATACCCTCAGGGTCATTCAGCCAACTGAAGTAATGGCTGCTGGCCATGCCATTTCTTTTAATCCCCTGTTTTTCGCAAGTCCGGGTAGCTTTTTATTTTTTATTACTAGTTCATAATAAAATAAACATTTTGGCCCCAAAATGGGTTCCTACAGGTTTTTTAGGCCACTGATTACGAGTCTGAGATCGGTTTTCCGAAAAATTAACATGAAAAGCGGAAAATCGTGAAAAATTAATCTTATTTCCACCCTCTCGCAATTTAAATGTATTACTTCAAGTTTTATATCGTTTTTTTATGTTTTTAAATGGAGCGAGCGTGGGTGCGTCTTTACTATGTACATACTTCGATATGCGATGTAAAGAAACGTAAGGCGCGGTTAGTAGTTGGATGGGTGACCGTTCCAACTGTTGTAGGGTATGTCCCCTACAAGTCCAAAATAAAAAATTAAAAATTCCAAAAATCATCAAAAAATCAGATCACTCCATGCAATATGGCAAACTACATAAAGAAAGTCAACCAGACACCATTCACATCAAAAAACCACAGTCAAACTCAAAGAAATCTGAGAAAATTCGCAGACACTCGATAATTCATAAATAACGTAAATTCACTAAAGTCCAACCTCAAACATTCATCCAAGCCCATTCGTAACCGATTCACTGAGAAAAACGTCACTTAAAAATACAGCCCCCATATATTCATCAACCTAACCAAAATCACTATCTAAACCCAAATTTTCATCGTCTTACTTCAATCCGTAAATTTTCTATAAACAATTTCATTTTCAAAATTTTAATACTTCTTGACCACCCCTCGTATACGTAACTACGTCCAAACTTATCCTTCGAGCTCGTTTCCCAACTTTCTCGCAACCACTTCGCATTTTACTCTTACTTTTCGATCACCCCCTGTATACTTCAAATCACGTTCCGTGCCTCGAATTTTAAAGTTCAAGCTTAATTTCATCAAATTCTCGCAACCCGATTGCTATTTTAAATTTCACCATTTTTGATCACTCCTCGTATAATAGCATACAATATGTCGGTTCAACTTGACTCGTACCCGTTAGGAACATTTTAATATCTTATCTTCAGAAACTACGCACCTACCGGGATTATCATTTCATTTCAATTTTTAAACATCGGACCTCCGTTAATACTTTACGGGGTCGCGTCAGATTTCGCTAATTAAACTCTAATAACTTCTAAACCAAATTCCTACTTTCATTCTTATTTCAATAAATTCCTATTTTCATTGCCGATTTTTCTATTTAACTTTCATCTTCGAAATCTTAAAATTTCCAGTATTGCGCAACATGTCGTAATCGATAACTCATCCTCGCCCGCACGGAGCGATTTCAAGCCTTTCCAGATCTTTAGAACGGGATGCGAGACTCGATGGCGCGACAAACGAAACTTACCCATACAGTATAAATACCGGTGTGCAGCAAGCCCAAGTTAAGTTCAGTTTTGGCAGTGATTCCTATGTTTAGTACTCGCGACGTGATTCAGTGGAACAAGTTATTTAAAAGTGATTTTAAGTGTAATAAGCTTATTTGCTAGTGCTTCCGGTCCGGTTACTATTTAACTAAAGTTGTAGATACCCACCGTCTAGTTAGGCTTTCTTAACCCCCTGTCCTAGCATACTTCTCGTGACTAGCTGTCCCGAACTAGCTTCCCAGGCCGAAACCTGGTTAAAAAGAATAGTTTTAAGTAATCGCCTTAAGTGGCCTCTTTCTTTTTTAAATATTTATATTTCGTCTTAAGTGACTACATTTATTCTCGCCTTTACGGTTCATACAATCCTAAACCAAGCGAATTTTTTCAGATTAAATCAAATTAAAATATTTCAATAAATAATTTTTGCTAAATTCTACAGTCCGAATTTATGCTGTCGAATAGTTTCATCCTACAAAAGAAACTCTGTTAAAGAAAACTTTTTACTATATTTTTTCAAACTCTGTTGAAAATGAGAGCTTAAATAAATAATTGTTCGTTCCGATTTAAGAAACAGTGTTATTTTTTCAAGAATACCATATACAGGGTGCAGCCGTTGACCTTGTCAAAACTCAAAGAACTATACAGTGTTAAACAACAATAAAATTGAAACCACAGTGCTTCAACAAATCCAGACTACAATATACAGGGTGTAGTAATTGACCCTAACCATCACTACAGAAATACAACGAAAAGACTTCTCACAAAAAAAAATACAGTGCACGAACGCCCTCAAGGGTCTCAGTTGTAAACCCCCACTGCACCAGATTTTTATTTTCACCACTCGGAGGTCGTGTTCGTGTTCACAACGAAGACCGCGTCCTTGCCTCACACATCTTCCAGCGGCTTGTATATCAATGTATGCGCGGAAGCTATACAACCTTAGGCGAGGGTTGTATAGGGGATATACCATCCTTCGAGGGGGATGTAAAGCCGTCGGTCCTTTGTCTATTAAACGTTAGGCAAGTAAAAGATCCCTACTCTTCTTAAGGGAAGAAGTTCGACAAAATTCCTGGTTTGGCGTCGGTGTTAGGCCTCAGTAGCGGAAATAGGCCGACATTAAATAAATGTATAAAAAAATTTTTTTTTAAATACGCCGATTACGAATTTTAATATAAATAAGTGAAAATCTTGAAATATCCCTGGGAAATTGTGGAACATTCTTGGAACATGCGAAAAACTGTCACTACAAGACCGTGTAATATGTCGTTTTCGAAGTTTTTTTGGTTACTGATGAAAATTTTTGATTTTCTCGGAAAAATGTGGAAAAGTTCTCTATATAATTATATGAATGAAGTTAAAATATAAGGAAATCTTTGGAAAATTTCGGAAAATATTAAGAAAACGCAAATATAGAAATCTAAAATGACTGTGTAACATATCAAATGTTATGTTTTTTAGTCGCTGATGACGTACTGGACATTATGAACGGTAAGAAAATTTAAGCTTTTAGAAAAATCACGGAAAATTTTATTTCATTCCAAGATTTTGAAAGTGTAATATATTAAATGCTGAACAATTAAAAATTTAAGCTGAGAAAAATGGAGATATAAATAAACAAAACGTAATAAAGCAATTTTTTATCTTTTTTAAACTTTATTTATAACATCATCAGGTGAAACAGGTGTAATTTTTCCTTCTCCGAAAAAATCACATAATACGCAATATTTTTGTGGATCGCCCATGGTTGTAAGAACTTTCGACTGCAAGCCTGCAACAAAAGCAACATAATATACTTACATTAAATATATAGTTTCATTAAAATTTTTAAAGTACATAAAATTTTTAAAAATTTTTTTTTTTAATATTGATTGTAAAAATTTTATTGTTAGTAATAAAAATATGTATAATAAGAATAATATGAGATAAATATGTTACGCCTTCAAAATTCTGGAATAAAATTAAATTTTCCGTGATTTTTCTAAAATTTTAAATTTTCTTTTCGTTCATGTCTTCAATACGTCATCAGCGGCTAAAAAAACATAACATTTGATATGTTACACAGTCATTTTATATTTAAATTTTCTTAATATTTTTCGAAATTTTCCAAAAATTTCCTTGCATTTTAACTTCATTCATATATTTATATACTTAGAGAAATTTTCCGGGAAAATCAAAAATTTTTCATCGTTTGGAATATCTCATTCGTCATCAGTGATCAAAAAAACCTCGAAAACGACATATTACACGGTTCTGTAATGACAGTTTTCCGCATTTTCCAAGAATGTTCCAGAATTTCCCAGGGATATTTCAAAATTTTCACTTATTTATGTTAAAATTTGCAATTGGCATGTTAAGAAACTAAAATGATATAAAACTTAAACTAATATCTTTAAATTGCGAATTGTCGAGGTCAGGAGTCGGGATTTTTTTGGGGTTTTTGCTTTTTTTGCTTTGCGCAATTTTTTTTCCTCGTCAACCCCCTCAAATTGGCCAAAAACCACCCCCAAAGTGCCATTTTCCGTTAACCCGTTTATTTTCCCCAGTTTTTCGACTAACTGTTATTCCCTCGAGTAAATCGGAAAATCCCTCGAGGGATTTGACCTCAGCCACCCCTACACCAGGCTTCCACCCCTCTAGGGAGTTGGAAAATTGAAATTTTTTTTGTGGAAAAAAATTGATATTTTACAGGAGGTGTTTCTGTGAGGAAGGTGGCAGGTGACCACGGTTGTGTATCCATCCCCGGGGGGTGTTGTCACCCTACAAAGGAGTGGAAACAAAATTTTTTTTGAGAAAAAAAAAATATTTTGTAGGAGACGTTTCTTCGAGGAAGGTGGTAGGTGACCAGGATTGTGTAACCACCACCGGGGATGGATTATTTTCACCCTTCAAAGGGGTGGATATTTGATATTTTTTTCGAAAAGATTATTATTTTGTAGGAGGTGTTTCTTTATGTAAGGTGGCAAGTGACCAGGGTTGTATAATCAACCCCGGGGGTTGTTTTCATCCTTCGAAGGGGTGGGAAAAAATAATATTTTGTAATAGGCGTATCACCTTCCTCAATGAAACGCCTCCTAAATAATATAATTTTTTTCAAAAAAAAAATTCCACCCCTTTGAAGGGTAAAAACAACCCCCGGGGATGGGTACACAACCCTGGTCACCTGCCACCTTCCTCACCGAAACACCTCCTTTAGAAATATCAAATTTTTTCCGCAAAAAAATCTATTTTCCAACCCCCTAAAGGGACCTTCCGTTCTACTCGAGGGAATAACAGTTAGTCGAAAAACTGGGGAAAATATAAGGGTTCACGGAAAAGGAGGCTTTGGGGGTGGTTTTTGGTCAATTTGAGTGGGTTACCGAGGTGAAAAAATTTGTTTGAATCGATTCATAAACGGGGGACGACGACATTGTTTAATCCGAGACGCAAACATTCGGTAACTTCATCATAAATCCCAACTCTTTAAATGGATTATTTTAACAAATTCAGGTTTTTCAATAAAATGAATTAGTGTAAAGGATATAATTATGTGTTCCGTACCACATCTACACCTATGCACAGGGATGCACTTAAGATGAAGGGATCTGCAGTACAACAGCCGTGGAGGAGAGTCAGTCACAAACATCGACACAACACACATGTATTTTAATTCATTCTGTACCCCATTGATTTTCTTTTTGTTAACACCGTCTCTAGAAGAGCAACTTCTTTGAACACATGATACCATTGTTCGTTTGATAAAAAAAACTTACAAATTGCGATAATAAATAAAAATGAGCAGATAACAAATTGTCACTTTTGATAGAAATGTGGTAACAATATGGCGGTTAGATACTACATTTAACTACATCACTGCTTCTCCTGTCTATTCTAAGTCTGATATAGATTGACCTTTGACTCTAAATATGGTATAAAAAATATTTTCTTTCTTGAAGTGTCACTAAGTTATAAAACCGAAATTAAATAATAAAAATTAAAGTGTTTATGGTTCATAACAACTCAAAGTTATTGTGCTCGAATTATATTTTGTATTATATTACAATGCCTGTTGTTGTTTCCATGTTCAGCTTCATCCACGCGTTGTTAAACGTGAGACTTACGCAAACGGATACAGGGATAATTTATTTTGCTGGATATAATTAAAATGTATCGTTATACAGTATAACATAACAGTCATGAGACGTGATATATTTAACAACAGAATTAGAGAAAGAAATGAAATTTCACGTTGTTTTTTCATTAATACGTTAATGGATATTGTTAAAGAAATAGCTAAACCTCTAACGTACATAATAAATAGATCGTTTAGCATAGGAATAAGTCCGTCATTATTTAAAATGGCTGAAATAAAACCACTTTTTAAAAATGGTGATGAACTAGATGTGGTTAATTATAGGCCATTGGCTTTGATCTCAAATATAGCGCAAATTTTTGAAAAAATATTATAAATAGGATTAATTGTTATCTAAGAAGATATGGTATACTAACAGACAAATAATTTGGGTTTAGAGAGAACAGGTCGACGCAAGACGGCATCGCTAAATTAATTGCTATTGAAAACAAAAAACCAGCAATATCCGTTTTCATCGACCTGGCAAAGGACTTCGATACGGTTAGCCACATCCAACTTCTCAGTACGTTGAACAGTATAGGTTTTCGACAGACTTCATATAAATTAATGTCGAGTTATTTAGAACACCTTAAGCAATGTACTCAAATCGCTAATACAGTAAGTAATGTAAATATAAATTAATGTCGAATTATTTAGAACACCTTAAGCAATGTACTCAAATCACTAATACAGTAAGTAATGTAAAGACTGTATAATATGACGTACCCCAAGGCACTCTTCTGGGGCCAATACTGTTTAATGGGCTAGTAGACAATAACGAAAATGACAAAAGTAATAATATAGCATTATAGTATGACTCTTCAATATGTTATAAATATAATTTGAAGGTAGTTTTACCGACTATTATTGGTTTTATTGTAAAACGAATAGGCTTAAGATTAGAGCGTATTTAAAATACGGCAGTTTGCCGGTTTCTCGTGACGTAATATCGTCACATACGCGCGCATTTAATATAACCTCGACAGCGCCGCACATACGTTTTGCACAACTTTGTTGGCTCCGCCTTTCCACTAGCGCTCGTTTCTCTGCTGATTATGCTATTACGTCATAGCCAATAGAATAGCTCGAACATTTGCGGCAATATCTAACCATTTAAACATAGTTTAAACTTCATGATTTTTTTTTACTATAAGGCATTATTATAAAAATAAAATAAAAAATACGGGTCAACTGTTTTTATGCGTAGATGTTATTAAAATAATAATTAAAAAATTGTCTACCTGCCCTTTGTACCTAAACGATGAATGCGATGTAAGAAAATTACTGGGTAGGCTATGCAAATTATTAGTAAGGTTGTAAACTTGTCTGTAAAGAAGAAAATAGTTGTTTGAATTACTGATAGGTACCAGTATTTTTAGGTTTTTTTCAAAACCAAATTTAATTTTCATTTTCATTTCCGTAAGGGTCCTATGGAAATTTTTTTAATGGAACTGTGCTATTTCTTTTTTATTAATCAGAAAAAATGATTCATAAACTATAATTTTCTTCGCCATTAATGATTTCTTAACGATGTCCTTCGTAATAATAGAAGTATTTGTTAAAAATAAACACAAATTAAACAAGAAATAATTTTAATAAAACGTTACAACCATGAATAAATAGAATAACAAAACTATTTAAAACCTAAATTATAATAAGTAAACCATTACAAAAATTCTTCAAACTGTTCACTGTTATGATTAATACACGGAGTAGCGCGACTTATCGTTGCACGTCTAACATTCTGTAATTGTTGAGGTGTTATTTGTGCAATTTCGTGTTGAACTCTTTCTTCCAGATCTTGCCCTGTGGTTGGAGTAGTCATGTACATTCTATCTTTCAAATGCGCCCAAATAAAAAAATCGAGTGGGGTTAAGTCAGTCGACCTTGCAGGCCATCTGACTAGACCATGGGTTCAATAAGTCATCCCTAACGATAATAGCATTGTGTGGCTCAGCCCCTTCTTGTTGGAAGTAAACCTCGTCAATATTGGTATTGAGAATTTGATTAATCTATAGAACTATTATATTTTGGAGAAATTCTAGATATATTGGTCCAGTTAGAGTTCCGTAAAAAATGATTGGACCTATGATATGGTCGCCCAGTACACCTAACCAAACATTGAAGCCAAACCGTTACTGAAACCGCCTCTGTCTCATAATGTGAGGATTTTCAATTGCCCAATATCGAGTGGTGTTCGATTAAATAACCCAAGGTTTGTAAATCTCGATTCATCAGTGAACAAAATGCTTTTGATAAAATTCTTATTTCTTAATTGGCGTAACTGTAACCAATTACAAAAGGTTATTCTTCGTTGATAATTATTCTCATACAGAAATTGATGTAATTGATATTTATAAGAACGATAGCCGTGTTTCTTTAAAATTTTCCTGGCCGATTCTTTGGAAACTGGTAATTCATGTTCAGTTTGTCTTACCGAAATGGTTGGATCAACATGCACTAAAGCTAATACATTAATTTCCGTTTCTTCATCCACAATAAATCTTTCTTCAATTTCTATATTAGGTTCAGTTCTCAATTGATGCTCCAACCGGACGAAATAGTTTCTCGGAGGTTGTCTTCTTTCTGGATATCTCTGCCCATACAGAGTTTGTGCTCTAGTTACATTACGTCTCTCCATAAATAATGAACATGTCAACTTTTTCATCTCTTGAATATTTTTCAGCCATTTTATATTAACTTTCTTGTTTATAACAACTTTAATACACTTGCTTCAGAAAATTAGTGAGTAAGTCAAGAATAATTCAATTGTTGCGAATGTCTGTCATTTTCATGGCTATCTGCAATTTTGGATTTAAATGTAGATAGGTAGCTTATTAAAATGATTTGTTGGCGCTTACTTTTTAAAAATACTTCTATTATTACGAAGGATATCGTTAAGAATAGATTAATGGCGAAAAAATTATAGTTTATGAATCATAATAAAGACAAATAGCACAGTTCCATTTAAAAAATTTCCATAGGACGGAAATAAAAATGAAATCCCGTTTTTTGAAAAAAACCTACAAATACTGGTACCTATCAGTAATTCAAACAACTATTTCCTTCTTTACAGATATGTCTACAACTTTACTTAATTTTCATAGCCTACTTAGTAATTTTCTTACATCGCATTCATCTTCATAAAAAATTCTTCGTATCTCACTTATTTTTTGGAATTTTTTACATCTGAAAAAACTGTTGCACTTAGAAATTTATGCTTAATGAGAAACCATCACAAAAATATAGTCATTCCAATTAAGAACAAAAAGTTGATATCACTTCCGGTTTAACCGGATTGTGATTTTCCTCAGAGCTAGTTTCCCTATGACTTCAGGCGTTAATTCCACCTGCTCTAGGAACTTTAGCCTAGTGCGGATTAATGACTTGCATTCGCAAAGTATATGTTCCGCAGTTTCAGTTGCAGTATCGCAGTATCTGCATTTGTCGTCTATTGCCTTGCCCATGTTCTTGAGCTGATATCTCAAGGGGCAGTGGCCAGTTATAAGACCTGTTTTCAACCTTAATTCGGACTTTTCAAGTTCGAGAAGCCTTGTGGCATTCTTTGTTGAATAAGTTATAAACTTTTTTGCTTGCCTTTGACTTGGAGCATTCCTCCAGTAGGACTTTTTCTGGTCCTTTTCCCATTTTTTGATCTCCTCCGTTACGTGTGTCTTGGCCAGGAAGATGGTTCAAGTCCAATAAATTGTACTTCAGCTCCTTTTTTCGCAAGGCTATCAGCAAATTCGTTACCTTGTACTCCCTCATGCTCTGGCGCCCGCATCAAGGTAACTTTGTTGTTGTTGGCCAGTTGCTTCAGGGATTGTTTATATTCCCAGGCAATTTTAGACTCAAAGATGTAGGACCTTAGAGCTTTTAATGCTGCCTGGCTATCTGATAGTATATAGATCTTTGCCTTTCGAATGCCTTTTTTTAGGCATTCCTGGGCACTCAGATCTATGGCACGTATTTCTGCTTGGAAGATGGTTGTGGTGTTGCCTAGGGCTTTTGATAGCCTACATCTGGGCCCTGCTACGCCCACTCCTACCCCTTCAGCCATCTTAGATCCATCTGTATACCAGATGAGTGACCATTGTTCCAATCGTAGTGCCTCCATTTTGTTCGTCTAATGGCTTTCGATCAGCATATCAAACGGACAGTCAAAGTCCTGTTTGATTGGCATTGAGTCAGTAGGTTTGGTCATGGACTCAAAATGAATTAGTTCCAAAATCCTTAAGTGATAAACCAGATCGCTTGGCTTAAATTTGAGTGCCTGATGAAGTCTTAAAGCATTAAGTATTGCTTCCTTCGTTATATGCAAGTGCAAAGGAAGTAGGTCAAGCGTTGCATTCATAGCTGCTGTGGGACACGAGTGCACAGATGTATGCTGAAAATGGAGGAACCTTAAAGTTTGACTAATAATAGTGTATCGTTTTATATGAAGTATAAAAATATTTATTATTTACATTACATTACACCTGTATATTTTGCGAAATAAACTGAATTAACTAAACACCCTGCAAACGTCGCGTCATTTAATAACCACAAACCGAAAAAGTTAATTTTGTTTGCCCACAATATTTTGCTCGGTATTTTACTACTTCAAATTCATTTTCCATTCGGATGGCCACGTGTTCCATTATAGCACGCCTGGGGGTATCTGCGGTGAGCTTTCATTCACTGTAAATCCACCACCTTCAGTCCATTATCTGCGAAAGAAACAACTGCCACTCGCTTCGTGGCTTTTGGTAACATATGAAACGTGGCGTCCTTAATAGCAGTCACCGCCAGTAATTTCCTAGGTCACTTCTGAAGCAGTTCCAGCTAGAAGATTGATTTACAAAGCACGAACGGGACATTACAGTTATGGGTTAACTGATTCGATCTTTTCTCGGTGAAAATCCGTATTACAGCTGAAATAAATTGGTATCCGTAGAGATTTTAACCCAATACTTTATTGTTTTTACTTTTAAAAATAATAAACGTTTTTATTTCGCTGTGCAACAAAGAAATGTGCTGATAAAGCGCGATGTGAACTTCGTTTCTTTTCAATTTGCCCTATAAATTGCACAAAGGTTAAATGTAATTATATACTGATTTATGTATGGTGATAATTAAATTACACAATTATAAAAAGAAGGATAAAAAGACAGAGTGTTCAAATAAATGTAAGAGTGTAAATAGAAGAAACAGTTATTTCAATGTTAAAAGTTACTATCACGCATTCAGAATTTGATATCTTTTCTGAAAAAGACAATGAACTTGTAGATTAATATAATTTCTCGATTTAAAACACATCTGAAACAGTAAGTAGAATAGACTACTAAAAAAATTGATGAAATATGGACTATCTGGTCGATAGCCGAGTGGGTTAAGGCGCAAGGTACCCAACCTAAAATCCCCCGGAATTGACGGAATCCCAAACATCCTCCTTAAAAAACTTCCAAATAGAGCTCTGGTGCAGATAATGTACATTATAAATGCCATTTTTAAACTACAGTTCTTCCCAACCAGCTGGAAGACAGCCATCATCATACCAATTTTAAAGCCCAACAAACCGGCACATAACGTGGGCAATTACCGTCCCATCGCGCTACTTAACACCCTAGCGAAGCTGACCGAGAGAGTGATATTATTGAGACTAAATAAACACATAGACACTAAGGACATTCTCCCTAAAAACCAATTCGGATTCAAGCCCGGGCACAGTACGACGCTCGCGCTATCCAAAGTCGTACAAGACACTTTTGTGGCTTACACAAAAAAACAATGCACAGCAATGTTATTATTAGATATCGAGAAGGCTTATGATTCGGTGTGGCATAATGGCCTTAATATTGTCTGAATGTTATTTGTGGCATTCTACGAATATTCTTTCCTATTATTTGGGTTTTCTACCACATGTACTATTATCCTCTTCAAAACAAATTACCGAATCTACAAAATAATAGAATTATTGGAAAAAAACCTCTGCGCCCGTGACGTTTACGCCAAAGGAAAAGTCAGAGGTTATGTTTTGCTCCGTTAATCTCTTTCCGTTTTCAAAGCTATTTTTTGGAAGAGCTCTTATTTTGCTGTATATGTCAAATACACAGCTTTAAGATTCTGTTTATGTTATTTCCATATATACTAACTACTTACACAGAACATAGAACTGATGATATTTTCTTTTAGGTAATATTGAGTTTGCTAAGTTCTTCTTTTAACATTGGTAGCCAGGTTGTACAAATATCTACAGAACAATTCGATACACACTTATCTTCATTTAATAAGATTATTGCTGATTCTTTAATTTTTCTTTTTTTGGTATCTGTTTCTTTTGTTAAATTTTTTGCCGAGTCCCAGTTTATTCTATGTCCGTTTTCCCAAGCATGTTCACAAATCTTTGATTTCTGAATTTCATTCTTTCTAATGTAATTCTTGTGCTCATCCAACCTCACACTGAAAGGTCTGGATGACTCACCCACATAACATTTATCACATTCGCACGGGATATTGTAAATACAGTTTTTTGAATTCTGCTCCCTGTTTATCGGTTTTGTTTCTGTTAAAATAGATCTTAAAGTGTTCCCCGTTTGAAATATCGTCCTAACATCAAATTTGTCACCTATACGGCGTGGCTTTTCCGATAGTCCGTATACATAAGGAATTATTGCTGTATAATGACGTTCAAGTTTTTGTCGTACCTGATTGTCCCTATTTTCAACATTTATGAAAACTCTATCAACAAAGGCTTCAGGATATTGATTTTGTACTAGAACCTCTTTGATAAATTTTTCCTCGTTATTTAATATTTCATTATTAGATGAAATTATTTTGGCCCTATCGTATAAACATTTTACAACACCCCTTTTAACATTTATTGACTGATTTGAGTTAAAATTTAGATATCTATTAGTATGTGTTGGTTTTCTATAAACGCTTGTCTCAATTGTATTATTTACCCTTCTAATTAAAACATCTAAAAACGGTAGTTCATTCCTACTTTCTACTTCTAATGTGAATTTAATAGACGGTTCTTTACTATTTATATTTTCTAAAAAACTATCTAGTAAATCGACACCATGAGGCCAAATTGCAAAGATGTCGTCAACATATCTCCACCAGACAACCGGTTTGTTTATACAATTTTGAACATGTGTGTTCTCAAAGTTCTCCATAAATATGTTGCTTAAAATTGATGATAATGCAGACCCCATAGCCATACCAAAATCCTGCTGATAGAACTCATTGTCCAATTGAAAATAGGTTGTTTTTATACACAGTGTTAAGAGTTCCATTATGCTATTTACCCTTAATTTAGTTCTAGTTTCCAAATTATTATCATTTAGCAACCTGTCTTTAACTATTTTTAAGGTTTCATCTACCGGAACATTGGTAAAAAGACTAACTACATCAAAACTAACCATCAGGTGTGATTCGATTCATGAATATCGTTTTCATAAATTTTTTCTATGAAATGTTTACTATTTTTAATATATGAATCGGTATTTCCAGATAATGGGTCAATAATTTTAAGTAAAAATTTTGCCAAATTTTGACATGGTGAATTAATAGAACTAACAATTGGTCTTAAAGGAATATTTTGTTTATGTGTCTTTGGTAAGCCATAAAAATGAGGAGGCTTACTATGATGTGGTGTAAGTTTCATTCGTTCAAAATCATTAAATTCATGTTTGTATTTAAACAAAGTTCTGTAAATTTTGGTCTCTATTGATTTTGTTGGATCTTTGTTTAGTTTTGAGTAGGGTCCCTCATTTACAAGAGTCATGATTTTTGAGTTATATATAGCTTTATCTATAATGACTGTGGCTTTACCTTTGTCTGCTGGCAATATTTTTATACTTTCATCGCGTTTTAAAGAATTTATTGATAACTTTTCTTCTGGAGTTAAATTATGTTTAATTTTGTATTGCTTCTCTAAAGCATTTTTTGCCCGTATGCGATATTCATTACCACTATCTGTTATGTGTTGCCTTATTTATAAATTAATGGAAATTTGCAAGCTTCCTCGATATTTAGTGTTACTAATAAAGGATTTCTTATTACAACAGAGGATTGTAGTCGGAGTCAACAATACTATGTCTGAAGTACGCACAATTTCGGCAGGCGTCCCGTAAGGGCCGATCCTGTCACCCATACTATATAACCTCTTCCTTTCCGACGTACCTTCCCATCCCAAAAATACTTAAATTGGCAAATTGGCGAGGTGACAATCGCGATTAATCACACGGACATCATCATCGGGTTCGAATCCTGGCTCCGGCACTGTCGAAGGAAATGGTTGTATGTCCGCGTTTTTTCATTGTGTAACCCCCTTCCGCTTAAGCCCTGGCTTCTGGAATTGGGGGTTGTCTATTTTCTGTGGTGTTTATTTTTTTTAATTTTTTATTTTTTATATCGAGTAAGTATAGAATGTGGTACAGCCGAATGGAATAAATTCAGTATCTGAATTATTGTGCATATTCATTCTGAAATGACATCCTGCAATGTACAAATTTCACCCCTAAATTCAAACCCCATCGTGTGGCACTTGCAACCCCTAAATTTTTTAACGGCAAGTAGGAGCTTGTGATATCTCATTTGAAAAGTATTTTCATTCTCTATTAAAAAATGCAATAGTTTTAATATTTATTGCAAAAATTAACAGTCTGCTTGACGAAATTCGCTACATTAAACGAAAAACAAAAACTCAGTGGAAAGTAAAGGAAAAGCTAAAAGAAAATAAAACTCTTTCAAAAATACTGAAGATTATAACGAATTGAAATGCCATAGCATGAACTTTACAACAAATACTAGAGAAGCATATAGCAGGTTTGTAAATAGCTCCAAAAAAACGCGACATTTAAAGTAAAGTTTTTTTGAATTTAATTTAATAAGCCAGGAACAACGCAAATTTCTTTCAAAACACACTGAAAATCTCTCGCCTCTTTTCGTGCCTTTCTCACAATCGCCAACAAATTGGATGCTCAGACCATAATGGCTCTAAGAAATTTATTGCGACGCTCCCATCATTGCTTTTGACCCTAAGCTGTTACCTAATCATCCTAAACTTCGCACAGCATTGTCTTTTCCGACCATTCCAGATAATTTCCTTTCTAGTTTAACAAGAATTTAAAAAAGTGTCTCAGCTACTGAATGCCTTATCATTTCACTCACAATTGAGGAATTCCCGCTTAGTAAAATAATTGGCTTTATCATTCTCGGTTCCTTTTCGCAGCTTCCTTAATTGAAACTTCACAATGAACGGATTCCTCAAATGCTTAGCGTTACGTCTGAATTTGTAGACTATGATCAGATTACTAGGGAATTTCATTTTCCCGTCTACTTTTACAATCTAGTTTTCAACTGGAAAACAACAAAATTTAATTTTGTTCTAGTCTAATAAACTAAGTATTTGTTTATTTATTTGCATTTCCAAACAATGTTTTGTGTCTAATAATAATAATGATAATAACAAAGTCGTTACATACATACATTCACAAAAGCTAAGACTAGCCACAACTTTTCCACTTAATCTTATCTGAAATAAATGCAAATAATACCTTATATACAGTCCGTGTAGACTGTTGTTTGCATAGAAATTAAATATAGGGATTAAAGCAACTCATAAAACCATACATCCAGTTGGATAATTTGATTATTAAAGATTATTTTTATATATATTTTTTATTATTATTATTTTATTTTTATTTATTTATGTATTTATTTTTTATTTATTTAATTATTTATTTATTTATTACTGCAACATTTTTACAGGTTGTACATTTTTTTATAATTATATAGATAATACATTTGTTATTAATTTTACAATTCCATTTATTAACATTATGTGTTATGACACCTGAGGGGACATCGTGTTGCGTCTAGCAGTGTCTAACATTTTATTCGTACGTTAAAATTCGTTGCATTTTCTAGCAATATTACGATTTATAGGTTTGTAGTTATAATATAGTATAAAGTAAATGGATATGATATATGATATATGATATATGATATATGATATATGATATATGATATATGATATATGATATATGATATATGATATATGATATATGATATATGATATATGATATATGATATATGATATATGATATATGATATATGATATATGATATATGATATATGATATATGATATATGATATATGATATATGATATATGATATATGATATATGATATATGATATATGATATATGATATATGATATATGATATATGATATATGATATATGATATATGATATATGATATACGATATATGATATGTGATATACGATATATGATATGTGATATATGATGTATGATGTATGATGTATGATGTATGATGTATGATGTATGATGTATGATGTATGATATATGATATGATAGTCAATCCTATACGGACTCCTCATTGGACACCGAGAATATTTTCACTGAACGTGACTGCCCGAACAATAATCCTGTTGTAAATATAAATTCATTCTTAGAGGTCGAGGTTATTCAGGCTTTAAAACGAATTAAGCCTAAAATGATAACAGGCCCTGATTCCATACCGATATTTTTATTGAAAGATTGCGCAATTATATTTGGATATTCCTTAACCTTAGTTTTCTACTTAATACTAAAAAATTGTCAGTTCCCAGACTTATGGAAATATTCCAAAGTGTATCTATCCAATTTATAACAAAAGGGGAATACATTAGATATTCAGAACTTCAGCCCAATCTCCATAATCTGCAACTTTTGCAAAATCTTGGAAATCCTGCTGATGACAGAATATATTATTCAATTAACACCAACATTTCTATTGATCAACATGGTTTTATGAAAGGGCGTTCGACTACAACAAATCTTTTCTGTGTCACTCAGTATATTTCTCAGTCCGTATTTCAATCTTATTTAATAAATAAGACTCAGTACGTTGTCCTCAATGAATTCAAGTCAATGGAATTTGTTGCCACCTCTGGAGTTCACCAGGTATCTATTCTTGGACCCCTGTTATTCAATATATTCATTAATGGCATAACAGGCTGCTGACTATTTTACATATCGCTATCCTAAAGATGCCGAAATGTACCAAATAGTCAAGGGATCCTCGTGTCGGTCGTCACATGCCTACCTTGCACTGACGAGAGCCAACAGCTCAAACTGCAGTCTGCAAGTGGTGTAGGACGATTGGCACGAGAGTTTGTTGCAATCGATGCATTAGCGTTTTGATGGTAATATGCAATTATTACACTTAACGTGCCAGGCAAATTAAATTTTCAAATCCCTAGATTGACTTCTTACAATGCTCAAGTTCTCTATATGCCCACCCCACATACCAACATTTAAAAAAACTCGCCTTTGTTTACCATGTGCAATAATACATATAAATTGTCCAGTGCCCTTGATATTTTTAACTGCCGTCTGAAGGATATAAAATCTCAAATTTTAAATTAAATATGTTGTTGTTTAGTTGCCTACACTTTTGTTTTTCTTAATAGTTGTTTTTATTTAATTTTATTACTTTACTCTTGTCACTTATGTAATTTATTTTTACCTTTCTGCTTTTTTGTGATATATTTATGTTGTACTTTGTATTATACCTATATTATGTTTTTTTTGGGTACCTTATCTGTTGAACAGTGTAGGCAATAAATAAATAAATAAATACATGTGATGTGACGTGACGTGACGTGACGTGACGTGGCGTGACATGACATGATATGATATGACATGACATGACATGATATGATATAAAGTGAAATAATTAGACAGAGGAAGACAAGGAGAATATATATTTAATTATATTTGAATTCGTTATATTTTATTATCTTTATTTTCGACCTGATTAGTTACAAGAGCCGGTAGTTAACGGGGGAAAGATTTGTTTTATTGTTAGGCCAATAGTTGGAGGAGTGTGGTATAATTATCTGTTATATACTTTTTACATATTTTTTGAATTTCTTTTTATGGACTCTAATATATTCAAGGTGTTGGTTGTATAATTTAATTTCATTGAAATTGATTTGTTTGTGATAGATTGTTTTGTTGTATTTTGGAGTTTGATAAGCATTTTTTGATCTATTTCTTGTTTCATATTGGTGGTTTACCGGCGATCCAAGTATATGTTTCTTGTTGCGAGTATAAATTATAGCCGCATGCATATACATATATACAACCCCTTCACATTCAGTATTTCATTACCAATAAATATATGTTTACAGTTGTCTCGACTTTTCCTCTTAAAAATTGTCAGTAGTATATAATTTATGTATTAGTTTTTCTTAGCTTCCCGTTTAAATATTTAATATTATTATCCCATTTTAGGTGATTTGCTAAATTCAGTTTTAATTTTGTGTCTAGCCAGTTTTTGACTTTACTGGTTGTCTTTTGTCGCGTCAAGTTCCTGGCCTCTCCCGAACATATCAGTACAGTGTTATCTGCATATGATGTGATGTTGCATCCAAAGTATTCCTTCAGTAAATCGTTGATAAACAGCAGGAATAAGGTAGGGCCTAAGACTGTTCCCTGCGGGACTCCAGTTCTTATTATTTTCTTAGTGCTAAGAGCATTGCCAACGTTTACCTGCTTGGCTCTATTTTACAGATATTGTTTTAAGAAGTTGAAGACAATACCTCTAATTCCCATCTTGTTTAGTTTGTCCATTAACCGGCAATGTGACACCGTATCGAAGGCTTTTTGTAGATCCAAAAAATAGCTTTGACTTTTTCATTCTTTTTAAAGTTTGTTGTACTTTTATCTGTTAGTAACTGGAGAGGATTTTCTGTGCTTAAATTTCTTTGGAATCCATACTGATTTCTTGAGATTACTTTATTTTTTTCTTGAATGAAGCTCATTGTTCAGACATTTTTCGAAAATGTTATTCCATCTTTTCCAGGAGAGGATGAGCTTTTGAGAGTACATATTGTCGTTTAAGGTCAGGCTTAGTGCGTATTTCGGATTGTCACTAGATAATTTTTCGCCAATGTCAATAAAGAACTGATTAAAGTTAGACGCTATTTCGTTTTTGTTTGTGATTACTGTGTTGTTTGTTGTCTATTATTATTTGCTCTACATCGTCTTTCCATTTTTATTGCAATTTGTGACGTTGGTACAGTGTTTCCGGCCTCAAGAATTTTCCCTTTATAAAAGTTACTTTTTGGAGCTTTAATTAGTGTTGTTACAATATTTCTATAGTTTTTAATATCAATATCAATTTTAGTAATTTTTGTTTAATATCGCGTTTTCTTATAGAGTTTATAAAACCTTGAGTCATCCATGGCTTGAGTTTATTGTTTTTATTTTTTATTTCAATTACCTAGCTTGCTTCATTTCTGCTTAGATTTATTTTATTATTATAGTCGAGGTCAACGCTTCCCGGCATATATAATTATTATAGCCGCGGGCCATA
This sequence comes from Leptura quadrifasciata, assembly GCA_963675555.1. Lineage (NCBI taxonomy): Eukaryota > Metazoa > Arthropoda > Insecta > Coleoptera > Cerambycidae > Leptura > Leptura quadrifasciata. The sequence goes on from OY776679.1 coordinate 100,357,312, forward strand.
CGGCATGCCTGTCATCAAAGAAGCCGACGCACATTAAAAACCTATAAAGGTAAGCGAGTCAATTTATGAGCGAAATAATACCGATATTACCGGTATTTTAATGAGGTCGTAAAGTTCCTGTTGCGTTTTTTGAGTGCCGGGAAGCGCTGCCCTGGACTATACATTTAATTGACTAATCAAGTGTACTGAGCAATACATGTAGATTCACAGTTTTATACCTAGTAACTCTTTATTAGTTCTCGTGGACAAAAACTCTTCACTGAATTTAGCAGTAAAAGATATTTCATATATCTTTATACACTTCGGAATTAAATATATACTAAAGCGGCACGGTTTACGACACATTAAACTATTGTGAAGTTTTAAGCGATCAAAATGAGATTAAGATATAGTTCAAGTTATGATTTCAAAGCAGAAATCTACACATTATGGTAATATATGTAGTATTCTATGAACAAGAACAGTAATTCTGAAAGTGTTATGCATCGTCAATGCACTTACATGATTATATCTATCACCAGCTATTTGCTTTACTTCGATAACAAATCGCTGTGTATCCCATCAAACAACAGCGCTCATTTGCCCTGAATAATAATTGCACCACCTGTACATTTACTATAATAATACAGTTGTTTGTTTCGAAGAAGTAACTCATTACAGATCAATATTGACTCTTTGTGGAAAAGGTATTTTCAAAGGAAAATGTAATTACAATATATTACATGTTATATTAAGTGGAAACAGAAGACTTCAATCAGAATCGGGAGAGAGCTTTACAAGCAAACAAGTTAATCAATGTTAGGCGTGAGAGTTATACAGTATGTCCTGAAGAAAATGGTCGATAAAATAATTATAATTATTTATTTATTTTTACATACACTATCCAACAAGTCAAAGGACCCAATTACTCGATAGGGAACAACGATTAGGTACAAGAATAGAAGAATATGAATATAGCTATAATTATTAAACGTTAATGTGCATATACACAGACAATTTAACATTTAACTAAGGTATATAATAACTAAGATAGTATATAATAACTGAGGTATGATGTAATAACTAAGATGATTAATATGGTATAATATAATCTAATACAGGATGTACAAGACACATAACAATAATGGAATTAGTGAATAATGATGACTTATTGATAATAGATGCATGATTTTAGGGAAATATCCATACGACTATGAAGTACAACATAATAGTTGGAGAAGTGAGCGCACTTGCCTCTCACCCAAAAGTTCCGTGTTCGGTCCTCGCTCGTGGCAGTGGAAAATACTGTGAGAGGGATTTTTTCACTATACACGGATAGTGGGTTTGTGTCCCTTATTTCTAAATGTGTGGCCCCCTCCCAGAGCCCCTCTTCTAGAGCCTTCCGGGATAAAAGGGATCGTCATTACCTGCGGTGTATTTATTATTTATTTAATGCTTAAAGAGACTTTACGGCGATCTTCTAACTTGCAATTTTTTAAAGCATTTCTAGCTATCGTAGAACTCGAGATATCGAGGTCGGACGCACTATTTCCCCACCCTATATATCGGAGAATTCGGATAATAAGCTCCAGTCAACTGGAAAACATTTCATACAAGGGGAAATTAGCTTTTCTAAAATTGTAAGTGTAAGGTATCTATTTTCTATACAGAGGCTACTCAAATATTTCCTGACAAATTCAGAAAACTAAATGTACTTCCAGTATCTAAGTTTCTTTGAGTTTGAATTCTATTTCACACAGAAAAAAAACTAACTATAAGAATCATGTGATCCAACTTTAATGTATGGCTTTATGAGTTGTTTTAACTCCTGTATTTAATTTCTAAACCGCGTTCTCGCCTCACACATCTTCCAGCGGCTTGTATATCAGTGTATGCGCGGAAGCTATACAACCTTAGGCGAGGGTTGTATAGGAGATATACCATCCTTCGGAGGGGATGTAAAGCCGTCGGTCCCTTGTCTATTAAATGTTAGGTAAGTAAAAGATCCCTACTCTTCTTAAGGGAAGAGGTTCGGCAAAATTCCTGGTTGGGGGTAGCTCGTCTACAGGCGTCGGTGTTAGGCCTCAGTAGCGGAAATAGGCCGACGTTAAATAAATGTATAAAAAAAAAAATTTCTATACAAACAACAGGCTACACTTTACGGATCCAAAATTAGAAAGCTTGTCGTTACTTCAGGAATTCCACAAGGATCAGCTCTAGGGATCATCTGCTTAACATATTCAATATAAACGGCACTACATTCGTTATTAACTGATGTTGCGATCTAACATTATGCAGTTAGTATGTAGAAGTGGAAAATTAAACTATTTTAGACAATCAATTATCCACAAAGTTTTGTACACTTAACAAAATAAGTAAAGATCGAGGGTAAGGGAATAGGAAAAACATCCTAGTTAATATATCTAATCAGTAATTTGTGCTAACGGCACAGCATAACTGTTAGATTATAAAATCGTTATATTTTTGATAAAAATCTAGTAGTAGAGGTATTTGTTTTTTTAGTGGTAATCATATAAAAGCGCGTTACCAATTATATCTCACCTATGACAGTAGCTTATCTAAATCCAAAATGACCTATAAATATTTTTTAAAATTCAAACATTTCTGTGTAGCACAAAACTCCGGGTGTACATTTCCATGCACAAGTTGGATCTAGACTATAACATCATAAATATGTAACTTCTAAATGAATGTTAAAAGCTTTAGAAACCAAATCTATTATAAATTCAGTGTAAATGTTTGTAAATGTAAATGTTTATTAACCGCCTTCCAGGTCAGACTCTCTTAATTCTAGGAGGTCTAGATTTGTGTGAGTAAAAGAGACGTGGCCCCACAATTCGTGGTGGGATCCGAACTGTTTCTTGAGGATCATTTATATTCGAAAATTACTTCGCAGTAGGTGGGGTTCGAACCCACTTCGCTAGGTATGCTCAGAGAGAAAGCTAGACCATTAAACCATTAAAATCCATTAAAATCATTTATTTAAATACTTATATTTCAGAATTCATTTTGCCTTAATATAATATTTCGTATTTCATTTAATCAGATTTAATATTCCCGTCGCGTTACATTGCACGTGGCGCAGAAACGTGGCGGGGGGCAGATGGATGCCACATAGTATCAGCAAAGTTTGTGTTTGATGATCTTTCATAGAATTTCATTTAACATTCAATTTTCTTTTTCATTAATTTGACAATTTTACAATCTTTACAGTAACTTTTTTTTGTGGGATTTGAGTTTTCCTAGCGTTTTATTGTAGGAAAAATTACTAAAACCTACTTCAAGACAGTCATATTATATAAAAATAGAAGAATTTATTTTCGAATTTTTATTTGTGAAATAAAATTAGCTTGCGTGTAAATGGTAGAGGTAATTAGAGGGGGGGGGGAGGTGAGGGGGGGGGGAGAAATGGAATTTGGCTGGAAAGGATGTTATGTGTCTGTATGTAGTCGTTACTGTCTTTCTAGAAAGATGGTAGTTTCTGGTGTATGAGTCGATGTACGTGAGTAGGGTTATCGTGTATCCGTATGTCTGTTATGTATCTAGTCAGTTCCGATCGCTTAATTCTGCTCCGGAAGAATTTTTCGGAGGCCTCCACAATGAAATCCTTCATCATGGGAACCCCGGCCCTCTGATGCAGTTCAGCGATCGAAATATATCTATTTGAGTTTGTCAAAAGTCGGAGTATTTTACTCTGTGTTGTCTGTAGTCTTTTGCACTGCGTATCTGAAATAAAATTCCACGACACACAGGCATATGTCAGTATAGGTCGTAGTATTACTTTGTAAAGCGTCATTTTATTATCTGTAGTCAGCTTGCTTCGCCTATTTACCAATGGGTATAGGCGGCTCAACAAAACGTACGTCCGGTTAAGTGTCTTCGTGATATGAGGCCCGAAACTCAGCCTCTTATCCAGGGTGATCCCTAGATATTTAACCGAGTTCCGTTCCTCAATCACCTTGTCGTTAATTTTAAGTTTGGTTATCGTCCGTATGTTCGTAAATTTTCTGTTAAAGGTTACCGTCTATGTCTTGTCCTCGTTAATTACAATTTTCCAGTCGGTGTAATAGTCTAATAGTCGCGTCAGATGATAGCGTATCTCCTGGGCATCATCTGCGTATAGTAAAATGTTAGTCGTTGGGTGGGAGGGAATGTCGGAGGTGTAGAGATTGAAAAGGATGGGAGAAATGATTGCCTTTTGAAGCACACCAGCCAATAACCTTTTATGCGTAGAATAGGCATTACCTATCATTACCATAATGTGGCGGGCGCTTATAAAACTTCTGATTAGTGCAGTTAAGTATTCTGGAAGTTTGCAGATGTTATGTAATTTATAAATGAGGCCATTCTGCCACACGGTATCATATGCTTTTTTATATCTAATAGTAGCATAATTGTACACTGGTTTTTTATTGAAACTTAGCAAAATGTCCTGCACCACCTTGCACAGAGCCAGCTAGACGCGCTAACCACTCAGCTACTGTCCCGACTAAAGTAGTTATATTTATTGACATGTATTAACATTTATTGATATATCGAAGAAACTTTTTTGAAACAAAAACGCTCTATTTCTTTTCAGTTCTAAATTGCATTTTTGTTTTGCTTTCATTATTACTTCTGCTTTCTTAAAAGACAGAGCTTCCCATGAGTGCTATATAGTCTAAGAATAATGTTAACGAGCAGAAAAAATAACGCTTTTTAAGATCGAAAACGTAACGAGCTATCATAATTTATGATTGAACTGAAATAATTATTGTATATAAATTTGCCTTGCAAATTTATGGTCCACCGTTCTGCGTCAGTGATATTGATTTGGGCATCATTTCTTTCCCTACTTGTCCGGAGAGCCCTTGAAAACAATCGCGCGTTAATTGCCGCCGCCAATATCCATTGGCTTGATGACGGTCTCGATAACTAGGGCCGAGTAGGACTACTACTCTTTGCTCCTAGATTATCTCTGTAGACCTGGACCGGCCTTCGTGATAGGTGGGCCCGCTTACTTCTACCAGACCCAGCCCGCAAATGCGAGATGTGTCGTGGTATTTTCTGCGGACCTCCCCTGGTCCTGGCTCTTCAACCTCGCTGGCAGAGGTCTCTTCTGGCGCTCTTCTTGTCTTGATATTTTCTTTCTTCGCCAGCTTGTCACCCCCGTGGGTAGTCATCGGTCTAGTTGGGTTTTAGGAAGTTTTGGCTGGGATTGACTGCCGGTACGTAGGACACAGTAAAGGTGTGTCCTACCCCGGATCATCGGAAAGGTAAGGATATGAGCTGTGTAGCTCGGGAGTGTGGAGACCCTAAGTGCTTTTTTAGCACTTTCGGACTCCACGGAGCAGGTAGGACAACGGGCGTTGGACGGTATGTTGTCCGACGCCCGCAAGGAGGTTGGGTTTGGGTAGAAAAACGTCATGTCTCTGGTAGTGGTGGTCTGTCCTGGGGTATCTGAAACAGATCGGTTAGCGGGAAATATAAGTTATACTCACCCGTTGTCCAGAAGCTGTACCCTCGGCCGTTTGTGCCTCGGGGCGTCGGCAGGGTCGTAATCAGTGGCCTGTCTGATTAGCGGGTTCCCGTGCTCCTCTGCTTGGGCGTACAGCTTCTTCGCTCGTTCCCGGATGACTTCAGTGACCGTGGTGTACTCCAGGTCTCTGACGATGTCTGCGTTTCTCACGTACCATGGTGCGTCGACCGCCGTCCTGAGGGCGATGTTTTCCACTGCCTGGATTTTCTGCGTTAATTGCCATGAGATCGGCTGTCAAGTTGTTTATTATGGCATCAAATATCAGATTGCGGTCTGATTGAAAACTCTTCCACGAGCTGCTTCTTATATATACTTTAATAAGGGCTTAATCCCCCTCTGGAGCTAAGGCTTTATTTTTATTGACGGGAATAATTACTATGTTTCCTCCCAAAGAAAAGATTGTTTTTCTAAGTATAGCACATGAAGTATCTGGCTTGTTATTGAAGATAGATATCAACATTATATTATGGCCTCGTAAATAATTGGACGTGGATCAAGTAGAAATATGACGATTTGACCTCAATAAATTGGCGGCCATATATATCTCTTATATGCTAATTACTTTCATTAGGTGATTTTTCCTCTGAAGTGCCATACCAGTTTTAATGACAAACAACACTGAGGGAAATATGAGGCTTGAGATAAGGACGAAGCCTTAGTTTTTTTCAATTTAGTAAATATTTGTTATCCTTTACTATATTTAATACAGACAAATAATTATTTTAAAAAATTTTGTTCCGACAAGAATATACCAGATATTCAATTAGTCGACAAAACTAAATGATTTATTTCCGCCGTATTTGTTCTTCCTAAGTAAATTACTGTACGAAAATGACAGATTTAGTTGAGAGAAAGATATGTGCTTCTCCCAAATCTATTGCAATATTACATTTATTTCCTAGAAATAAATATATCAGCAAAGAGTTAATCATAATACGTGAAGTAAATATTTAGTTCTGTATAGTAAATATTTACTACTCATTAATAAATTTACTTATGAAAACTAAATGTTCAAATGTCGCCCTCTGCCGTCGAAAAATTATACTGTGTACTTTATCGTTTTCGTTATAGATGCCATTAAGTGATCCCAGTTTTCTTTGCGATTCGTGGTGTTTTTAACCAGTTTACGGTGTTTATTTTTGAAAATGGATAATAGTGATTGAATTGAGTGAATTTAATATAATCTTGAGGCCTTGGATGCATCCAGCAAATCTTTAAAGGTATGAACTAGGCTAGCTCGACTATTTGTGAGGTCGCCATTGTATTCATTCTACTATTAGTAAAAGTAAAGTTATCATGCACGTGCATTATTAAATTTTCTATATTATTTGTGCATTATATCATATCTGATTGTCCTATAATGCGAATATGCATAATTTTATTTATGATGATAAGTACGTTTAGGAAAATCGGCCTACTTTGGTAAATTCTATCGCAGTTTTGGGACACAATGGAGTATACTAAAAAAGTTAAAAGTTAATAAGTACTATGTGTCCGTGTACATTTCAGATAACCTCAGTCTACTTATGTGATTATAAATGTTTTTGTTCTGTAATTTTTTAAATGCAGATATTTTACAATAAAACATTGTAATATAGTATATTGTTTTATTTGTTTGTTTAATGCTTTATTTTAGTATTATTAAATTCAAAAATTTACTCGGTACTTATTGTATATTAATTGCATTTTCTAACGTCATGCTATATTTATAATTGATTTAAATAAACGGTGAAAGTTATTCCTGATAGAGTATAGGGCATTAAAATACAGGTATTACATTTATTAACATTAGAAGCATATAGAGAGGGTGAAAAATATAGAATATATAAAAAAATGTATAAACCTTTTTTAAGATCAAACACGTTATGATACTCAAATCAATAAATTCATATTTTCTTCCAATTGATTTAAATATTTGTAAAAATAGTGGTTTAAATATTCCAAGATGAACTTTTATACACATCAAGTATGTAGAAATGTAAATTCTTATTTTTAAGGTAGCAATATTTGTTTATCGCATATGTAGTGTGTTCCCGGTTTGTGCGTCGAAGAAGATTATTTTATTTTAATGTTTGAAGAAAAGGTTTTATTTATGGAAAGGTAAAGAGATGCATAATGAAAAGCAGAATTTAATGTTAATTTATTGATTTGTTTGAAAATGTACATATCCAAAAAAAAAATTAAGAAATGTCTAGCTAGATTACACTATACCTTCGTTTTTTGTTTACGGCCAAATGCCAAATATATATGTATATATTGGAATGGCAAGACATAGTTAAATACAACAGTTCACAAATATGCAAAATTTAAAAAAAATATAGAATATTTAAATTTTTGTTGTTATATTTGATTTCAAAATTTTATATAGATGTGACTGTATCTTGCAACTTATTTGACATTCTGTTTTTAAACAAAAGTCAAACTAGTTTGGTTGCTTTCTGTTTCAGTAAATATTAAACATTTTTCCCCAGTTATTTCTTCAATTGTTGAAATTAAAGCAATTTTTCCTCTCCGACAGATAATCCGGGGACACACTGTAATTAACATAGAATAAATATTTCTATATTGCAACTAAATCGAAAATTACACATTTATTAACCACAAGTAAGCATATTTACTACCAACAAATTTAGAGAGTACTCAGAAAAAATGATTTTTGTTAAGAAAGAAATATTTTTTTTTATTATTATTATTATTAGCCTTTACTCGAGTCCGAGTATAAATTTTTTTTTACAGTCGATAGATTGTGTACAATAAAAAACAAGTAAAAGGTGTAGTCTATTGTAATTCCCATTCATCTACGGTGCACACGACTATGGCTATAGAAACCAATTCGGGAGAGCACATGTCGACCGCAGTCAGGACAAACATAGACCTGGTTAGGTCTTGGATTCGGCCTTCTTGCAGCAACATTTCCTTGATAGTTGGCCACAACCCCTCGCCATTCGGTTCTGTCCGCTGCAAGTTGTTCCCATTGCTCGTCTGCAATACCGCAGGATTTTAGATTTTCATGGAGAACGTCTTTGAACCTCTTTCGTTGACCGCCACGCCTTCTTCTACCGCTTAGCAATTCACCATAAAGTGTACATTTAGGAAGGCGGTTATCATGCATACGATGAACGTGACCTGCCCATCTTAGGCGTGCTCTTGAAATAAGCACCTCAATTGGAAGGCTTTTTGGTCTCCTGAGTACTTCCACGTTTGATATGTGATGGAACCAACGGATTTTCATCATACTTCTGAGGTGTCTTTGCTGAAAACGTTCTAATTCTTTCACATGACGACGGTAAGTGACCCAGCTTTCACATCCATATAGCAGTGTTGGAATGACAACTGCTCTGTAGACATCCATTTTAGTTGACAAAGCAAGGTCGTGGTTGTCAAATACTCTCTCTCTAAGTCCCCAGAGTGCTCTAGATGCAGCGTTAATTCTATTGCGAATCTCGCTGTCCATGTTTGCTTTGTCATTATCAACGTTGCCTAAGTAATTGAACTGATCCACCACTTCAAGAGAATTTCCGTTAAGTGTAATGTCTATTTGGTTCACTTGATAGGAGTTGACATAATCTTAGTCTTTCCAATGTTGATTTTAAGTCCCAAGGAATCATAGCTCTGGGCATACACATCTAAAAGTTCTTGAAGCTCTTCCGGCGTAGAGGCTAAAAGTGCACAGTCATCCGCATACTAGAGATCACAAATGAATCGTGTGCGTGTCTTCGTGAAAGCTCTAAAGCGCCCTATGTTAAAGAGACCGCCATCAGAACGGTATCTGAGACCTATTCCTCTGACTGTCAGTTTGTTGTCAACAATAATTGTTAGAGCAGTGGTAAACAAATTAAAAAGTAGGGGTGCCAGGACACATCCCTGCCTAACTCCAGTGAGGGTTTGGAAAGGTTCGGTTGCCTCATTATTATACATAACCTGGGCGTTGTTGTTTGTATGTAGACTGCGATATGTAGACTTGATTTTTTTATTACGCATAAATTGAAATGCAAATTCATTTACATGAAACAATAAATCAATGAAACTTTTGTAAGAAGCTTTGTTTATGAGAAATAAATCTTTATTTCTCAGAACTATATATTTTTTACTCGTGAGTATTTGCATTTATTTGACAATACTTTTAATTTTTAAATAAATGCTTTAGTATCCCCAACTAACTGTTTAATCGACCAAATACGAATAGTTGGGGGTAATAAAATTTATTTATCTCAATTAAATCATTCTCTCAGTGAAGAAGCAATGTAAAATATTTATTTTCTTTAAGTAATTTTCAAGTTACTAGCAATACAAAAACGAAGAAAACAGAATTCGAGACGGCACCTCATGCGCGTCATTATAACGAGGGCTGCTGTGAACAAACAAAATCATGTAGATACGAACATTACAATGTTTTTGTGTCGAGAGTTATTTCGTGACCCCGATTTAATTTTTAAGAAAAAGCCTTTTCTCCGTGCCATATAAGCGCGTATCTCTTTACAAATGTTTCACAGAAAATATAAATTAAATCTCCTTTGAGCTTTATCTTTAACAGAAATAAATATTTTTTTGTTCTCGTATTATAGAAGTATTATTAAAACTCCTCCTACATTCGCTGCTAAAATCGATGTTTCATTTTCTTATGATGATATATCAAAGCTGCTTACGTCTATGGCTTCTTGCAAATAAGGGAAATTCAATATATTTTCCTTCAAAGTTTTTGATAGAATCTGATATAAAAGTGACGCAGAGACAAATAAGATGAAAATGCAAAACTAAGGCGGAATTAAAGAAAGTCGAGCCGGAGGCAAGGAAGGGCCTGCGAGAGGAGCAAAATGAATTTAAATTTAGTAGGATTATCAATGAACTCAAGGGTCCTCAAGTTTGGTAAATAATTTAAAAAGTCCTTGTTATCCTGGAGTTTTTATTATCTGCCCAAAAACAGAAAATAATTATTGTTACTAAGACGTAATACAGGGTGTTGCATCATGAGAGAGACATAGCTTAATAGGAGGTAGAGAACATCAGTGGTAACCGGAACCTCCCATAGAAATGTCTCATTGGGCCTTCATTACGAAGTTACAGGGTGTTAAATAATTTTTGGCCAAACCTGTTTTTTGTCATAACTTTGACAGGGAATGAAATAACGGATTCATATTTGGTACGGCTAATGTACTAACGAGCCCCAAGAGGTACATGTATAAAAAAAAAATCCAGGTCCGGACTCACTATAATTTATGTTTCTTCTTTGCATCAATAAAACATCACCCTGTATATATTTTTTTGAAATTTCGATACAATATTCGAAAAGAGCAAGAAAAAACAAACAAAATGGCCTATTTCATTTTTTTGTTACACCTTCGTGGTTATTTAAATACGTTGTTAAATGTGCAAGAAAATGGATTACAGAACCCTATTAAATGAGAGGCACGTGAAACAAATAGTTTTATAACTAAAATTTGCAAAAATTCTATTGAGCCTAGGTGGTCTGGGTGAATCCTAATTCCGGCACGTTTTAAAGGTCCATTTTGGTAAAAAACTGTGGTCCTAATAAGTAATCGGGTATGAAATAACAAAATTTTTAATCAATCACAGTAGGCTTGTTCAAAGAATAAAAGTGACAGATAATTTAAACCATTTAGGCCTAAGCAACCAGTTACTTTGATCAAAAAAATCATCAACATTTTATACTTAATAAAAATTGGAAAAGAGAACAAACTAAAATCTAAATAAATAAAATATTTTCCATTCAATTAACAATAAATAACAAAACAATAACTAAATGTGTTTAAAAATAAAACGTAATTGACACTAAAGTAAATTTTCAAAATGCCCTCCCCCACATTCTGTGCATTTTCTTGCGCGTTTAGAAAGGTCACCAATTGCTCGACGTATCATTTCTGGATTATTCCGTATTTCGTCGCAGGTTGTAACGATGCGCTGGATTAAATGTTGTCTACTTTCAATTTCAATGCTATAAACCTCGTTTTTTAAGTGGCCCCATAAAAAGTAATCACAAGGGTTACAATCAGGAGATCTTGGTGGCCATTCATGTAGACCCCCGCGTCCAATCCATCTATTAGGATACACATTGTTTAAGTGTTCTCTTACTTGAAGGTTAAAATGTGGTGGGGCCCCATCATGCTGAAACAACATGCCTCTTATACCGATATTTTCTAACATATTCGGTAAAATGTTTTGAAAAAAATCAAAGTAAATTTCACCATTCAATCTTTCTTCAAAAAAATGTGGCCCTATCAAATGTCTATTCACAAGTCCGACCCAAACATTTACAAAAAACCTGTGTTGCGAATGGCGTTGGCGTACCGCATGTGGGTTTTCCTGTGCCCATTTATGATTATTTCGTGAATTGTTTACTCCATCCCTTGTAAATTGTGCCTCATCCGTAAATAAGGTTCTGTAAATGACTGGGCGATGGTTAGACAACCAATGACAAAATGCCAGGCGGGGGATATCGTCGCCTTGTTGAAGACGCTGTATCTGCTGGATATGATATGGATGGTAACGTTCTCTTTTTAGGGTTCTCCATACTCGCCAATGAGGAATACCAGTTACCAAACTGATTCGTCTAGTGCTCATATTTGGGTTTTCTTGAACTACGTTTATAATATTGTTTTGTTCCTGCACACCTTGTTGTAAAACACGCTCCACAACTGCAGAAGTAGGAAACTTTCCGTGTTGTCTTGCATACTGGAACACCGTACTAAAGGTTTTATGATTAGGGCATCGACGACCAGGAAAACGCAGCCGATATTCTCTTTCCGTCGACCTACCATTTCCATTACAGAAACCATAGATGAATATTATGTCAGAATGTAAATTTTACTGGCATAGTTAAAATATTTTCACAAGTTTTCACTAACTAAATGCGGATTATTGACACATTAAATTACTAACAAACAATTATTCAACTGTTTAGGAGCTTTCTTTTTATTATCTGTCACTTTGAACAAGCCTACTGTGATTGATTAAAAATGTTGTTATTTCATACCCGATTACTTATTAGGACCACAGTTTTTTACCAAAATGGACCTTTAAAACGTGCCGGAATTAGGATTCACCCAGACCACCTAGGCTCAATAGAATTTTTGCAAATTTTAGTTATAGAACTATTTATTTCACGTGCCTCTCATTTAATAGGGTTCTGTAATCCATTTTCTTGCACATTTAACAACGTATTTAAATAACCACGAAGGTGTAACAAAAAAATGAAATAGGCCATTTTGTTTGTTTTTTCTTGCTCTTTTCGAATATCGAAATTTCAAAAAAATATATACAGGGTGATGTTTTATTGATGCAAAGAAGAAACAAAAATTATAGTGAGTCCGGACCTGGATATAGTTTTTTTTTATACATGTGCCTCTTGGGGCTCGTTAGTACATTAGCCGTACCAAATATGAATCCGTTATTTCATTCCCTGTCAAAGTTATGACAAAAAACAGGTGTGGCCAAAAATTATTTAACACCCTGTAACTTCGTAATGAAGGCCCAATGAGACATTTCTATGGGAGGTTCCGGTTACCACTGATGTTCTCTACCTCCTATTAAGCTATGTCCCTCTCATGATGCAACACCCTAGTAGGATTATCAATGAACTCAAGGGTCCTCAAGTTTGGTAAATAATTTTAAAAGTCCTTGTTATCCTGGAGTTTTTATTATCTGCTCAAAAAGAGAAAATAATTATTGTTACTAAGACGTAATATATTCTTTTCGAACGTCCTGAGTTGACATGCTTTGAATTTCTTTTGTAAGGGAATGTAAGATATATTTAAATAAATAAATATACTATTTGTCCAAGTGCACGTGAATTACATTGATATAAAAATATGAAAATGATTTTCAAAAACCTTTTATTAGCAACTACCTAGAAACTGGGAATAGGCAAGCTGTCAAGAGTCAAGATCGACTACTTTTTAATGTCATTGATGTCCCTCGTTTCTCTGCGTTCCCTCATATCTTTGTGTTGTTCACTACTAGCCCAATAAAATTGGAAAAGTTGGATGAAACAATTCAGAGCGGGCTCAAATTTTGGGAACAGGCTTACTTTGTGGTACTTTTTCACATATCAAAAGCCCCCACCCGTAGACGTCGGCGGAGGGGAGGGGGGAGAAAATAGTTTTAAAAAGTCGGTTTTACGCAAAAAACTTGGAAAGTATCAATTTTACTGTAAAATATGTATACATGAAAATTATAGGTAATAAAAATCCGCACAACTTCGTTTTTTTTAACTTCGTATGACCTATTATTGGAGCCGAGATAGATTTTTTGAAATTTTGAGTTTCGCGACGCAACTCTGGTGTATTCCTAGATATATATTTGAGTAGTTATTCTATGGGAGTTCTGGCTCACTCAGTAGAGCAACACTGCCGGTTACAATGACGTCATGAACTAGATGATATATGTCCATCAGGATATAAAACGGATTTTAAACAGGTCTGTACAGGTTTTAAACAGCTCTGAACAGGTTTTAAACAGGTCTCGAACAACTACAAACAGTTCTGTACAAAAAATAAACAGGTTTCAAACAGGTCTGAACAGGTTTTAAACCTGTTCAGAGCTGTTTAAAACCTGTACAGACCTGTTTAAAATCCGTTTTATATCCTGATGGACACATATCATCTAGTTCATGACGTCATTGTAACCGGCAGTGTTCCTCTACTGAGTGAGCCAGAACTCCCATAGAGTAACTACTTATTTGTGTTTATTTTTATTGTATTAGCTAAGACAATTAATCACTCATTTAATATTTTCAAAATGCTATACCAATTTTCGAACGAAGAATATACTGACATTATTTTCATCTACGGTTGAGCAGCAGGGAGGGAATAGCCATCGAAGACAGTTTCCTAATAGACGACAACCTGACCATAAAACTTTCGGGTCCGTATATCTGGAAACTTTCCGCTAATGCTGTTGTGGAACGCAATATAAGACAAGAGGCTAACTTAGAAAACAATATTTTACATAAGGTTCACGAAAATCCAAGTTTACACGAAAAGTTAGTACTGATTGGTGTTTGTCACACTAGAATATGGAGGACATTGTGAAAAGAAAATTTTTACTCATGCCACCTTCAATTACAACGTCTTGAACCAGGCGACGACGGCAATCGACTCACTTTTTGTCTTTGGCTGCCTGAAAATCGACGGGTAATTTACAGAACATTATTCACAGTCGAGGCGCAATTTACAAGAGACGGAATAACTAATTCGAAAAATGCTTACATATGGGAATACACACACAAAATGTGAATGTCGTTCACAACATAGATTCTCAGTCAATGTTTGGATAGAACTTGTAGGCGGTAAATTGTTAGGGCCACATTTTTTCGAAGGTAGGTACACTTAATAGTAACATCTATCTTAATTTTTTACGACATACGTTATCCAACCAAATTAGAAATCATTTAAATGACACATATCTTGGTAGATGGATTGGTCGCGGAGGTCCTCATTAATCGCCGGCAAAGTCCCCGGATTTGAACCCCGTTGAGTATTTTTATGGGACCATTTAAAGAGCGAGGTCTACAATATGAATGACACATATCCTGATAGAGTGATTGTTCGCAGAGGTCCTTATTTATGGCCGGCAAATTCCCCGGATTTGAACCCTGTTGAGTATTTTTTATGGGACCATTTAAAGAGCGAGGTCTACAATATGGACATTAATGACAGGGCTCAAATAATTCAGAGGATTGTTGAATGCTACAACGAAATTAGAAATAACCCAATTATGACAAGAAAATCAATCGGTCATCTCGTGAATCTCACCAGAAAATGCACCGAAGCTGGGGGAGAACATTTTGAACATAAAATCATCCTTAATCACAATATCTGCATTTTGTTTTTTGTTTTTCATACATATTGATCCGCTCACATATGTTATGTTGTACTTTTACTAGTTTTCAATGCATGAACGTATACTTTATACGGACAAAATTGAAACTGGTCAGTGTTAAAGCACAGGGCCGTGCGCACTGAACTTGATATTTTGTCCTATATATTTAGCAATGGTATCGAGATTCGAACGGTAATTGAAACTGTGCAGGCGAGTCCGAGACTGGCAATGTAATCAGCCTGAATGAATCATCTACGACTGCACTGGTTTAAAGATAATAAAACGGACAGGCCTACTAGCATAAAAAAACTCTTAAATCGTTTCTCAGAAGTCAACGTGGACTTATTGTCAATGTGCCAGTGCAGTGCATAAATACCTATTATAATATCAAGCGTAGGAGTTTAGTTAGTTATTGTTCATATTTATAAACATTTACTACTATATAAAAGGTGAAATATTTTAATTATTTACTAATTTACCATGGCTTTCTGGAGACCATTTGAAACAGAGGATAATATAATAACGCCTGAAAATCTTATCATTTTCTTATGACAAGCATTTCTATTTACCTCCGCCCGTGTACAATAAAGAGATGCCGACTGTTTTTGCCGGCTTTTAGTTTTATACGATTTCAATTAAGTTCGTATACACTTTAATAAAATAGATGATTTGTTCGATGATCTATAACAATTATGGTTTTATTTATTTCTTCCCCCTCCTTAACATCACACAAGTGATTAAAATTAAAAATTGATAATTACAACACAATATTTACTGTTAAAAAAAAGTAAATGAATAATTTCGTTTGTGGAAGCATTCTTAGCAAATGTCATTCATCGATATTTTGATAAATCTCATATTGTGGTATTTAGTGAAATGTATTTCGAGAACGGTAAAAGTGAAGCAAAAAAAATTAACGAAGCCATTTTGGTCAGTTTTTTATGTACTATTCGAATTACATATCGAAATTTGAAAAAATATATATACAGGGTATTGTTTCTTTGAAAACGAACAGAAACAGCTTTTTTCAAGTCCAGACCTGGATATTGTCTTTGTCATATATGTATTTATTCAGGATCACTAGCGTATTACATGAGCCAAACATGAACTAATTATTCCATTCCATTACAAAGTAATGACCAAAAGAAATTTTGGCAAAAATACATAAAACACCTTATATTTCTATTACTTCGTCGCATTACATGAGATTTTCTGTTATTCTGAATACCTACCATTATTACTTTAAGTAGTAAAGTAAGTAGCCCTATTCCATAAAGACGGCGTCCTACACTGGAGAAACACAAAGCTTTTACAGTTTCCCCAAGTTGTTTTAATATTAACACCATAGAGTGTTAGATAATATGTTTTATTCAACGTGCTTCCAAAAACTTTATACATTTACAATGCTTTTCCAGCGCCTTTTCGCCTCTCATTCATGTCAGAAATAGGGCGTACAAAGTCTTTTCTATGACCGTAAAAAGATAATGCTAAGTCGGCACCCTAGATCTTAACATCTTAGATCATAACAGACTTTTATACAGGTCCAGTCGAAAATTGAAAAATTTTCAAATTTGGCGATTGAGTAACAAACACCCTATATGAGGTATCGAGCTAAAATTTTGAGATAACTGCAAATCGAATACGCTATCCACTCTATACACACTGTATACAGTTTTGTTTCTTAGCGAGAATTTATATAAACACCATACAATCAATGAAAAGCAATGTAAACTGTATTACCATTTAAAACAATATTTTTAGTCGCAAATTCCTCTATAAAATCCTTATTTTACTATAAGGAACGTAACCAGACTGCAACCAACAGCTACTCTCCGGACTATGTGCCCCGCCGAGCGCTGAATTACAAGTTAGAAACCTGGCGCGTTAAGTCTAATAATAATTGCATATTACCAGTGTATGTTGCAATCGAAAAATAAATAGCTGACTGAGCTATGCTAAGCCCAGTCAGGCTATTTATTTTTCGATTGCAACAGACACTGGACCCCTAGATGGCGCCTGCGGACTATTTTACATGTCGCCATCCCAAAGATACCGAAATGTACTAAATAGGCAAGTGATCCTCGTGTCGGTCATCACATGCCTACCTTGCACTGACGAGAGCCAACAGTTCGAAACTTCAGTCTGCAAGTGGTGTGTGACGACTGGCACGACAGCTCATTTAGGTAGGATCAGTCTTTCGGCTGGTGCTTATTGCAATCAATGCATTAGCGTTTTGATGGTAATATGCAATTATTACACTTAACGCGCCAGGCTTGTAACCTGTAATTCAGCGCTCGGCGGGGCACATAGCCCGGAGAGTAGCTGTTGGTTGCAGTTTGGTTACGTTCCTTATAGTAAAATAAAGATTTTATAGAGTTTTATAGAGTTTGCGACTAAAAATATCATGTTTTAATATTCCGCCCTCTAAAAGCACATTTGAACTATATTACCATTTAATAACTGTTTATTTAAAAAAACCTTCATAATAGTCAGGGTGTCAATGAAAAAAGGTGGTATGGTAGAGGTTCCTTTATGGTTATCGGCAATTTAGTAGATCTAGCTTAAGAATCTGGTTGATGCCATTCTGGGGCACCCTTGAGCATTTTGAGATATTCAAGATGGCGACTTATCTAAGGTGTAATTTTGATAAAACTTTAATTTACCAATTGCAGGCGTGTGATAAATCATTTTTTTATGTTTCTCAGGTTCAAGAACACACATGTGAGGTCTAAAAAAGACTTAGGAGCAATTCCTTCTGTGTTGCCATATCAAAATATAAAATAGGTGTCGATTGTGGGTGTTACAAACAAATTCGATACAAAAAGAGACGTACCTCAGAAATAAGATACAATTATGTTTTACAACAAATAATTCTCCCTTTGTTTATTAATTTAATAGAAAACTTTCTTCCGTAAGGAATTAAAAACTTATTTTTGATTTCTTATGGAAGACAGTTAGGACATAATTTAGGTTTATGCTTTTTGAGAGTGGCCCTCATTCAAATTATGGATACGAGACACTCTTGAATAGAATGAGATGATTTTTTTTTCAGATTACGTCTTAATAATGTTAAGTTAAGAAAAAGGTCATTAAATGTTTAACGGATGGTTGGGTTTTAACGCATTTGGGTCAATTAAACAGCAATATTGAAGATGCCTTTCAAGAATAAATAAATAAACACACCACCACAGAAATTAGAATGTATTTTTGTAGCTTCGTGTTATGGAGTAATGCTAGCAAAATGACTGATGTTAGAACTCCTCTATGGACTAAAAATTCGGACAAATCCAACTAAAAGCTCCGTCATTCTCTGCTCTTCCACCAACTACTGAATGTTTTCAAAAACGTAAAAAGGACATATTTCCAAACATTTTTGTGGTCGTCTGTAATGGATTTCTCTTGGTCAAATATAGATGCCACTCAATACAGGTGGCAGTCTGATGAGGATAATATGGAATTACATCCAATCGCCTTGCCAAAAAATATTCAAATTGCCTCAGATTACATCTTGGTATTAGCAAAATTCCCATGCAATAAATTCGCGTAACACAACTCGATGCAGCTGCTTGACTAATTGCTTCATTCAGTTTAATGTGCAATTGTCTGCAACCAAGCACAGAACATTCTGGCAAGAATCCTCACAGGAGAATTTCTGAAAATATAACATCTGACAATGAAGATTCCAAAGAAGATTAAATGTTGGTTTTGACGTTTCGTTGTTTACACTTTTTACAACATGAATTTAAAAAATATTACAAAAAAATTAAGTAAAGTAAGTAATAAAAAATATAGAATAAAAAAATGATCAAGCTTTTCCACACTAACAAGATACAGAATATTAAATTTACGTTTGTTTAATTTTTTCAAAATTACTTGTTTTGAGCCAGCAGGACCTTTTAACCAATATTTTCAAAAGGCCATTCAACTTGCTCACGCATACCACGTTTAAGGATATGGTGTTATCCATATTCTTAAAGCCTACCTTGATTATACAACAAAACTAGATACTAGTTTTTCTTGCTTCAAGAATATATAAATGTCAAATTCAAAAATAAACTTAAAAAAGAGGTTCCCTCAAATAATTAATTGGAAAAATATATAATAGGTGTTCGACGTGTTGCCCATTTTGATTGACACATATCTTTATGCAATTTTGAAATGAGGCCATTTAGTGGCGCCATTTCTTCCAATCCATTGAAATGAGTAAATAGTATTTAACCGGTCCTTTACTGTATTGTTTTTTTATACATTTTTTTGCTGTTTTCGTTATTCGACAAGCAATAAAACCTCAGTTTGGTACAAATTGTCGTGTACAATTTATCATACTTATCGGTCGTTACAATTTTGATTGAATTTAAAATATTTGGAATTTTACAATATGAATTTTAATAAAGCGGAACATGTAGACATGACTTTTATTTTGGGCGAGTCAGACAGAAATTATTTGCTTGCCAATAGATTTTATCACCAACGTTATCCTGAAAGAAGGATTCCTGATGTTAGCAGCTTCCAAAACCTTCTCGATAGATTTCTGGAAACTGTAAATGTCGAATATAAAAAAAGTGAAAGAATAAAACGTGCTGTGAAGGAAGAAAATGAGTTTTCTGTGTTGCTGGCAACGGTTGAGAATCCCCATGTTAGTCAAAGAGAAGTGAGCTCATTAGTAGGAATAAGTAGACGTGGGTCGAATCTTAAAAACAAATATATCATATATGCATATCATAGTCAAATGCACCAGGAATTACCTGATGACGATTTTGCTAATGCAACATGATGTCAACTTCTTCAATACTGTTTTATTCAGTGATGAGGTAACTTTTCATAAAAATGGTTTTGTTAATAGGCACAATTTCCATTATTATGCCTCGTAAAATCCTCACTTTTTTATGCAAGTTGATAACCAACACAGATGGTCTATAAACGTTTGAGGAGGAATTATTGGAGAACATGTAATAGGGCTACATTTCTTTGATGGTACATTAACTGGAGCTATTTGTCTTCATTTTTTAGAAAACTGTCTGCCACAATTATTGGTAAATCTCCCTGAAAGAATTCGAAATAGGATGTGGT
The DNA here is from genome assembly GCA_963675555.1 of Leptura quadrifasciata. Lineage (NCBI taxonomy): Eukaryota > Metazoa > Arthropoda > Insecta > Coleoptera > Cerambycidae > Leptura > Leptura quadrifasciata. Next base: position 100,377,737 of record OY776679.1, read on the forward strand.
TTCAGCAAGATGGTGCTCCACCAGATTATTTAAATGAAGTTAGATACCACTTAAATAATACCTACCCTAATCCTTGGATTGGAAGAAATAGACCCACTAAATGGCCTGCTAGATCCTTAGATCGTACAAAGATGGATTTCTTTTTATGAGGATACGTGAAGGAAATTGTTTATAGAGACACACCAACAACAGTACAAAATATGAAGGAAAGAATAATAACTGCCTTTACATCTATCACACCGGCAGTTTTAGGAACAGTGGGAACCTCATTTCAAAAGCACATAAAGATGTGTGTCAATCAAAATGGGCAACATGTGGAACATTTATTATAATTTTTTCTACTTAGTTATTTGAAGAACCCTTTTTTTAAGTTTATTTTTGAATTTTGTAATTATTGTTCAATAAAACGAAATTAGTTGCAATTCGCCCTAGCGAAGCACTTACAAAAAATGTTCGTTTTTCATTTCAACATCACATCGTCGAAAAATTTACAGGGTGTTCCATTTGAAAAAATTGAGAAAGTTCAATTTAAAATGTTCTTATTGAAAAATAATTTTTGGCCACCCTGTACATTTTTAGGAAATGAAAATGATTCGAAAATATTAATTAGATGTCTCGTAACTGGTATTCACATAAGTTTTCCTTAAAACCCATAATTGTGACTGTGGTGATTTTTTTAATATCCATCTGCAGATTGCATTATTTCAACAAAAAAATTCATTACATCCAAGTGGTTGGTCAATGTTAATATAGAAATGAATAGAGCCTAGAAAAAGGCTTCAAAAAATGTACTGATATACATAGCATTCCATTTAAAAAAGGCCCAATATTATGAAAAACCTGTTTGTGCACTACAAGCCAGTCACCATCTTGAATATCTCAAAATGCTGAAGGATGCCAAAGTGGCATCAATCGGAATCATAATGTTGACCCTTTGAAGAAACAAAAACGGTCAAAAGACCTTTATTATACCCTACTTCCAGATGAGGGTAAAAATTATTATTTGGCACCCCGACTATAATGGAGCAATTAATTCCGAACGTCACTACAATTCATAATTTGTTAACACTGTAGGCGGTGTAATTAATATAGAATAAAATGGTCGTTAACAAATTTGAACATAAATTTATTTCGCGATAACCGAAAACACTGCGGGATATAATGGATGCAGCTTCATTTTGTATCATTAAAATGCTATTACAAAAATGTTTTATTAATTCGTGCTGTCACGGGTCTTGCTGAAGTGATGAATAGCAACAAAACGTAATTATAAATAGACTGAAGTTAAATTTTTAAAATCTAATGCTTAATCTAGAGAATATCAGTGGAGGTGGTTCTGGTGCCATGCCGCAAGTCTGAGCTTTGTCATCAAGTTTACAGTTTGAACATTACTGGCTTGAAAATAGTTTAGGAAAACTTTTTATTAATAACGACGAAGAATGTCCAGCGTAAAGCTGTTGGCAAGAATGGCAACGTTAGAAAAGAATTGGACAGATGTTTCTCTAACAAAAATTCAGGTTGTTTCTTTCTTAATATGGCAGGAAAATTGTCTGCTGTGCCATGTTCTGTATAGAATAATCCGGGTTATGCAAGAAGTATATATCCTCTGATATTTTCCATACAAGATGATTCATTAAGATAAGACAATCCCTTGTAGTTGGTTAATTATACAATAAGGATTTCAGTGTTAGGAGAGATTTTCAGCAAATGAATTACGTCGTTTGTGTTTTCAATTCAATTCGTAGGGATTGTTTTTATTTTATTATTATAGCAACAGTTCTAAAAACTCGTTACTTTGTACGTTTGTTCAGAGTCAACTTTTAATTAAATTAAAGTTAATGACAGTATATTTCTTAATATGGCAAATCGCCATGGATATATTGCTTTGTACAGGTTCATTATACTTATGAAAGTCTTAATAGAAATGTCACACACTATAGATATATGCGAGAGGACGTTTACGCTGAATAATATGATTATAGTACTTGAGAGAAGCATAATATACTTAGAATTTCTCACAAGAGCGAAAAGGAGAACGTTTTCTTTGTTTTGTAGCTATATAGCTCAGTCTGGATATTTGAAATCTGCAAAAGGCATTCATTGGAATATGTTAATGATTTCACTTTTGAGTGAAGACGGCTTTTCTTCTGAGAGATCGCGTTGAGATGTAAAGAAATTAATCGATCTCAAAATCCTTCAAAATAGATGCATAAAAAAGGACACAAAAAAGGGAACTCAATTCTACAGGTTTTTATATTATGAAGAGATATTTAACATAACATAATAACATAACATAAACAGAATCTTAAAGCTGTGTATTTGACATACACAGCAAAATAAGAGTTCTTCAAAAAATAGCTTTGAAAACGGAAAGAGATTACTTTCCGAAACGTCAGCAAAATACATTATTTTTGTGTTTATTCCGATTTATATTATTTGCAAAACATAACCTCTGACTTTTCCTTTGGCGTAAACGTCACGGGCGCAGAGGTTTTTTTCCAATAATTCTATTATTTTGTAGAATCGGTGATTTGTTTTGAAGAGGATAATAGTACATGTGGTAGAAAACCCAAATAATAGGAAAGAATAAGAGATATTTCAATTTCAATATAATTTTTTTTAATAACAAATATTGCCATAACTTTTTTAAATCAAATTTTAGACGATAGGTCCTTCAAGACATTTTTCATAGTAAAACAATCTGATTTGGATAGTAGAAATAAATTTAGTTAAGCTAATGGTTTGGCCAGAAATTACTTTATTGTTTCATTTTCAATGGGATGCTCTGTACATTTTCATGAAAAGTGAAGGAAAATATCATTTTGGACATATTCTCAAATGTAACCATACATCTATCAATAAAGTTAATAAAACACTTCGGTTGATAATTAATTTTTATTTTACATATCCCAAACGAGTGAACAATTATTTGAAATGGCAAACAGATATTAAATCTAAAAACTTAGATTAAATATTCAAAATTGTTTCCATCGTTTTTAACACACATATTGTATCACTTTAAGTGTTCAGCTCTGCAAACTTTTAATAATGTCTCACTGTTAATTGCTGCCACGGAACCATAAATTTTGTTATAAATATCAGGGATATCTTTAACGGGTTCTTCGTAAACAATACTTTCCAAGTAGATCCACAAAAATAGTCTAATGGAGTTAGGTCAGGTGGCTGAGATGCCAACCTGACAGATTTCTGTTTAGTTCGAGAAAAGGAGACAAAGAAAAATTGATGTTAAATCGGGCACCATCTATAGTGAAAATAAGTCAAATTGTCTCTTTTTCTCGAATAACCAGTCTACTATAGATCAGACTGAAATTATTGGTAAAAGAAATAAAAAGATAGTTTAAAATGAATGTTAAAATATATTACATGAATAATAGATAAATCGGTTTATAAAGACTAATTGAAATTTAAAAATATATCCTTGGCAATTTACGTCTCTTAATGAAATGGAGTGAAAATTGTAGGAAAATTAACCAACTAGGTGGTTAATGAAAAGTTAACGAAATTTTATCTATATGAAAGATAAGCTGTGCAAAAGCTATGCAGGAATGAAGAAGCTATGCAGAAACGTATACAGAGATGTATAAGTATATATGTGCATAAATATATAGAATATCTAAGAATTTAAATATCTAAGAATTTAAGTATCTAAGCTGATTTCATAAACTGGATGTTGTTGTTAACGCGGAAATAAAAATGTAATATCAATTACTGAAATCCACAGTTAAAATTTATATACGTTCGAATCAGTACAAAGGCTGCAAGCAAATGATTTCCTGATGAGTTTTACTGATAAGGTAAACTTTTTTGTACTACTTACTGGAAAATAATGCTACCAAATAAACTTGAGAAATCTAATTCCCTGATTAAATTGAAAGCTATAAAATATAAAAATAGTACAGGTATGGCCATTTGTCAACTGTTGAGTTAAGCGCAACAACCTGTCTGATGTAGATTCCCGTACTCACAACTAAAATAGTGGCATATGATCGATAAAAGGAATCTATAATAAAAGTTCTTATTACTTCCTTTGCCTCAGTTTGTAATTTCTATTTTGTACATAACCAACAATATGAACAGCTGTAAATAAATATAAAACATTGTGAGAACTCAGTGAATATATTACATCTTATAGGATATACTATATATAGAAATGAAAGGTTAGGAAAATAACTATATGTACTTAGATAGTAAACAAAAATATAAAAATTGAAATATAGGTATCTGATGTAAATAAATGTTTTTGTAGACAATCGTTAATTGTTACCTGGGATGCTGTCAGAGATACATAATAGTTTAGAAAACATGACTGAGTTTCTAAGATATTAAAATATGTACATAAAACAGTGTGAAATGGTTTAGCAGTTATACAAGTAAAATTCTGTTAGTTGAAAACAGTTTCACTTACAAAAACTGAATCAAAATGATACACAGATTGTGCCAAACATAAACAAAATACTAGTTTTTATATAAAACTGTTAAATGGACATAGGCCATATAACAAGTTAATCACTCTGTTGACATTATGTGATTATTACACTTAATGCGGCAGATTTGTAATGTGCAATTCAACGTTCAGCGCGGCATATAGCCCGAGGAATAGTTGTCGGTTGCAGTTGTATAAACTTTGTTATGATGTGTGTTATTTTCATGTAATTTAATCGTTATTAAGTTATTCGATTTAAATCTCAGAAATATCCTCGACGTCAACTAGTTTTAGCAAAAACCTAGCAAAAAAGTTGTTATACACTCTTTTCGAACGGGCAAATTATCGTATATAATAGTAAAGTCCATTTGCAACATAATAATTATTAAAAATGATGATCGAGACGTAAGCGCACTTGCCTCTCACCTAAAAGTCTCGGGTTAGGTTCCCGGTCGTCGTAGTGGAAAATACTGTAAGAGAGATTTTTCCACTATACGCAGATATTGGGTGTGTAGAATCTCATCTGCCATTTTCAGGTTCTCACTACTATTAAAAAAGTGACTTTGTACAATGCAATGTTCAGCAAAACCAGTTGATTTTTTATTATATAAAATAGACTGTTTGTGTTCTCTTGACCTCACATCTATACTGCGGCCACTCTGACCTAGATATATATACGGCACCACAGTCATCACACTTTATTTCATATTGCCGCGATTTTTTAATATCTTCTATTTTTTTTATTATTAACCAACAAACGGCCTAAATTATTTCTATTCGATGATATTATATTAATATCTAATTTATTTAATATATTACATGCTGAGTTGCTAACCTTATTAACATAATTTATACTATGTCATTTTTTGTTTTCTACATTTATGAAAATGTTTTTGTAATAGTTTTCTTTGTTTATTTTTTATTAATTTGTCAATAAGTAACTCATCATAGCTAGTGTTTTAAAATTTCTAATCTCTTCTAACTCTAAGTTAACCCTATTTAAATTCAGAGACAATAGTCTGTGGACATAGCTATGAAACGATGGCATTTCTATCTTTCAATATTGATTATAATTTGCATGTGTAAGAATGTCAGTATATATATTTCTTGTATAATTTTTCAGAAGTTGATACCACTCGGTATTATACTGTATACTGTATTTTCTTATTTTGGCATAAAAAGGTAATCGCGTTATCGATAAAAAGAACAGCGAGCTACAATAAATTTATATTTTCATTGTGCCTCTGTAAACAGACTTCAATCACGAAATTCAATTTTTACTTTAACCCCAATGCTGTGTAGAATTTGTCGCGCTGTCGTCAAGAGGAAATAACTTTTAATACGCTTTTTCGTTTTCTTTGCAAAATGGAAAAAGATGAAATCAGTCGGGCATAATCCAGGGTACACAGAAAACATCAACATTAATAAAAACTTTCAATCAATTTTATCTGCAGCTATATTTTCCTTAGGCTGAACCATTGGTGTACAGTTTCACCAAAAATGTTACCTTAATTCGTGATAATGGTGTAAGGTATTCTTTAAGAGAGTATTTTAATTATTTCATCGCCACATTTATCGACGTTTAATTCCGGCGCATCCACCATAATATCGAATTGTGCACCTTTCAATAAATCGAAAATTTGCCTTAATAATTAAATTTTAAGTTAATACTGCCAATAGCAATAGCTGTATAAAAGTTACATTGGTCAAATTAGAAGGCACGTTAAGACCAGCCTTAAAGAAGACGAAGGAGATGCAAAAACATTGTTAATACTCCCTTGGTAGAGTTTAACAATATTAATAATAAATAATATCCATTTGAAAATATAAAAATTGTAGGTTGGCAAGTATATTGGAGCAAAAGAACTTTTCAGGAATTTGAAAAATCATTCGTACATAAACCGATTCATAGTTCTTCGTGATTAATTTGCAAAACATGTATACCGGGGTCATCAATGAAGTTGTCCGTTTGCGACTGAAGTTTCGTAGTATTTTGTCTTCATTTTCTAGCACAGTACATTACAAATTAAATTGTGAGGTATCTATACATTACAAAATGGGGATCATGTTAATTGACTATGCTTAAACAGTACAGGTAGGCCTCTTTTACAACAGGGCAGCAAACAAAGTGGTATTCCCAATTTATAACTGGTCATTAAGAAGTGTTTGGATTATTTCTATGTTTATAAATTTCAATTTATTCTAATATATTTAATTTCCTGGATTTTGATGCATAAAAAACTTCTAGTTTTTCTATGGATGGAAAAATTATGGTTGGTTTTTAAAAAATTATCTGCAAAAATTGTGTTACTTTTCCTTTTTTCAAATGATTTTAAATGTTCCGAGTGTTTTTGTTAAATGATCGATTGCATTCTTCACACAAAAACTTTAAAACCCCTGATTTTTTACGTTTTTGTGTTTTCTGTTTGGCATTATAGGAAATATTTGACATTTTTTGGCTAGGTTTGAATGCTACTTGAAGGCTATGGTTTGCTAACATACGAGATTCTTTCTGAGAAAGGACCAAAATATGTTAGAAATACAAAGTTTTTTTGGTGGTTTTTGGTTTGGTATGTTTAATTTTAGGGTAAATTTTACTCATTGCAACGTCTTTCTGTTTCTTTGCAACTAAGGAATCTATCATATTTACTGAAAAACCCATTGTTAGCTGGTGTTTCTTTTATGAAATATATTTCGTTATTCGGGTTTTCTTCTGACAAGGGTATAGCGAAGACTCTATATACACTACAGTGTGTCTCACTTAAAAGTGTAACCGCATAATAGTTCTTTTGTTTTTTGTCCAATTTAAATAAAACTAATCTCAAAAGATAGAGGTCACCAAGGTCTATTTAAGACCACAAAATCACTTTTCATATTTAAATGCAAGGCCATCTGCGATGCTAAACTATATAAAAGAAATTAAAAAATCATAGTAGGCATTTTTAACAACAAAATTTTATTAACAAAACTTGAATCCGAAGTTTAGTTGAATTCTAAAAAATGAGGTCTGCGAGCAGGGTAGTTCCAACCCCCGGGGGTTGCTTAGGTCAACTGTGGTTTAGTAATGGTTAGTTTCCCTGATATTCCCATAAAAACACCGATCCGACGAATTCCCGCATTCCTAGGACCGACAACATAGAAAAGGGGGGTGGTTTTATACGCTGAGGGTATTTGCATGAGAGCAGGGTAAAAATGGCACATACATCATGATACTTGCCCTCGAAAACCCACAAATAACTTTATCGAGTCCGTATTTTTTTAATTTTTGCAGATATAGCTATTACGGCGGGAGTAAGTTCTTCTAATGTAGATCTACTGGATATATTATTATTCCCCAAAAAATACCCGATCCGACGATCCCCCGCAAGCTCAAGATCGAGAAACTGGAAATTGGGGTGGTTTTCCTTGAAAGGGGAAGTGCGCAAGGGTTTCAGAACTCGAAACCATCGCCATCGTTTTACTCATCCTCGAAAACGAGGAGGAAATATATTACAAAAGATCCTACAAGCTTTTGATGTTTTTGCCTTTTTTATACCTCGTTAAAAGGACCGTAAGTTCTGGAAAGTTAATTTGTTGATTCTGTTCAATTTCTTTTGGCTGTTCAGTAATTAACAAAAATGTGGCATTAGAAAGTAGCTCCCTACAATATGTTTTGAAGTTGGAGAAAAATTAAGATATTTGGTCAATTAAAAGATTTTTTGGAGATCTTGATGTTTATTTTCTTCTAGCAATTGAATTATAAAGTTTATTTTCTGTTCGTAGTGTTCATTTTGTTTTACATTTATATCATTTTTACTTTAAATTGTGACAAAGTGTAACGAAGAGAGGAAAGAGTGTAGAAAATAACAAAACAATAGCGTCCTGATTTATGGATAGCCCCAAAGTCATTGAAAAGAAACTACAAAAATTTAATTGAAAATTAGATTTCCCAGATGTACAGCTATGGAAGTCGAGCATACTATTGTCCCGCCCTGTATATACATAACGTTGTTATTTGGATTTTATATCATAAGTACAGTAATAAATGTTATCTGTTGACAAGATGAAATTGTTTCTTAGAAAACCATTTCGTTTTCGATTCAACCACCTGACGTCATCCAGAAATCCAAGCAGAAAAGGACCGTCTTACCCCTATCACTTAAAATGTATAGTTACATTTACCAATGTCTCGGGATGCTTATTTCGATTTCCACCCTTACACAATTATGTAAATGGAACCTTAGTTCTGTTATATGAAAAAGAAACTACGGAACAGAAAGGCGCTTCAACAGAAATTGTGTCGAGATGTTCTGAATAAATTTGTAATAAAAGTAGGTAACACCTTTAAAAAAAGTTATATCCTTTTGAGCAACGTATTGCGCGGAATTGTCTTTACGTTGTTATCCTAAATTAAACCAACATTTATAGTAAACGTAAAGCATAAGATAACTATTAATTAAGACAATCATTAATTGGCTGAACATTTCTGATTAGGTAAACTAGAAAAAAGTTCAGCAATGGTTGGAGGAAATATTTAATTTCACAAATAATGTAAAACAAATAGTTCAAGAGACATTGGAATTGACGTAAAAAAGTTATACCACTACTTCAAAGAATATTATCACATATTTCATATTCATATGTATGCATGAACAAATATATTGAAGTGGAACAAAGCAGGCATGACCTCAGTTTATAGAGTTAGCTTCAGTACCTTGTGGCCACTTAATGGCCTACTAAAATATTTATATTTTTCGATAACCAGGAGAAAAAAGAACAACACAAAATTATTGAAAATTACAACGACTACATACCCCCTGAAACAATTTGAATCTACTTTTTTTTTATACATTTATTTAACGTCGGCCTATTTCCGCTACTGAGGCCTAACACCGACGCCTGTAGACGAGCTACCCCCAACCAGGAATTTTTGCCGAACCTCTTCCCTTTAGAAAAGTAGGGATCTTTTACTTGCCTAACATTTAATAGACAAGGCACCGACAGCTTTACATCCCCTCCGAAGGATGGTATATCTCCTATACAACCCTCGCTTAAGGTTGTATAGCTTCCGCGCATACATTGATATACAAGCCGCTGGAAGATGTGTGAGGCGAGAACGCGGTTTCCGTTGGAATGGTCACCATCCAAGTACTAACTGCGCCTGTCGTTGCTTTACATCGCATACCGAAGTATGTACATAGTAAAGACGCGCCTACGCTCGCCCCTGAATCTACTTACTTACATTAGTTCGTTAACTTTGCGTATACATTCTGGTATATGTATAATTCTGCCTAAAAGAACAAAGCTAAGGCATGTCCACCGGTTTTCTACATAATATATTCCAGAACGTGTTTTTGTTTAAATCCTAGATCCGTCTTCGTACCAGGTCAGTTCTTTACGCAGAGATTCTGGTGCTTCCCCTTCCATTGCACTCAATCTCGTATCACCAGTTCGAAGGATTTGCCAAAATAGTATTGGGTACCATACGGAATAACATCGCCTCGAGGAATGTTCTGCCATAGTTTTTTCATTCTCTCATGACCTGAGTGAAACAATGGTGTATCAACTCTCCAGAGCTTTGCATCCTTATTAGAAGCTGTTGATTGCAGCACTTTAGGCATATATAATATAGAGTTTGATACCAGCACAACACACTAGGTTTAAGTTCCTAGGTTTATCACAGATGCACCTAATTATAGTTGTAGTCATTTATGATTTCCCTTTTGCTTTGTCAATGTGCTGATTCGGGGTAAGTTTGGAATCTTTCAGGTTGTTATGCGGTCTAAATTTTTCTTCTAGTGAATAAAGCAATGGTCAATATTTTCAACGGTTATTCCAAGATGGCTGTCGTGCCACGGCTTGCAGAGTGTTGATTTTGATATATCACTGTGTATTAGTACCATGCATATCCGATCTCCCTTTTAATGGAATTGCCTCTAGGCAAAATCCTATTACGACCGTATTAAATAGTGGAGCAAAATAAATCTAAAACATTGTCAGAACTTATTTTACACGTGACATAATTATAAAGGCAAGCATTAATCTAGCAGTTATCTCCATTAACGGTGACAAGCTCCGGTATCCAATATGGTAACATTAACCTTCCTGGCCACGTTCTAATCCCAACCCAATTAATGATCCCTATTCTCGTCTGTCTATCGATCCTTATGTAGTATTCACAGAGGGAGGTTAATACAATTCTGAAGTGAATAACTTATGTTTAACGATTGGTATAAATGAGGTGTAAACATAAATTTAGGGTGGGTGAATTTACAAACCTTGCTTCTGCTACGTCAAGCGTACTTTTCTTGTTCATTGAAATGGCTTCTTTGAGTGACTCATTGCTTTTCAGAAAGTTCATTTTTTAAACATCTTTAATGTAGCTACGTAACGTTCTTTTAGTAACGATAAATGTCATATTACATAAATACGCAAAAAAAAATACTAAAACACTTACAAATAAATATTCTTCCTCAAAAATCTATTAACAGATGCGAATGGTTATAGTCTATTTTTATTAGCAGGGCTCTTAAATTTGTGAAAACGTATCCGAAGTTAGGATTGTATACTGGTGTATAAAGGATACGCCACTTGAGAATAATATGGATGCGTCTAAATTTAAAAACTTTTTATGAAATAAAATCCAAATCATCAAGGGAATTGAAAGCTAACTCGGGATAACAGGCGTATTACTCCATCGTGTTGAATTACTTTTGCAGCTTCCACTCTTGTTAATAAAATGATACGTACTTGGAAACTGAAAATGCAATGCTTCCAAAGGAATGGGACTAATTTGTCATTGTCAAGCTGAAACCATCAGTAATTAATTAAAATACATTTTCTCATGCATCTTGTATAATATTTGATTCATAAAATAATAACGACAAGTCGAAAAAGCTTCATCAACTAAAATAAAATCATCTTTTATCACAGGCAATCATTTTTGCCGCTTTCTACGTGATTATGTTGAGCCATATTACAAAGACAGAGAAACTATCAAGTAGATTGCAGAATATAAAACATTTAGTTTCATAAAATATTTAAAATTCAGGTATATACTTATCCCAATGTCGCTTGTTCTTATGAACTACATTATAAACATGTTTCTTCATGGTTTTATTATACCGCTCCACCATTCCATCTCATTGGGGATGAAGAGCGATTGTTCGAGTCTTGTGAATGCCCAATATTTCACCAATTTTCGACATATGAGGTTATCCACCAGAACTTGGGCAACAGTAACTGCTTCCTGATTTGGAATGGCTTAGGTTATTTATTAAAATAGTTCATAGTAACCAGAATCTCTTTATTGCCCCCATCTGTCACTGGGAATGGGCCCGCTATATCGATAGCAATCATTTCAAAATGGGCTCCGACATTATCTTGCTTCATGTAGCCCCTACTCCTTGTCACTGCACAAACCTTGCATTTGCGACACCAAGCTTCCACATCTTGACGACTATTTATTCATTAACATCGTTCCCGTACTTTTGTCAAGATTTTATTTATGCAAAAATGCCCCCCGGACATTTCATCATGTACTTCCTGAAGTACCTTCGAGACCCGGCACCTGGGTATCACTAAACGTATAGTAACTTCCTTCCCATCTGGTCTTTCCCATGCTCTCTTTAATAGTCCATCTATAATCTTGAGGGAGATTCATTGCGCCCACAATGCCTTCAGCTCGACACTTTTGTCCGAAACATCCTTCCATTCTGGCCGCGTCTCGTTTTCTTTCGCCCTTAATATAGGACCAATTACACTAACATTCAGTTGTTTTTGCCTTAGAACTTCTTTTATCAATTCGTCGGAAACGTCTATGTGTCCTGTATGTCCTGCGCTATTTCTACCCGATAGCAGTGCTTGTAGTAATTTTTGCACGATCTTCTAGATAGAGCATCTGCATTTTTAAGAGATTTTCCAAGTCGGTGTTCGATTCTGAAGCCATACTGCTGCAATTTCTCTATCCAACGAGCCAGTTAACATGGGGTTTTCAACTGCAATAGTCATTTTAACGCAGCATGGTCAGTCCTAATTTTGAAATGTTGTCAGTAAAGATACTTGTGCTAATGGCCCACGGGTTTAACAATGGCCAATAGCTCCTTCCTTGTTACACAATAATTCCTCTCCGGTTTGGACAGCATCTTACTGAAATACTTAATTACTTTTTCCTCTCCATTTTGAATTTTGATAGTACACATCCAAGCGCGGAATTGCTAGCATCCGTGTCAAGAATATACAAGCCCTTTTATTGAGGAAATGCCTAGCATGGGACTATTACATAGCTCTGCCTTCAGCTTCTTCCATAATGTTTCGCACTCCGGTGTCCAATGATATGTAACTTCTTCCTCCATTAGCTGGTGTAGTGGCTATATCCGCAAATCCTTCCACAAAACGTCTATAGTAAGAGCAGAGGCTAAGGAAGCTTCGTAATTCATTAACATTTGAAGATCTTGGCCAATCTCGTACGGCAGAAATTTTGTCTGGGTCCGTCTGTATTCCCTCCGAAGACACATGTCCAACGAATTTCACTTCTTTCCGGAACAGGAAACTTCTTTGGATTCAACTTTAGGTGTCCATTCCTAATTCTCCCAAGTACTTCTTGAAGATTTTTCCATCAAAAAGTTCTCGACACAGCACTAATAAGTCTTATTTAGAGTCTAATATCAGGTACAAGTAAAATATTTCCACAAAATCCGGAATAGTATGTTCTAGAAATTTTCTCAAAATGTTACAAATAGGTCTTATTTAGTGTCTATATCATTTTTCAGTTGAAGGAACTTAAATAACTACATTAATTTCCAAATAAAATGTTCTAGAAATTTTCTCAAAATGTCATAAATAGGACTTTCTGTCTCCAGTGGTTTCGAAATAGAATACTCTGGAAGGTCCTCGAATTCTTCAGAATTCTGTTGCAATTCCATTTCTGACACCAATTACACCTCCAAGCGTAGGTCCAATAATTGTAACGAATTTCCACTAACCACTGGTTTATTAATGATTAATTAGTTACAGTAATTAGTCTCTATAATTACACATTAACTATAACTTTTAATTAAAATAAATTCACCACTTATTGTCACTGTACCATTCTTTATCCTATATGATCATTTGCAGTGGCGTCCCATGGCTTTTAGCTCTGGGTGGGCAGGATGGAGGCTAGAACCGAATAATAATGATACTTCACAGAAATTTACTGGGTCTAAAAATCACGCAAAAAACATTCAATGATGCCTCTGCCCATTTCAATCGCCTTGTATTATGTTTTTAAATTATCTATCCCTGTTGAATTTCACGGATTTTTACCATTTTTACTGAATAACATGCAAGGCCAGCAATAATAAAGTTTATTTTTTATTTCACTTCCAGAAACATTTCTGATACCCTGTGACGCAACATTTTCTATTGGACGAATTTGAATTTTCATTAATGAGATTTCTCATAGCAGGGCGAGCATCACGGCACTGTAAAAGAAAAAGGAAAGGATGAGGATGGCAGTGTCCATATCCCACCGAGCGCTAAGTCCCATATTTGAATAGTATACATTTATTTCATTTACATATTATATTAATTTCACATCTAAAACTGCTAAAATAAAATTAAACATTATTTTAGTACTTTTTGGATAATATGGAGGCATATGTATCCTAATACATTATACCTTAAAACGCAAAGAAAAATAAAATTATAGTTATAGGTAATTTAACTATATGGCACCGCTGACATATATTTTAACTTCTTTTTGTTCCTACTTATCAAATTAGAAATTGCTATCATATTTGATATTCATAAGGGATTAATTAATCAATTTTAACATTAGTTATTTTTACTGTTTGTTTCAATTTTGAACATATTCTATTCAATATTCATATTGCTTATTATAAGTTTTGCTCAGGGATGGCATACCCACTCTAGGTTGTAAATAGTCTAAGCATGCAAGATGTACGTCTCGTTTTGATATGCATTACAAGCGTAAGATCGAAGTGAATAACCAACATGCGCGTAGATGTATTATGATTGAATTCACGATTTCTGAGCGACGCTTGCCCGCCCTTTTTTAGCGCATGACACTTATTACCCCCGGTTTCTAAACAAATTCATAAGTGTACCTTTATGAGGCAGATTAATGTGTAGTAAAAATAATATTATAAATAAAGCTAACTTTTTAATTTTAATATTACAATTAATTAACCACAAAATTTTACTTGATATTTTAACTACAAAAATATGTAAAAATATAAATATACCTTTATAACTACCGCTTATGTAATTGGGTGGGCACTGCCTACCCTGCCATCCCTGACGTGCCGCCACTGATCATTTGGCTCATCTAAAATATAATTGACTGCGATGCACTGGTCTCGCTTCTTATATACTTCTTGGCGCTTATTCTCGATTCATCCATTTCACTTCAGGTTATTCCAAATGACTACTTCTCCTTTCTGGTATATTCTATGAGGCAGCGCCACCACTAGGTCGAGTGGTGAACTATTATCCTTCCTTTTACTCTGCTACTCGGGATTAAACCTATTTTCGTATTATAAAATAGAATATTTCTGTATATTGTGTAGTATCTTAATAAATCAACAATAGTCTTTCGTTCAATAACAAATTTTTAAAAAATTTTTAAAAAAAATAGTTTCACTATAATTTTAGTTTGACTATAATTTTTGTATGTACGTAGCTAGAATATACGACTCTAGACAAGCCGACTCTCTTTACTGAGGTATGCCATACTGTTGAGGTCGGAAAGTCTGGCGGACCTCCCTCCATTAGCCCAACTTTCCCATATTAATAATAAAATTAAAACTCATAATTTATTACAAAGTTGGCACTGGGGTTGCCTCCGTTACATTTACATTATTTATCCCGAAATGAATTAGAAATTCCAGAGTCACTGTTAACTTTAATATTTGGATCGAAAGCAAAAATATCTGCGTAGCTCGACTTTTGTTTGGAATATGCTGCAGAACTCATTAAATTCGTTACATAATGCAAACAGCGAATGCTTCACCAGCAAACTTGAACGCGATGGCGTCTATGAAAGTTATGCTTGTTAAACCTCTGCCAAAGGCGTTACTTTGTCGTTGTTCGTTACTAATTAATTAATTACCTGGAGTTTTTAAATTTTGATTTTGAAATTAGTCTGCTTTGTTTGAAATTCTGGAACTCACCCTGCTCAGTAACACGTAAATTAGTGGATGATAGTAAAGGGGTGTTGAAAACGGAGAAGGTATTCTACTCCCACAATAATACCACTGATGAGGGATTAATTCTAAACGCTAATCTAGCAGAACTAATCGAATGGGTCACTTGCGGTGAGTACGGACGACTATAGTGTATTTGTTATCGAGAGACGGGTTTTCCTTTCTTGTTCGATTAGATTTCCATAATGTCACGAAGATATACATGGTGAGTCGCTTAAAACTGATTAGATCGATAACTGCGAAGCCAAAAGTGTCATTTTATGGAGTGGTAGCAGCTGACGCCACATTAAGCTGCAACTTCCGTAGGCGCCAAAAGTTTTTGTTGCATAAATAACCCATTCTTCCACAGCTCCTTGAAAAGTAGGTACTAGTAAACAGACAAATACAAAATACAAGAGTAAAGGATAGTCTAGTTTTTCATATTTCACACTCGTTTTTATTTTTATTTTTTTTTAAATAATCCATATATGAAGGAAGCTTAAACTTATAACATACAATATGAAATGATATGATATGTTATGATATGATGATAGGATATGAAACTATACGATACGATACGATTTGATATGATATATGATATATGATATATGATATATGATATATGATATATGATATATGATATATGATATATGATATATGATATATGATATATGATATATGATATATGATATATGATATATGATATATGATATATGATATATGATATATGATATATGATATATGATATATGATATATGATATATGATATATGATATATGATATATGATATATGATATATACTGGAAGACTTTAACATACCTGACTTTGTGAATCATATGGATGACCCATATTATATAAATAGACGCATAACGCCGATAGTAAATTTTAGTGAATTTATGGGGCTTAAACAATGGTGTTCTGAACTCTAATCAACGTATTCTGGACTTAGTTTTTAGTAGGTCTACAGTTCATACTAGTAAATCCGAAAATTACTTGTTGCCTGTGGATGACCACCACCCTCCTTTAGAATTTTTGATTAAAACGAACTCTGTAAACTTGAAATTTCATACCAGCCCCGTATCACGTTATAATTTTAAGAAAGCTAATTTTACTGAACTGTATGATGACTTAGATCACATAGACTGGACCTGCATTTCGTCATTTAGTAACGCTAACGATGCAACTCTCTATATGTACAACGAACTAGACCGTGCCTTTTCAAGAAATGTTCCCAGAACCACACCCATAAATAAATCGTATCCCCCATGGTTTAATCGTAGAATAATTAGAGACATTAAACAAAAATCACGTCTTTGGCGTACATATAGAGATACCGGAGACAAAATGCTCACAGAGATTTTAAATCTTTAAGGAGAAAAATCAAACAGGAAATAGGCGTTGCGCAGGTATGGAAGCCACTGACTCAAATAGTAATGTACCACATCTCGCTATTCCAATAATTAATGAAGTAGACGTATTAAATGCGCTTAAATTGGTCAAACCGAAATTAACTACTGGTCCGGATGGAATACCCGCGTTTCTTTTGAAAGATTGTGCTGTGCTATTTGCTTTTCCTTTGTCAGTTATTTTCAATTTGTCTCTTCAAACCGCTACGTTTCCTAACCTATGGAAACAAGCTAAAATTTGTCCCGTTTATAAAAAGGATGACAAGGCTGCAGTTGAAAACTATAGACCAATTACCATTTTATGTAACTTCAGCAAATTATTTGAAAGTGTCCTTTATAATATTTTATGTTCCCATGTTAAATCCCAAATTTGCTTTAATCAGCACGGGTTTCTCGCTGGTAGATCGACTGTTACAAATCTGGCTTGCATAACTCAATTTATTGCGGAGACGTTAGATGGAGGAGGTCAAGTTGACGTCATATATACAGATTTCTCTAAAGCCTTTGACACACTCGATCATGGTATCCTGTTACAAAAATTGTTCAACTTCGGCCTTACCGAAACATTTACTAACCTTTTTTTACTCATATCTATCTGACAGGAAACTTACTGTCCAATACCATGGATTTAAGTCTGATGAAATAACAGCAACGTCTGGCGTTCCTCAAGGGTCCGTTCTTGGACCCTTGTTATTCATAATATTTATAAATGACATTAACTGTGAGCTTCTAAATAGCACTCTGCTGTACGCTGACGATTGCAAGCTGTATTCGGCCATCAACAATTTAAATGACTGTTTTAACTTGCAAAATGATTTGCAACAATTTAGTATGTGGTGTGACAAAAATAAACTGCATCTAAATATTAATAAATGTAAATGCATGACTTTCACAAGAAAGCTTAATCCAACTGAGTTTACTTATTCTTTAAATGATATTCAGCTATCTAGATGTAGTCAATTTAAAGATCTTGGGGTCATCTTCGACAGTAAGTTAACCTTTAATAATCACATAAATGCTATCGTGGCCAGTTCTTACAGAAACTTAGGTTTCATAATCAGAAATACCAAAGACTTTGTGGATAATAACACCTTGATATTGCTGTTTAATGCATTTGTCAGATCAAAATTAGAGTATGCCTCCATAATCTGGAGTCCAGAATACGCCGTGCATAAACTTAGCGTTGAAAAAACGCAAAGGATCCTCAGTAAATATCTTTGGTATAGAAATGACGGAATTTATCCAGCAAGAGGTACACCTCAATGTGATCTATTAAAGAGATATCAAATACATGATTTGGAATCCCGCCGTAAGTATTCTTCGGTTGTGTTTTTATATAAAATTTTGAATAATGTGATTGATTGCCCTGAGTTATGTAGTTATGTCAAATTACATGTACCATCAGTTCATACACGCTCAAATAATTCTTTTTATCTAAATACGCCTCGTACAAATTTACTTAAATCTTCACCTTTGCATATGATGTGTTCAAACTATGCATATATACAGGACGATGTTGATATATTTTGTACTACTGTTAAAAAAATTAAGCAATCTGTATTGCATTCAAACTAAAAATATTTACTAGTTTATGTACACAAATATTTTATGTAATTATACTTAAGTTTTTCATATGTATTTATCGTACAAAATTCTGTAACAATGTTTTGCTCTTTCCTAACGTGTAATTGGATTTCTTATCTGTTTGGGTAGTTGTATTCTAAATAAATAAATATATGATATATGATATATGATATGTGATATGTGATATGTGATATATGATATATGGTATATGATATATGATATATGATATATGATATATGATATATGATATATGATATATGATATATGATATATGATATATGATATATGATATATGATATATGATATATGATATATGATATATGATATATGATATATGATATATGATATATGATATATGATATATGATATATGATATATGATCGCAAAAATTGCGATAAACAGTTTTTTAAATTTTTTATTACAGTTTGATGATATTGGACTAATAAAATTGAAATAACCAAAAAAATTAACCCTAATTGTTTCAACCTTTTACTGGGAATGAAAATAGAGTGACCTCCCAAGAAATATGATTTTTCTTAAATTTTTCCTACAAACTGATGGGGGACAACATGGGAATATTACTAATAGTGTCTATTTTTATCAAATTATCAGTAATAATGAATATATATCCTTAACAAATAGTTTGTCATGTTTATAGGGCGGAAAAACGCAGAATTTTGTTATGAAAAAATTGTTTTTTGATTACCAAAGAGGTGACATTTTTTTAGGTCTGTAGTGTTTATATGTAATTTCTGTATTGTTGTTGAAGATGTCAGGGAATTTTCAACGTTTTATTTCATTTTTGTCAATTTTGTGGAAGGGTTAAATTTGTCCTCAAAAGCGTTTTTTAGAACAAAAGATATTTACGCTGTTTCTATTACATTTTAAGAGAAATATGATTGTTTGAAAAATTGTTTAGGATATGTTTTTGCATAAGAATAAAAAAAATTAAAAATATTAGTCCTTAACCCTTTCGTTCTGTCCTCGTAGGTAATCATGTTAGTCCAAAAATTACATTTTCAAAACGCGAATATAATAATAATCATAATAAACAACTTTATTAAACAAGTATACTGCAAAATACAATTTAATTTTCGCATGTGGTAGTAATATTATAGAAGTTATGTAGTGCAAAAGTTTAAAAGGCGTAAGTTCAGTTGCAATTAACTGTTCTTCCACTTTAGCCTCGGGTACATTAAACTAATAATACTTAACTATAAGTAGAGATAGAAGCAATGAATAACGAACCAAATGTTATGGTTCTTACAAAAATATGACTTATAGAAATAATTTGAGGATACATAATACAATATATTAGAACACAAGCAAACACAGAACCATCTTAATGCGGCTATATAACCGATTTAAAATAAAGATACGAAATTTTTTTACTGACAAAGATTTACACTCTCTTGGAAGTTCGTTTAAATGTAATGCTATATTGTAAATAAAAGATCTTTGGAACAGTGAGGATTTATGTTGAGTAATTGTTAATACATCTTTACGCCTGATATTTATATTGTAAATATCTGTTCTGTATTTTATTATATTATGCAGACATGCCGGGGTATGACTAATTGAAATTTTATGAGAACGTATGCATGTAGTTTTCTACAGTTGCCCATATCCAGCCAATGTGCATTAGACAGGATATGTGATATTCCTGTCGTATTTACGTATACCATATATAAATCTTAGGCACAAATTTTGTACTACTCGTATTCTTCTAACATTTCTTGAAGTAAGGCATGGTCCACAAACATAATCACAGTAATTGCACTGAGTGAGTACAAGAGAATCACACAAAATTATTTTTGATTTTTTGTTTAAGGTATTGGGATACATCATTCTCAGTTTGCCATAAGATTTTCTTAGTATGTAGGAAACATAATCCGTAAACCTAAGTTGGGTATCAATAAACACACCCAGATTTTTGGCTTTAGATGCCACGTTTTTCTTCTATCTGAATTACCATATCTTTTTCAGAGAGATCACCAAATAATATAACTCAAGATTTTGTGGAGTTAATTTTGAGATTATGTTGTTTGGAAATACTTACTAAGGCTTTTAAATCACTATTAATACTTTGACATTCAACTACAGTGTTTTTGTGGGCAAAGGTGTGTCGTCTGCATACATATGGTAGCTACAGGTGTAAAGAGTAGTGGAGAAATTGCAAGTATAAATTGTGAATAAAAGTGGTCCCAAGAATGACCCTTGAGCAACCCCTCTGACGGCATTATAAGTTTCCGAAGTTTACTCAGATAACACGACTTTTTGTGTCCTATTATTCAAGTAGTTCTTTAACAGCATTATAGCACTTTGACTTAAACCTATAAAGTAGAGTATTGCTAGTGATCATGTCAAATTTTTTAGTATAATCAAGTAGTACAAGAGCTCCAACTGTTTTTTGCCTAGTTGTTTAATAATGGTTACGTAATTGCCCTTCAATTATCTTTTATACACCTTAGATAACGCATGCAAAACAGTGATTGGACGGATGTTTTTTATCTCCTTAGGGGAATCAATCCTTGGAGCAGGGGCGACTCGGCCCTTTTTCCATTGTTTCGCAAACACTGAGTGCTCAAAACAAAAGTTTATTATGTGCGTTATGTAAGGCAACAGAAATGAACAAGAAAGTTCAATCATTAGTATATCTATACTATCCATCCCATAGGCTTTAGATTTGATACTACTAATGACTTTTAAAACTTCAATTTCTTTCTCCGTTAATATTGATTTTTACCCCATACACAAGAGGAAAAGAAATTATTAGAATGCCATTTCGTATCAGAATTATTATTATTATTATTATTAGCCGTTACTCGAGTCCGAGTATAGAAATTTTACAGTCGATAAATTGCGTACAATAAAAAACAAGTAAAAGGTGTAGTCTATTGTAATTCCCATTCATCTACGGTGCACACGACTATGGCTATAGAGGCCAATTCGGGAGAGCACAAGTCGACCGCAATCAGGACAAACATAGACCTGGTTAGGTCTTGGATTCGGCCTTCTTGCAGCAACATTTCCTTGATAGCTGGCCACAACCCCTCGCCATTCGGTTCTATCCGCTGCAAGTTGTTCCCATTGCTCGTCTGCAATACCGCAGGATTTTAGATTTTCATGGAGAGCGTCTTTGAACCTCTTTCGTTGACCGCCACGCTTTCTTCTACCGCTTAGCAATTCACCATAAAGTGTACATTTAGGAAGGCGGTTATCATGCATACGATGAACGTGACCTGCCCATCTTAGGCGTGCTCAGAATAC
Source organism: Leptura quadrifasciata (assembly GCA_963675555.1). Taxonomy (NCBI): domain Eukaryota; kingdom Metazoa; phylum Arthropoda; class Insecta; order Coleoptera; family Cerambycidae; genus Leptura; species Leptura quadrifasciata. Next base: position 100,399,606 of record OY776679.1, read on the forward strand.
GAATTTTGGAACTACCATCAATTAACCCTTCTGTTTAATCATCTTGAATTACTTTTTTCATTTTTATAGATTCATATAAAAACGCGATTTGCGCCGTTTTTATTGATTTAATGAAAAAGTATTTAGAATGTGACTTTGCATAAGAGTAAAGATTTTCCCCCATCAGTTTGTCGTAAAAATTTGGTTCATCTTTCACAGAGATTGTCAGAAGGTGAAGTGGATACTCACATCTCAGCTGTATTATTTGCATTAGAGTATGCTGAAGTACATGAGGCGAAGTCTGTGACGGATGTCTTGGCTTATTGGATAGAACCCAGTAACCAGAACATCGATATACTTATACCGGCTTTCCATAGTATTAATTAAGACCAGGCTTAGAGCATTTACTACTTATTTGCAATGAGGTAGTTTCTTTGAATATCGCAAAATATTCATTAAATACCATTGCTGCAAATGTGCGTAATTTTCAATGTTTAGTCAGCTAAAGAGTTTGAAGTGTAAATAAAATAAAATGAAATGTTAATAAAAATGTATTTCCTAAATTATCGTTGAATGGCTTAAAGAATGTCGCTTAATATATGGTTTTGAGGTTCTAAATGAACTAAAACCCCTGGGCAATTCCTAATTAAAGAACCGTAAATTAAGCCTCTTATAATTCTAATATAAGTTAAGATAAGCCTCAATTAATTGTATTTTCGAACTTTCCAGCGAATTTCATCCGCCCTAGTAAACTCTCGCTATGTGCAAATATCTCAATTTTATCCGCGCTGATAAACTCTCGCTATACAACATCAGACATAACAAACATAAAACTTTTCAATATTCGTTTTGTCAATTTTTAACGCTCGTAAAGTTTATTACAATAATAAAGTTGAATTTCACGCTACGACGGAAACGGAATACTCTCCAACAAAGGCTATATATTTCTTCCAGTTTCCTGCTAACAGAGATTAATATGTAGTATGTTTCATTAGCTTTTGCCGAATTTTAATCGCCCACACCGTTTTATAAATTTATTTAGTCGCTAGCGATTTATTGACAGAAATTTGATCAGCAATTTAGCCTAATAAAGTTTAATGTCAGTTTGAAATATTATAAATTCAGCATCTCTACCTAAAATGTCCGTTGCTATGCCTCTCTATAATGGTACACAACAGGCAGCACCGCTTTATTGATATAATCTGTAGTCGAACGAATGAACAATTACACCGATGCGGGCGGCCGGTAAAGAATTCAAGCTGATATTCAGAATGACTAATGCTAAAATAGGAAAGTGCTGTGCGAAACTGTTTTCGTGGAACCAGGCAGAGCCGTACGTTTACTTAACCTTGCGCGGTGCTTTTCTCCTAATAGAAAAAACGTAAGTTGTTTGTGTTATATTTACTAAAATAATCATAATTAACTGTAATATTTTTTTCAAAAAATATATTTAAAATGAATTTTTGGAGACCATTTGATACAGAAGAAAATTTACGTAATGAAAATGTTGAAGACTTCTGCGACTTCCTTTAAATATTTATAACTCCTTAAAGAGGGTTCGTATCCAACGCAGTACTCTTGTCAGCCAAAAATATAAAACAGTGTTCTGTTGACTATCACGAAGGTATAACCGGGGATTTGTTTGAAGAATGGTTCGCTGAACACCTGTTACCTAATATTCCCCCAGATGCAGTTACCGTTATGGCTAACCCTTCTATCATTCGCAACTGTTAAATAAAGTACCAAATAATAATACGAAAAAAGACAATATAATAAAGTTTATGAGATCTAAGAATACAAATATTCCTGAAATAATCCCATTAAAAAAAGATTTATTAAGAACTATCAAAGAACATAATTTTAAAAAAGAATAGAATGCACTTATTCATCCAATAGATCATATACATGACATAGGACAGGCCAAACAAAAAAGAAACTTATTATTAGATATAAAAGCACAAAAATGTAAGAAAGAATTGGAAGAAATAAATAAATAAAAGTAAAAGTATTGTATAAATTAATACATCCGAAATTCCTCAACAGAATAAAACGCATTTGTAACAAGAAATAATTTTAACCTACATAAAAATATTTTCATACTACCAATATTCTTTAAATCTGGAATGAGTTTATTATGGAGCACAGGGCTCATATAATATGGGTTAGATTTATACAATTCAAGTCTATGTATCTCATGTTGCAAATCAGAACCATAGCGAGTTTGATAGCTGTGATATGTACTTAATGAATTAAAATTGGTTAAATTCTTTTTTAGCAACTTCAAAATTTCAAATATGAATAAACACGGTAGAGTAAATATTTTTTGTTGTTTAAATGTCGTTTTGCATGATTCTCTAAATGTTCTAAACCTATTCATTTCATGTGATAAATTCAAAAAAAAATTAAGTTTTATAGAAGCTTATTTACAAGCATTACAATGTAATAATTGTTAATTGAGCTAAAATGTGATTTAGTTGCAAAATGCAATAACTTTTTTTTAGATATGTTATTTTTCCCTAGTAATACGATGAGAAACTTAGTTGTTTGGTTTTTTTTATTTAAAATTTGTCATTATTTTTTAATTTTTTTCATAGAGCTTAGTTACAGAATGCAATGACTTCCTTGTTTTTAATATACAGAAGACTTTTTTTTAAATATGTTATTTTTCCCTCGCAATGCGATCACCAATTTAGTTTTTTGTTAATAATTGAAATGAATATTTTTTATTTCCAAATTCATATGAACACATATACCAACGATTGCTAACGTATAAACCTGTATAAATTTTTTTTTACTGTTTTTCTATATAAATATGAATACTTAAATTTATACTGTCTTCTAAATATAATGTTTTAAGTTTTATTTAAAAAAGAAAATAGTAAATATTGTAATATAAATACTTGTTAGAAAAAATTTTAAAGGCAAAGATTAATAATATGGTAAAAACATTTTATTATTTAAAAATAAACATTTTTTATTCATGTAAATGTACAAAATCGTAATGGAATAGAATGGAAATGGTGAAGAATAAGAACTTGATGGACATGCGAACACTCAGACCATCGCCGCCATTATGCAATCAGTGACCAGTCTCTACTTTATAGGGTGTTTACAGAACAGCTGTTTCAAACGACTTCTCTCGTTTTACTGATAAAATAATGTTTGAAATTTAAATATTCCTTAAAACATAATATTTTCAGTAGCAAACTCCTCTATAAATCTTTATTTTACTATAAGGAACGTAACCAGACTGCAACCAACAGCTACTCTCCGGGCTATGTGCCCCGCCGAGCGCTGAATTACAAGTTACAAGTCTGGCGCGTTAAGTGTAATAATTGCATATTACCATCAAAACGCTAATGCTTCGATTGCAACAAACGCCAGCCGAAAGACTGATCCTACTTAAAGGAGCTCTCTTGCCAGCCATTTGAACTATGCTTAGCCCAGTCAGGCTATTTATTTTTCAATTGCAACAGACACTGGACCGCCAGATGGCGCCTGCTGAATATTTTACATGTCGCTATTGTAAAAATACCGGAATGTACCAAATAGTCAAAGGATCCTCGTGCTGGTCGTCACATGCCTACCTTGCACTGACGAGAGCCAACAGCTCGAAACTGCAGTCTGCAAGTGGTGTGTGACGGCTGGCAAGAGAGCTCCTTTAAATAGGATCAGTCTTTAGGCTGGTGTTTGTTGCAATCGAACCATTAGCGTTTTGGTGGTAATATGCAATTATTACACTTAATGCGCCAGACTTGTAACTTGTAATTCAGCGCTCGGCGGGGCACATAACCCGGAGAGTAGCTGTTGGTTGCAGTCTGGTTACGTTCCTTATAGTAAAATAAGGATTTATAGAGGAGTTTGCGACTAAAAATATTATATTTTAATATCCCGCCCTCTAAAAGCACATTTGAACTATGAAATATTCCTTGCTTGTTTTAGCAATTATTACGTCATTTCGGTTTCTAAACGTTTAACCTACAGATGCGAAGGAGCTTTTATAATTATGATTTGCATATATTCTATATTGCAGGAAAATTTGTATGCAAAATCCTCGACAGAACCTCATCATCCTTGCATGGGAGATAATATCACTGGTGGACCATAAACTTTCTCGGTTTAGCAAAGTGGGTTATGGAAGTTGTATTCAATTCATTTAATGTAGGTTAAAATTAATAGTTTAGGAGCTACAGATAAAATTAATTGGAATCCATTTATATATATAGGGGATGGTAGCTCAGTAGGTTAACGCGTCTAGCTACCCTCCGTGCGAAGTAATTTTCAAATATAAATTATCCCGAAGAAGTGGTTCGGGTCCCACTAGAAACTGTAAGGCCCCGCCTCCTTTACTCAGACAAATTTAGATCTCCTGGACTTAGGAAGGTCACTCAGGTGATGGAAGGTGGTTAATAAACATTTATAAATAGTTATATTTTTCGAGTAAATTACCCATACTAAATGTAATAGAAGAATATGTACTGGTAAGAAGTAAGTTGTCTTTTTTATGATTATAGGACACCTAGTTTCTTCACTATATAATTATCGTCACTATTACAAATACTTTCAAAATGTTGAACATCCTGCAAGAAAAAATTTAAATTGTAGGTTTATACTACAGAAACAATAATTCCACAAAAGCTGCTGCTAAAACTTTTAATACTACTCATTCCCGAGAAAACCAACACGTAATAGAATTGATGAAGAAATTTACGCAGACGAAAAGAGTTTGTCTCACATGCTATTGACAAGCTGAGTCCGTTGGATGTGATATACACAAACTTCTCGAAGGCTTTTAATTGTGTAGACCATAACATAGTCATAACTAAACTAGATCACTTTGGTTCTCCTGCTTCTTTAGTACACTTTTTTCGATCGCGATTTGTCCCTTATAATAGTTATGAGACCACAATCATCAAAGCAACTTCAGGAGTGCCTCAAGGCTATAAGCTTTGGCACCTCCTGTTCACGATATTTATTAATGACATTACTTATATGATCGACCCTGAAAAACTTATTTTCGCTGGCGACTTGAAAATGTTTATGAGTATCAACAATTCAGAAAACTGTGTAGAACTGCAAAGTAATTTATAGCAAGTGCTGGAATGTTTCCTATAAGCTTAGCCTTAATATTTCTAAATGTTTAATATTCACAGAAAAACAATCTAGCTTAGAGTTCGCTTACAATATCGATGGAAGCACTTTGATACTTTCGGAATTAATCAAAGATTTTGGAATTATGTTTAACACAAAGTTAAGCTTTTCAGAGCATACCGACAGCATATCAGTTTAAACTATTAAAATGTTATGATATATTGTCAGAAACTGCAGAAATCTCAGTAATATTCAAGCTGTATTTTTCATATATTCGTTCGAAACTTAATTATGATTGGTGTCCATATTATTTGTCACATTTCTCGAAAATATACAGAAAAAATTCTTAAAATTCTTAGTATACATAGAGGAGTGTTTGTATCCTGCTAGAGGATATGATGATGAATCACTCCTTACAAGGTATAACATTAAAGTCTAGAATCCTGAAGAAAATGTTACTCTACTTTGTTTTTATATAAATTAATTATTAACGCCGGTGAATCAGTCGGCATGATCTTATCAATAAGCCGATGTAAAAACCTATAAACATAAGTGATTCGATTTGCAGGTGAGATATTTTACAGAGAGTAACGCTATTTTAATGAGGTCGTAAATTTTTGGTTTTGTTTTTTTGGCTGCCGAGTAAATATATACCCGACATACTGAAATATACTGTATATCAATCCTCTTTACGCTGTTCTACCACGTATTTACAATCCCGTCTATAGCTTTACTGGCCTGTCCCAAAAACTTTGTATAAACAAATCCCTTGCCTAATGTAGGCTTTACTTGGGGGCTTTTCACACACGAAAATAGAATCTCCTTTCAATCCCTCGTTTCAGTCCAATAGGCTTATATACAAATCAGACCCAAATAAAATTACTTTCATTTGGCAAATAGTTACGTTCCTCGTAACTTTATTGGAGGGTTGTTAAAAATTGCATACCTAATTTATTTTGAAATGTTAACAATCAAAGCAGAGCTTTCCTATTATAGTTATTATTAATAGAATTTTCTATAGCTATTAAAAAAGTTAATTGAATATCTGTGTATCTTTCTAATTAGATATTGTTTTACCCGATAATTGTATTGGTTTTGCTGAATGTTATCAAGCCTCAAGCGGTCGCTTGGGTCTTGCTGAATCTGATATCTACTTTGGAACTTTTGTTGTGGCTTTATTATCGCTTTATCCTTTGTGTCCTCTTTATAGCCCGTTTTAGAAATGTGCTGGTAGTTATAAATCAAAAGGAAAGCAGTGCCTTAATTATGGACCAATTAAAGATACAAAGATGTAAAAGGCACTTTAATACATATAGATATTGCGACAGATGTTAAAAATGAACGAAAATTGCGGTCGGGCAGTTGCCGAACTTGATCAGGAATAGTGTTTTAAACAGGGCGATTCAGAACTTGTACGAAATTTTTTTGCAGGAAGTACAACGAACCCATATAAATGCTATAATTAGAAAGATATGTGAAAACAGTTTCAAAATCATTTAAGCGTTTTTTACTGTGTTAGATCAAATTCTTGTTAGTTAATTAGACTAAATATTAGGTGTTTTATTTCCTTACTTATTTAACTTTTTTTTAATTGTTACCCTTTTGTATTTTGTTCTAACTAATTTCAGTTTCGTTTATCAATGTTTGTTTATTAAATGCTTATAGTGAAATGGAAGAAAGTTATTCCAACATTCAAAAAACTTCAAAAAGCATCGATATAGGATAGGCCTTACAAAATATTACAGGTCCAGGAACTAAATGAAGGCCAAAAATGTAGAAGATTGGAGTTTTGTCAGATAATGCTTCATGAATTAGATGAAAATCCTGATTTTTTAAAAGAAATTTTATGGACAGAGAGTGAAGTTTTTCCACGACGGGAGTTTTTAACAAAAGAAACAGATGTTCCTGGAAGAATAAAAACCAAAGACAGAGGAAGGTAAACAAATAAAAAAAATTGGGTAGAAATTCAATCCACGTTTGATGCGGAATTTTTCAAAACAAAGTAGTTGGGCTTATATTTTATGATTTTACTTTGACATGACAAATATATCCCGAAATAATTTTCCAGAGGTAGATCGTCTAATTCAAGAATTCCCTATTGGCGTATCGTCTAGAATGATTTGGCATCACGGAGCGACTCCACATAGCATTCGAGAAGTTCGGGAACATTTAAATAATCAATTTCCCATTTGGATTGGGAATGCTGGAGCCATTCGATGGCCACCAAATAGCCCTGATTTGACGCCATTAGATAGCTTTTTCTTTGGGTTTTTAAAAGACAAAGTCAATTTTAATCATAATCACAATCTTCAGGCCATTAAAGCAAAAGTTCAAGAAGAAATTAACGACTTAAACAGAAACCATAATAACGCTATTTGCAATATTTTCCTAAACTTAAGATGACGCTATGAGCTTTGCATTGAAAATAATGGTGATCACTTTGGGCAATTTTTTTAATTGATTACTTATGTAGTATTATTTTATTATAAAGAGGTTGTTGCTATGAAGTTAATATAATGACGGTTTGAATTGTCAATATTTAATAAACAATAATATAATTATTTTCGTGGCCTACCTTGTTACTTTTGTTTCACTTGTGTTTTGACAAACATTGCTCACTCTTCTTGCAATAAAGCAGCTCATTTGCATTTTGAATGTCAAATATGTCAAGAAGTAAGATAGACCTATACAATATTATATATTTAAAATCGGGGGAAAAGTTCTTCTGGAAAATGCAATAATATATAGGGCGGTTCCGTTTAAAAAACATATATTTATTTCATATCACGTGACCTATACATGATATTGTTTTTTATCACGTTTCAATAAGATATAAGTAAGTATTCTTTCCTATTATTTGGGTTTTCTACCACATGTACTATTATCCTCTTCAAAACAAATCACCGGATCTACAAAATAATAGAATTATTGGAAAAAAGAGCCTCTGCGCCCGTGACGTTTACGCCAAAGGAAAAGTCAGAGGTTATGTTTTGCAAATAATATAAATCGGAATAAACACAAAAATAATGTATTTTGCTGACGTTTCGGAAAGTAATCTCTTTCCGTTTTCAAAGCTATTTTTTGAAGAACTCTTATTTTGCTGTGTATGTCAAATACACAGCTTTAAGATTCTGTTTATGTTATTTCCATAGATACTTACTACTTACACAGAACATAGAACTGATGATATTTTTTTTAGATAATGTTGAGTTTGTTAAGTTCTTCTTTTAACATTGGTAGCCAGGTTGTACAAATATCTACAGAACAATTCGATACGCACTTATCTTCATTTAATAAGATTATTGCTGATTCTTTAATTTTTCTTTTTTTGGTATCTGTTTCTTTTGTTAAAATTTTTGCCGAGTCCCAGTTTATTCTATGTCCGTTTTCCCAAGCATGTTCACAAATCTTTGATTTCTGAATTTCATTCTTTCTAATGTAGTTCTTGTGCTCATCCAACCTCACACTGAAAGGTCTGGATGACTCACCCACATAACATTTATCACATTCGCACGGGATATTGTAAATACAGTTTTTTGAATTCTGCTCCCTGTTTATCGGTTTTGTTTTTGTTAAAATAGATCTTAAAGTGTTCCCCGTTTGAAATATCGTCCTAACATCAAATTTGTCACCTATACGGCGTAGCTTTTCCGATAGTCCGTATACATAAGGAATTATTGCTGTATAATGACGTTCAGGTTTTTGTCGTACCTGATTGTCCCTATTTTCAACATTTATGAAAATTCTATCAACAAAGGCTTCAGGATATTGATTTTGTACTAGAACCTCTTTGATAAATTTTTTCTCGTTATTTAATATTTCATTATTAGATGAAATTATTTTGGCCCTATCGTATAAACATTTTACAACACCCCTTTTAATATTTATTGACTGATTTGAGTTCTAGTACAAAATCAATATCCTGAAGCCTTTGTTGATAGAATTTTCATAAATGTTGAAAATAGGGACAATCAGGTACGACAAAAACCTGAACGTCATTATACAGCAATAATTCCTTATGTATACGGACTATCGGAAAAGCTACGCCGTATAGGTGACAAATTTGATGTTAGGACGATATTTCAAACGGGGAACACTTTAAGATCTATTTTAACAAAAACAAAACCGATAAACAGGGAGCAGAATTCAAAAAACTGTATTTACAATATCCCGTGCGAATGTGATAAATGTTATGTGGGTGAGTCATCCAGACCTTTCAGTGTGAGGTTGGATGAGCACAAGAACTACATTAGAAAGAATGAAATTCAGAAATCAAAGATTTGTGAACATGCTTGGGAAAACGGACATAGAATAAACTGGGACTCGGCAAAAATTTTAACAAAAGAAACAGATACCAAAAAAAGAAAAATTAAAGAATCAGCAATAATCTTATTAAATGAAGATAAGTGCGTATCGAATTGTTCTGTAGATATTTGTACAACCTGGCTACCAATGTTAAAAGAAGAACTTAACAAACTCAACATTATCTAAAAAAAATATCATCAGTTCTATGTTCTGTGTAAGTAGTAAGTATCTATGGAAATAACATAAACAGAATATTAAAGCTGTGTATTTGACATACACAGCAAAATAAGAGTTCTTCAAAAAATAGCTTTGAAAACGGAAAGAGATTACTTTCCGAAACGTCAGCAAAATACATTATTTTTGTGTTTATTCCGATTTATATTATTTGCAAAACATAACCTCTGACTTTTCCTTTGGCGTAAACGTCACGGGCGCAGAGGCTCTTTTTTCCAATAATTCTATTATTTTGTAGATCCGGTGATTTGTTTTGAAGAGGATAATAGTACATGTGGTAGAAAACCCAAATAATAGGAAAGAATATTCGTAGAATGCCACAAATAACTTTCAGACAATAGATATAAGTAAGATTCTACAACTTTTATATGAAATTTTTTTCTATTTTCAGCGATAACAGAAATAAATGGGGTGCATATACAGGCTGCCCATTTTATCAGGGCCCTCGAGAATATCTCACTTAATATCGGTCGTACAAGAAAAAATATTTTTACGAAAATTGTGCCGATTTATATAACCTACAAAATGGCTTAAAGGCATTTGAAATCCATGGCCTACTTTAAGAGTTATGGCGGAAAATATCGAAAATGCGGAAAACGTCCAGGCCAAATATTTGAAGAGATACGAGAAAAATTCTAAGGCGAAAATTTATTGCAATACAGAGTGTTTCAACGAGGCTTTATCTAATTTTTTTTCAAAACCGCTGTATTTTGAGATTTACACTTCAGGCTGTTAAAAAAATTATTTTGAAACGGGTGGCAAATGGCGCCATTAAATAGAGTATTTTCCTCCCTCTTCAACGATATATCACATGCCATATTTATTCATTGGTACTACGTTAGTAATTATAAAAACATTTTTTTTAAACCAATAATTGTTTTTTTAACAAGCATTATACTTGCCGTGGAGAAGTATGATTAAATAAAACGATAAAATAATTCAATAAGTTGTTCAAATCTTTGCTATAACAAAACATTAACACAATTAAGAAAAATAAAGTAAATTCAGGTAACAAAAACAAATTAATAATAAAAAGAATATAGCACACATAACATTAATATTTATCTAATCCTCAAAATAATTTTTAAGATATCATATCACGTGTTCAAAGTGTCCACCACGATTTCTTATGCACAATCGAGCGCGGCGAGGTACTGCATTTAAAACATTACTCAGCATTTCGGGGGTAACTGTAATACATGCCTGTTGAATTCCTCTACATTTTGCGGTGTCGTCGAAAACACCTTATCTTTATTATACCCCCATAGAGAAAAATCAATTGGGGTTATATCTAGAGAACTAGGGGGCCATCGAATAAATACATCGGTACCTATCCAATGTTGAGGCAAAATTTCGTCTAAATAATCTAGGCAAATCTGGGAATTGTGAGGGGAGCTCCATCTTGTTGAAAATATTGAAAGTTGTGTCTCTAGAGGTAGGTCATCTAAGAATTCATTAAATTCATTTCTCAAAAAGTTTAGGTACCTTTGACCACTGAGGTGACCATCATAAAAATAAGGACCTATTAAATTGGTGCCTAAAATACCTATCCACACATTTATTGAAAAACGATTTTGAAACCCAGTCGGTCTATGCCAGTGTGTATTTTCAGAAGTCCATTTGTAATGAATATTGAAATTAAAAAATCCATTATTGAAAAAATTGGCCTCGTCGGACCAAAGTATTTTACTACATATTAATGGAGCGGCACCCTTCTTTTCCAACAGCCACCTACAAAAAGTCGTCCTCCTTGGTTTGTCCCCCGCTTGTAAATTGTGAATTTTTTTGGATTTATAACACCGGTAACCAGTTTTCTTTAAAATTTTTCTAGCACTTGTTTTATGTATATGACAAGCAATTTGAATTTCTCTTAATGATTGTTTCCAAATTTTCTGTATTTTTATTTCTTACATAATTAATAACTCGGTTTACCTTATTTACATTATCAGTAACACTGTTCAATCTTGTCTTCTTCTTTAAAAATGAACCATTATTTTTCAGTTTCGTAGCTAATTTTCTGAACAGAGTTTTATTCGGCTGTAGTGCTTGTAGAAATCTGTTTCTATATTCTACTTGAGCTAATCCAGAGTTAAAATTGCATTGGCAATATGTAACGAAGATATTATAAGGATCAAAGTGAGTGAAAATCATTTTTGAAAATTCTAAATTCTTAAACGAGTGTGATTGAGTGAGAGTTTAAGTATTAACTGAGATGATCTGTCAAAAAATTAAATTGTCAAGTTTGTTCATAGCCAACTATTTTAAAATAACTGAAATAATAGTGAAATCATGAAATACAAACAAATGGATATTATACTTAAATTAATTGGTAAAGACATTTTAACTTTCTGAGCAAGGAGTGATGCTTTTATGGAGGACCTCTATACATTGGCATAACTGCAAATACTCTTTCCATAATTGCTCCCTGTTGCTTTCTTGATTATTATTTTGTTTTTGTTACCTGAATTTACTTTATTCTTCTTAATTGTGTTAATGTTTTATTATAGCAAAGATTTGAACAACTTATTGAATTGTTTTATCGTTTTATTTAATCATACTTCTCCACGGCAAGTATAATGATGGTTAAAAAAAATTTACATACATATGTAAACCAAGATGCAGATATACTGGGTATAATGAATTTAAACTCGACCTTCGGTCAAAAATCTTTTATGTTTTACCCGTTTTCACATTTTTTACAAAAATCAATATATCCAAATTTATTAGGGATAAATAGTTTCCGTTGAAATATATATAGTTTACTAGTCCTATTGCTTTCCATCATGTATTTGGTACCTACTTATACTGTTGGATGGTGTATTTATAAAATAACAAATAAAAATAAATAAAATAGCTGAAGCTAAATGTGTGTCGGTAGATATTTCTTTTCTGAAAAAATATAAATTCCAATTAATTAGTAAGCCCTTTATAGATTATTAAGTCATAAATCTTGCAGAATTACATACAGCCATGATTGAGATGAAATTTCTCATCTGCCCTCCAGAGACAGCAATCTGTCTGCTGGCTCTCCCACGGAATTACGTTTCTTGCTACGCATCTGGGACATTAATTGAATTTTATATTAATATTTTACATCTCGGAATCACATTGCGTATACAATGTGTCTCCCTTAAGATAGAACCCATTTAGTACCTCCGCAATGATTAGTCGAATCAAATCCCCGTTTTTTTGTAGTATGGGGAATTTTTTATTTGTAAAATGTCTAATAATATAACACCAGCACATATCCAACCATGAAAAAATACAGAAGAAACTACAACAGAATACACTTCAACTTAGAAAATTTTTTCAGAATCACTTGAAAACAAAAATCTAAAATTTGGTTAGAGGATCACGGGAGACGTGCTTTCTGCAAGTTACTGCCTGTTGTATTTAATTATATTCAAAATTGTTCTACTATTCTACTAGTAATTGCGAAGACTCTGACATACTAGACACACTATACAAGGTGTGTCACCAGGAACTGCAGAAGATTAACTACTAATGGTTCGGTCTGTCATAGATGTGATGGTTGGAGAAGTTTCTGTAAAGGTTACTTGCACAGTGAGGGCATTGTGCCAGTGAGATAATGGGGGTTATTATCACCGCAGATTTATAAAGTCGACTGGTGCACACGCCTAAGATTTCTTCTTGATTGCTCTGTTCAACGATAATCCGTAACTCACTAGTAATTTTAATTAATTAAAAGCCTCATTAGCGCTGTATAAATACTACTTATTGCGAACCTTTTAGAAATCATGATTTCAATTTAACTGAACTTACTCGTATATACCTTTTACGTTAGTTGGTTGATAGATTATTGTCAAACAGCTTTAAAGAAGTCTCATAAATGTTAAAGTTTCATTTTGCTGACTAGATATAGAACCATTTGTTACTGATATCGACAAAAATATCTTCTTCGGGCTGCAAGAGAGTATTTTACGGTGCATGACTAATGCTGACACAAATCACATTTAAGAGCTCGAATTACAAATTTTAAAAGCTCGAGAAACTGTTACTCATGAAAGAACACGGGATTTAAAGTACGTAGTGTATTTCAATGAAAAGGATTGCTAGACGCAAATTCTCTGAATATCTAGCTTTAGCATTATAAATACTGTCATTGCGTAGCGTACAAATCTTGTACATCGTTGCGTATTTTATAAATAAAATAGAATACTTCTATAGTAGGTACGTTTTTATTTCAACTTCGCAGAGAGTATATCATAACTCACATGAATACAACGAGGATTCTGCTCCCATCTCATAAAAAATTGAATGCTAACTTTTCCCTTACCATAGCTATTTTAAAAATATACGTGAGGCTGAAAATTACAATAAATTAAAGAACAGTTGACCATTCTCCTCGGTTCTGTTGCAAAAATACTCAACATTAATTCATACTAGGGTATAATGAAATATGAATATGCATGAGACAAAACAGCGTATTATCACGTCACATCTTTCAAAGCTTCTTTGTTGTTTTCACAAAAGCTTGCCAGCCCAGAAATAAGTTTTTGTACATTGATTTAAAGGCTCTTGAATTAAGACATAAATCCTTAATTTTAATGTCAAAACTTTGAATGAGAATCTTGAGTAATTCTGATTCAAATTCGCTTGTGGACTTCGTCATGAAATGAAAGTTCTTGTAGTGTATAGCTTAATTAGTCTACTCGGGGTCCCGCAGTGAAAAATTCTAAATTTTAATTCTTCAGACACCGTTAATGATACAGGGATGGTCAACATAATTGATACTACAGAACAAGTCAAGTCAGCGGTACTACTACTATATCCCTTCTTTGACGTTCTAGAATTTCAAGTGTCAGTGGTATAGCCGGCTAGATCTCCAAATTTTCGGCTCAAAGCAAACGGTTCAGGTTATTATTAAGGCCATTATTCTTTTCTTTTTTGTATTGATCTGTACTTTTATACATATAGCCCTATTAAAATATGTGCCTACAAATACTTTTAAAAAGAACACTTGAGGAATTGCCACGTAACCCCTATCTTAAAACATAATATTTTTAGTCGCAAACTCCTCTATAAATCCTATTTTACTATAAGAAACGTAACCAGACTGCAACCAACAGCTACTCTCCGGGTTATGTGCCCCACCGAGCGCTGAATTACAAGTTACAAGCCTGGTGCGTTAAGTATAATAATTGCATATTAAGACGCTGATGGTTCGATTTATAACACGTCTTCCATGATACTCTAACCAAATTTTAGATTTTTTTTTAAGTGATTCTGAAAAACTTTTCAAAGTTGAAGTATTGGGTATTGGTGTTATATTTATATTAGATATTCTACAAATTAAAACTTCCCTATACTACAAAAGAAAAGAAAAACGAACGGGATTTGATTCGACTAATCATTACCGAGGTAATAAATTAGTTCTATCTTAAGAAAACACATTGTATACGCAATATGATTCCGAGATGTAAAATTCGAGCACATAGGTGATATATTCTCGACTATAGTCAAAGGTTACAAGGCAAACTAAACGCGAACATTGGAATGATCGTGAACAAACAGATGGAGAACAAATCTAGAAACTGACCCCAGCGTCTAAAACTTAATTACATCTACTAGCAGCGAAATTATCACGTCTGCATAAAGCAGAGGTAATTAAAATTACCGACACGAACGGTCATATTCCTGAAACGTATCCAACTGCACATTCACAACGGGGACTAATTAACGAGATGTATGTTTAATTAAACAATTGATTAATGTACACGTTTGCATTAAATTATTAACCTATCATGTGTACACAAAGTGAATTGGCTACCTGTGGGAATGACGTTGTTAGGACATTGGATATGAAAAACGGTAGTGAATGAATTTTTAATTTAGGTTGAATATACATTATTACGTAAATGAAATCATTGCTTGTTTGAAACAAAATTTTAAAACTTAAAGGAGCTCTCGTGCCAGTCGTCACACTCCACTTGCAGACTGTAGTTTCGAGCTGTTGGCTCTCGTCAGTGCAAGGTAGACATGTGACGACCGACACGAGGATCACACTATTTAGTACATTTCGGTATATTTGGGATAACGACATGTAAAATAGTCAGCAGGCGCCATCTAGCGGTCCAGTGTCTGTTGCAATCGAAAAATAAATAGTCTGACTGGGCTTAGCATAGTTCAAATGTCCTTTTGATGCAATCGAAGCATTAGCGTTTTGATGGTAATATGCAATTATTACACTTAACGCGCCAGGCTTGTAACTTGTAATTCAGCGCTCGGCGGGGCACATAGCCCGGAGTGTAGCTGTTGATTGCAGTCTGGTTACGTTCCTTATAGTGAAATAAGGATTTTATAGAGGAGTTTGCGACTAAAAATAATATGTTTTAATATTCCGCCCTCTAAAAGCACATTTGAACTTGAATTTTATGTCTGTCAAGCTTTGAATTTCCCCTATCTACATGCTGGTTGAGTAATCGTACTTTTTAACCGAAGATTGATTATTTCTCATCACTTTTTTCATCATTCGGTTTGCTCGTCAATATTCTTCTTTTTCTCTTTGAATCTTTTTTGTGTATTTTGCATAGTTCGCCTTACTTCATTTTTGTTCAAATATACGACTTTTTTGTGTTTCCATTTCCCTAAGAAACCCTAAAACTTTTTTGTTTTAACATTTTTCGCTAGCTATCTTTAGGAGATAATCGACCCTTTCCATACATATCAGCGACCCTGTATATTTCCGGTACCCCCAATGCACAATCCTTTTACTTCCTAGGTCTTCTATCTGGATACCGAGCTGCTCTCAGATGATTGATTATGATCACTTTAAGTTTCCTTGTGTCTTGATGGAACATGTACCAAGTTTTTTGAGCTTTATAAATTTGTTGACTAATCTTTTTTTATCTGAGGGAAATAAATGCATTCTATCGTATTGCATTTTACAGCACATAAATTGTATGAGATGTTTTAATACATACGAAAAATATGCAAGTGCTTTCTTTGTTCCCCGGCGAGCAATCTGTAATAAAAATGGTGCAGTGACATTAATTAAATTCCATAAGCAACGAGCATGTGTTCCACTTAATAATTTCATAATAATGAATCCTCGTGTACTTATAGGGGTTGTTATAATTTTCAATAAAGCGTAATGGCATAGCTGTTCGCTGAAGTACTTTTATGAGGAGGAAAATGTGTGCATAAGTCCTTGGCTTTTTATAGAAAGCAGTTTAAATATGTTGAATATACACACCTCAGATAACTGCAGCTTACTACAGGAAATAACGATATAGCTTGTAACAAATAATGCTAATGCTTTGTAATGCAGGATGGGAACTACAATACATAGTAAAAAACAGAAAGAAAGTTAGAATATAAACTAGGTTAAATACACAAATTACATATAAAAATTCACATTGAATTATATAATTACATATTTGAATTACACAATACATAAAAATAATTAATTGGATTGAATCTGCGGTAGGTTCTTGATGAAACGTATTCAATATAATAATTATAAATATTCAAAAGAATACTTACAATACGCACTTGGTTTATTGTTTCGTGAGTTTGTTCAGTTTTGTCTGACATGTTTCGATTTTGCGCGACCATTATCAAAAAGTCTTAAAAAAAAGTTTTTATTCAACAGAACTGTACCCATTATATGATACATATTGTCCAACTTTGGCCTAATTTCCGCACCTGGGTCGTCAGGATAAAGTAAAATAAAATAAATGACTAATCTATTGTCGATATTTTGCCGGAGGCGCCGCAGTTAATAATATAACGTATTTGCCGTTGTTAAGCCCTTGTTAAACGCTAGTTCCCACTTTAATACATATATTATGATGTAATATTAAATATGTACTCAGCGGTTTCGAAAAGCAGGATAAATGGCAAGAGGGTGATTAAAAAAAATTATAGTTTAAAAAACTATAAAACACTCTTTAATAGCAAGCCAAACTAAAAAGTAAAAATAATGTTTACATATTATAATATTTTATTGTAAAAAGCGTGAGGTGCAATAAAAATAAAGTAAAAAACATCCCACGCTTTTTACAATAAAATATTTAAAATATGTAAACATTATTTTTTACTTTTTATTTCCGTTTGCTATTAAAGCGTGTTTTTTTAATTTTTTTAAACTATATTTTTTTACTGTTAATGTAGGATCAAAAATTATTAGGATTCGACTTTAAAGAATTCCCTATATGAGTTTTATAATTTTTGAACGAAATATCTATATCTATTTTTATCTGTATCCTCAATATTTGAAGTCTGATAATGTGTCAATACTACCAGATATCTTATAAGCCTGCCAAGTTTTTTCCTTCAGCCTAATAGTTTTCTTTATATCTGCATTAAACCATGGAGGAAAGCTCCTTTTACTAGAAATATGAATTTTTGGAACATGAATATCAAACATCTCATTTAGACTATTTTAAAAGGTGGAGCAAGCATCATCAATATTTTAGAATTGAAGTAGGAAATCCCAAGTGGTATTAAGTATTTGATCATACAAGGGGGATTTTTATAGAAAAAGGTGTCATAATCTTCATTGGCACGTCAGCACTATCTAAACTAAACGATAAGGACATTTGACTGCCGTCCGCGTAATATTTTACTTTACATACTCAATATCATTTGCCAAATCAGCTATATATAAAACATGTGCAATGGGGCTCGATACCGACCCTTGTGGAACTTCTTATAAATTCCAACAAATTAAAAGAAGTATTAAAACGTACATTTTATTTAAAATTAAGGAAATGCACGATTGTCCTAGAACAGTTTCAACTTCTTTATTTTCTTATTTCTACTTCTTTTATTTTATTATTATCATTAATTACCAATAATATTAACATACTTTCTCAGTTTCTCTTATCAAACGTTATTAAATAACACCTAATTTGTAGAAAAGCATAATTTTCGAACGAAATTGCGCTCCTCTATAAATATTTAAACAAACTTAATACGCCATTTTACGCTATTGTTTTTCTTTTTCAGGGTAGACGGTGGTGTAGACATTCAACTTGATTCTTGACAATTGCGCGCATCTTCAACATGCCTGTAGGCGGGAGAGTTGCTGGTAAAGTTAGCGGGATGATAAGGAACAGCTACAGTGGTAAGTAAAACTGGAAACTGGTGGAAGTAGTACAGTACTTAATACTTTGTTTTTGAGCCGCTAAGTAAACTTATATCGGGGTCCTGTTTCAGAACGAAAGCTTCTTAAATGTAGGACTAAAATACTTTTTTCTGAATACGTCATTTATTGGTAATTGTAAGATAGGAAACAACTCATTTCGGAACTTTGATGTTAAATGTTTCGAGGTGTATATGCTCAACACAAAATAATATATAATAATTATAGTCAAGTACACATTTACTGGGCACTCAAAAACGCAAAAAAAAATTACGACTTCTCTGACTAGTCGCAAAAGTCATTGCGCCCGGATACGCACTTGAAATACTAAGATCAGCAACTCAGCCGTTCAATGTTAACCGTTACGGTCTATATTATTAATATGTACATTCTAATATGTATGAATTTTAAATTCGGCTCTGTACTATTTCGTTCGCAAATTGACTCGCTTAACTTTATAGATTTTTAATATGCGTCGGCTTGTTTATAACAACTTGCCGCATGGTCCAACGCCGATAATAATGAGTTCGTAAAGTTTTTGTTGCGTTTTTTGAATGCCCAGCAAATAGTCGAGGTCAGGTGTCGGAAGGGGTACCTACCTTTTTCCCTAGGCAACCCCTTCAAACTGGCCAAAAACCACCCCCAAAGTGCCCTTTTCCGTGAACCCGTTTATTTTCCCCAGTTTTTCGACTAACTGTTATTCCTTCGAGTGGAATGGAGGTTCCCTCGAGGGACTTGGCCTCAGCCACCCCTACACCAGACTTCCACCCCTCTAGGGGGTTGAAAAATTGATATTTTCTTTGTGGAAAAAAAAATTGATATTTTACAGGAGGTGTTTCTTTGAGGAAGGTGGTAGGTGACTAGGGTTGTGGAACCATCCTAGGGGGTTGTTTTTACCCTTCAAGGGGGTGGGAAAAAATATTTTTTTGAAAAGAATAATGTCTTTATAGGAGGCGTTTCTTTGAGGCGGTACGCCTACTACAAAATATTATTTTTTCTCACCTTTTCAAAGGATGAAAACAACCCCCGGGGTTGGTTATACAACCCTGGCCACCTGCCACCTTATTTTTTTTCCACAACAAAAGATTCAATTTTCCATCCTCCTAGAGGGTTGGAAGCCTGGTGTAGGGGCGGCCGAGGTCAAGTCTCTAGAAGGACTTTCCGTTCTACTCGAGGGAATGACAGTTAGTCGAAAAAATGGGGGAAATAAACGGGTTCACGGAATAGGACACTTTGGGAGTGGTTTTTCCCCAATTTGAGGGGGTTGCCGAGGAAAAAAAATTGCGGGACCCCCACCATCCTGTTCAGCGACCTCGAAAACTGGGGAGGAGCTCTAGACTGGCGCTCTGGCAAAAGAAGCAAAAATCCCGACTCCTGACATCGACTAAAATGTGTACTTGGCTATACAATTATTTGACAGAGATACTATAGCGTACTTATGTATCAATAAAAATAGAGATTCCGAACAATATTAAATATTTATTTAAGCAGACGTTATCGTTAATTCAGCTGGAGTTGCCCCAGCAGAGAATGCCATAATTTAATAATGAAAGACTCTCTACTAATACTAATTTAATATGTTTTACACAACTACTGTCTAAAGTTGTTGATCAAAAGGGGCAAGTAGATATACAGGGTTACTGGTAATTCGATACATTCCTTTGGAGATGTGATGGGGCATGAGCTAAGGAGTAAATCTAGCCCTAACATACATTATGCAAAACTCAATAGTTTTTGAAATATTTAAATTTTTTTGTTTTTCTCAAAAAAGTAGATCTTAATGTCTTAAAAGTTAATTTCCGAAAAATCTACTTGACATTTTTAATTTTTTTTTTACTGGATTACTTGTCCAATATTATAGATATCCGTTTGGAATGAAAAATATCCGGAAACATTTCGATCATGTGAATATTTAAAATAAAAACTTGTAAATTTTTTTTTAAATCAGTTATGAAATTTACCTATTAGGTTTTTTCAAAAAAATATTAATGTAGCACGCGTACAAATTATTATAAAAACTTCCTTATTTCAATAGCTATCTACCTAGGTAGAAATGTTTAATGTACCCTTGATAGTTCTAATAAAAAATTAGTAAAGATAATGCTGGTGGCGGAATTTATTAAACGACTAATCGTTCATTTTCATTTAAGTCAGTCAGTCCTTGACTTTGACGTTTGTGCATATATGTCATTAACTGACATTCTTATCTCCGTGTCCCTTCAGTTTGTTGGTCTTGTTAAATTAGTTATCGAAGATTTTGATTTTGCTCGTAGTTGTTGTTATTGTATTTTCTGTGCCATGGCCGCGTATGCCAACGCAGAATACGCTGATATCTTGTTTGTCTATGGATACTGTGGCGGCAACGCTGCTGAAGCTCGCCGAGAATATGGTCTTTGGTACCCTAACCGCCGCTTACCAAATGCACGTGTATTCAGTACGGCATATCGAAATATCCCTGAAACGGGCTCCGTGAAATGTAGAAGAAGTGACGCTGGTGCTCCTCCCGTTTATGAACCAGATGATGAGGAAGAAATATTGAGATATTTTGAGGAAGACCCAACTATTTCAACTAATAAAGTCGCAAGACTAACCGGAGCGTCACAATGGAAAGTTTGGTCTACGATACGTAGAGTTGGGTGTCATCCTTACCACTATACCCCTGTCCAAGGCTTGGAGGAAGGTGATCCTGGAAGGAGAGTGGAATTCTGCCGCTTTATGTTAAATTCAGATGCATAAAGTGCAAATTTTTTAACAAGTATTTTATGGACGGACGAGTCGAAATTTAATCGCGAGGGTATAACAAATTTCCACAACCTACATTATTGGGCAGAGGAAAATCCCAAGTTAACACGTGAAACTAGTTTCCAAATGAAGTTTTCTATTAATGTATAGATGGGAGTCATTGGCCTCTATTTAATAGGGCCACACTTTCTTCCTCAAAATTTAAACGGGGAAATCTATGAAATTTTTTTAAGAAATGATCTGGCGGTGATTTTAGAAGATGTTCCTCTCGCCGTCAGACAGCGAATGATGTTTCAGAACGACGGTTGTCCAGCACATTATCGGCTGACAGTACGACAGTTACTTGATCAACGTTTCCCTAACCGTTGGATTGGAAGAGCGGGCCCAATACCTTGGCCAGCGCGAAGCCCTGACTTAACACCCCTTGATTATTACGTATGGGGTCATATGAAGGAGATGGTCTATGCTACACCAGTCAATACTATAGAAAACCTTAGACAAAGGATAGTCGATGCTGCCCAACACATAAGGCATAATCTGACAACCAGAGTAACAAGGACGGAAATAAGAAGACGCTGCCGTGTCTGTATACGGAATAGGGGCTCCCATTTTGAGCAAGACATATAAAAAATAAAGTACAACTTTGAAATTAATGAAGAATTAAACTCTACTTTTAAAATGTTTTTTACTGTTTATCTAAAAATAAAATTCGTACCACTTGTGTTATTTTTACTAGTATTTTCTTAGAACTATTAATAAGGCAGTTTTTATAATAATTTATACGCGTGTTACGTTAATATTTTTTTGAAAAAACCTAATAGGTAAATTTCATAGCTGATTTAAAAAAAAAATTTTAAAGTTTTTATTTCAGATGTTCACATGATCGAAATGTTTCCAGATATTTTTCATTCCAAACGGATATCTATAATATTGGATAAGTAATCCAGTAAAAAAAAAATTAAAAATATCAAATAGATTTTTAGAAAATTAATTTTTAGGACATTAAGATCTACTTTTTAAATATCTCAAAAACTATTGAGTTTTGCATAATATATGTTAGGGCTAAATTTACTTCTTAGATCAGGCCCCATCACATCTCCAAAGGAATGTATCGAATTACCAGTAACCCTGTATACCGATTTCTCGAAAGCCTTTGTTAGTATTGATCACAAAATCCTATTAATCAAACTAAGAGAACGCAGTTTTTCTGCATCGCTACTTACTTTCATTCGCTCATACTTGACAGATCGTCTCCAGTACGTTACATATAATTGTTTTAAATCAAGCCAATACGCGATTACCTCAGGAGTTCCACAAGGATCTAACCTGGGTCCTCTATTCTTTTGTCATTTTATTATTGGCCTGAGTAATATAATTCATTGTCTACACTGTTTCTCGACGATGATTCTCATCATCAATTAAATCAGCTGACGACTGTAATCTACTGTAAGCCGAACTAGACAAGGTGGTATATTGGTGTAACAAAAATCGTCTTAATTTGAACATCACCAAATGTAAAGTCATAGCTTACTCCCCTAAAATCAGCGTAGTTACATACGACTTCAAAAGAAAAGGTTCTAAAGTACTACCTTGTGGAACTCCAACTTATTATCTGATATATACAATTTGCTGTCTACTGTTAATATGACTTTGACTTAAGTAGGAAAAAGGAAGGAAAGGTACCTTCGAGAAAAGAAAGGTTAATTAATTCTTAAGCTATTGTCAACCACAAGACTAATGCCTGAGCCCAGATTAACAATAACTTACAGGGTTAAACAAGTATAATGGTTAAGTTTATTTGTAAAAAATTAACCGCAAATCTATTGTCTGTGCGTGGTAAGAGATTTATTAGTTTTTTAAATCATTTTCTCATGTTAAACACTATAATAAGAGAAACAATACAGGTATTGTATTTTTTATGAAATTTTAAGAGATCCCCATATATCATTCTCGCGATTTTTCTTTGGCCTTTGTACCCCGATTCACCCCACTACCGCAGCTTCCGTATTTCATTGTAAGGACGCTCCCTGATCCCCGCTATATATCAAAGATTTGGCCCGAATAAATCCTTTAATCGCCTCAATAAACAAGCAAGAGACAATGCTTTTTATTTATATTTTCATTTCACAATACGCTGGTGTAACTTTTGTGTAAAATAGGTTTTGGCAAAGAAGTCATGGCAATCTGGGAGATGGCCAACTAGGTATGGCAAAATGTCCTAGCACAAAGGGCGCTGGGAAGTATTTATGCTGTTGGGTAATATTAATGCCTGCCATTGCAGTTATATTCAACGTAGTTGCTTTTTAATTAAGGCAGTTACGTTGGCCTTGTTAGAGCATTTCATAGACTGCTCTCCATAAAAAAATGTCTAAAATACTGAGTGATTCGGGAAAGGAAATAAAGTATCTAAAGTGTAAATAAAATTGTATTTAATATTGGGCTCTCACATTATCTGCTTTGACCTCATTTTTAACAGTGCAGTAAGAAACTGATTCTCATGATATAATATATAAAAAGTGCGGGCGATTTTGTGGTGTTGAGGCTTTAAATATTGATATTCTTGTAATGTTTGTTAGTTTATTAGTTACTTAGTTTAGGTCAAATCTTCCAATCAAAATTTCGATTAGGTCTAATTAAGCTAAGAGCTTTGAAATTTTGCACATGTATTGTCCGGTGACAATACACTTTAACATTTTCATATAAGAAAAAACAAGATGGCGGCTTCAAGATGGCGGACGACTTTACCGATTCGACTCAAAATCGATATCTGGGGGTTTTCGAGATCGCCAATTATGAATTCTTGGTCAAAATTCAGACATTCAAAATGGCGGCGCCGATATGGCGGACGACTTTTGTCATTTATGGTCCAAATCGATCAAAATCGATATCTGGGGGTTTTCAGGATCGCGGATATGATATAATAGCTTGTCGCGAGCAATCTCCTTTACACAAGAAAATCTCGCGACAAGCTTTTATATCATAAAAAAAATTATAATACAGTGTGACCCATTTCAAATGGAAACCTCTCTGTAAAAAATGTATTTATAATCCTATGTTAACGTTTTTTTTTTTATGATAAACCATCGAAAATTCCACTTTATGACAAAACAACAAAACAAAATTTCAATTTTCAAAGCCTTCTATGATTTATTTTCAATGAAAATGGAGAAATTTGATTAGCGATTTTTTTATTGAAATTTTATCTACACCACTGGATTCAGTAACCTCTCAAATGGGTAAATCCCAAGTTTCATGAAGAAATATTGAAAAATGACAGAGCTATGACAAAATTAATGTAGGCAGTTATGCGACCCATTTTGAATGGAAACACCCCTGTAAAAAATGTGTCTATTACCTGATTTTGACGGGACTTTTTTTAAAAGATACACCATCAAAAACTCCACTTTATGACAAAAATTTAGAGATAAATTTCAATTTTCAAGGCTTTCTATGATTTATTTTCAATGTCGAAAATGAACAAGTTTGTTAGCGATTTTTTTATTGAAATTTTAACTACACCACTGGATTCAGTAACCTCGCAAATGGGTAAATCCCAAGTTTCATGAAAAAATATTGAAAAATTACAGATTTATGACAAAATCAATGTAGGCTTTACTATGAGCCTTTTACTTAATTTTTTCTAAAAATCGAAGCAGCCCATGAAAAATAAACAAAAGAAAGATAAATTAAGTGAATAGTTTTAATAAATATTACATTTTTATTGAGTAATGGCAGATAATAATATATAAATTCTTTGATAATAATAGGGTACCATGGAAAACAAATTTTATAGTCAAACGTCAAATCTTTGAAATTCGCATATTCTCATATTCGTTGTTATTGAATTATAAAATTAATCGATAGTTATTATCAAATATTAGTTTATTAGTTTGTAGTTAATTATGGATAATCTAAATGTACAGGAAAAAATTGAACTTGTGCGCCTTAGAGGAGATAATTACAGAACTTTGAAAGAGGTATGCGAGATATTCAACAACAGGCATCCGAATAGGCCCAACATTACTAAAAGTACTGTTTATAAAATAAACAAAATTTTTAATGAGTATGGCGCTGTGACACGGCGTATTATAAGAACAGATAATATACAAAGAAGAACCAGGCACGAGCAGATAGTTTTAAATTATTTTAACAACAATCCAAACGCCAGTGTAAGAGTAGCTAGCTTAGACTTGAATTTACCTAGAGAAAATATTCGCCGATGTCTTAAGAAGAATTTGGTAAAACCATTCAAACCCAAATTTTTACACACGTTCGAACCTGGTGATGATAACAGACGGATAGTTTTCCTTGTGGGCTCAAGGAGAGTATCTTAATAACAAAAATTTTAATAAAAATATTTTATTCAGCGATGAAGTAACTTTTACAACAAACGGGGTAGTATCGTCACAAAATTCTAGGTTTTGGGCTATAGAAAACCCACAGTTTGTCATTAATTGTAAAAGACAATATTCCCAAAAAGTTCATGTTTGGTGTGGGTTGCTCAGTGAAACAATCATTGGCCCTTTCTTTTTTGAAGGTAATATGAATAGCATGCAGTTTTTACAGTTCCTAAGAAATGAATTTTGGAATATTCTACATGAACTTCCAATACAAGAAAAAGTAAATCTACATTTTCAATTAGATGGAAGCCCTGTCCATAATGCCAGAGTGGTTACCAGATGGCTGAATGCTAACTTTCCTAATCGATGGATATGTCGTGGTAGCCTGTTAATTGAATGGCCACCCCGATCCCCGGACTTAACACCGATGGGCTTCTTTTTATGGGGTTTAATAAAATCTAAAGTTTACAGAGCACGCCCGTGTAATGGAGAAGATTTGTGTGCAAGAATAAGAAAAGCTTGTGCAGAAGTTACCCGGCAACAATTACAGAATGTCGTAAAAAATATTAAAAAACAATTCGACAAGTGCATCGAAATAAACGGCGGCCTTGGAGAGGCTACAAAAATTTAAGAAGTTTTAGTGTAATGTACAATGTGTTATTTTTTTTTATTTAATAGGTATCTAATTATTATTACTTTTAATTGTTCATACTTATGTTTTTAAGTCCAATATGATTAAGTTTGTTTAAATGACAATATTTATTAAAACTATTCACTTAATTTATCTTTCTTTTTTTATTTTTCATGGACTACTTCGATTTTTAGAAAAAATCAAGTAAAAGTTACTATGAGCCTACATTAATTTTGTCATAAATCTGTCATTTTTCAATATTTTATCATGAAACTTGGGATTTACCCATTTGAAAAGTTACTGAATCCAGTGGTGTAGTTAAAGTTTCAATAAAAAATCGCTAATCAAATGTCATTTTCGACATTAAAAATAAATCATAGAGGGCTTTGAAAATTGAAATTTATCTCTAAATTTTTGTCATAAAGTGGAGTTTTCGATGGTTTATCATTTAAAAAAAAGCGTTAACATAGGATTATAAATACATTTTTTACAGAGAGGTTTCCATTTGAAATGGGTCACGTAACAAAATGATGGGTTTGATTTACTTCAAAGTTCATTTTCTACTTTTTAGAGCATTTAAATAAAATATATTTTGAAAAATATTTTTTAATATCATTTTTATATTTAATATGAGTAAATATATATAAAGTGAAGGTAGAGTTCGTAATGACAAGTTAATAAATTTTGCCTGCAGGATGTTCGAAGATGAGCTCATGTCATACACCTGATAATATTCTTTTTTATAATAAAAATTCTATGAAACTGAGCCCCCAGAAAATTAAGCCATAGCTTAAAACGGATTGTACAAGCCCATAACAGGCCAGTATAAGAATAGACAAAGATACTGTAGTTCGCAGCTGCCTTATTACAAAACACATGGTACTTAATTTTAAAGAAATGTTATCTATATGTTGCTCCCAAGTCATTTTTTTAAATGTTTTATTTACATTTACACTTATTCCATTATACTGGCACCATTAATAAAATTCCTTTGCAGATGTATTAACTTTTGCGACTGATTCTATTAAGTTGTTCCCTGTTACCAATTAGTTAGTATTGTCTGCATAGATTATGTTTTTCGTGAAGAAGAGCACGAATGTATCATATCATCAATGAAAATAATGAAAAATAAAGGACCCAGAGCTGAACTTTGAGGAATCCCAATATTAACATTCTTCGATTCTGATTTAAATTTATCTATGACCACAATCTGTATTCGCCCTCGTAAGTATCATGCTACCCAATCATAAGCAACATCTCGTACACCGATGCGAGATGATTTCTCCAGGAGCAAATCCTGGTCAACCGTGTCGAAATCCCGGGATAGAAGTAAAGAGCAATTTAAAATTGCTTACTGTTCATATACTCTGCTGCAAAGTTCTGCAAACGCTGTTAATGTAGATTTCTTAAATCTAAAACTATGTTGTGAATTATTTAATAGATATTGCCAAATATCAAACAATTTGGCTGGTTAACTTTGCAAGCAAACACTTCTATATTTTTTTTGCCATCTCTAGATCCCTTATTTTTGAAAACTGGTACCTATTAAGATACTTTTAATGCACCTGGATATTTTCCGTCGCAAAACGATTCATTGACCAGATGAGATAACGGTATACTTATTAAGTCACTAACCATTCTTAGAGCACTACCATCAATTTCACCAATTTCCGGAAGTGAAAAAAAATCAATTGTATGTCAAAAAGTGACAATTATTATGTATGTAGTATATCTTCAAAACTAAAGGAGGAAAGGGGGTATAACATGATCCTCTTACACCCGATATAATCAGTTTGTTACATCTATCTTTTATTTATTTATTTTTATTTATTTATTTATCTATACAGAAGGTCACCCAACAGAAAAAACAATTCCAATAACAGGGCAACGCATTTACATAACTAATGAATGTGTACACTTGCTTAAAATAAAAATAAAATTCAAGAATTAACCAAACTACAAGCTACCTAAAAACTGACAGAAAAAGAAAAAATGATAACCGAGAAAAACAAATATATATATTCATGTGTATACACACATATACATACACACAGGGAGACCGGCAAGTGAACGCACTCCTCCAAGGACGTGCTAACAGAGCCCATAAAATGGGCCCGCCAACACGCCCACAGAGGAGCACGCCCGCCCACCAGCCACCCCGCATGGACAAACATGCACATACACACAAATACATACCCATGTAAATCAAAAACAAATTAATATTCACAATATTCATTAGAAACTTTCCATGTGAACATCCCCATTTGGAAGTGTTCAGCCGGAAAATGTCCCTACAACATAATCTTATATAACCTGGGAAGAAGCTGAAATGGTATCCAATCAAATAAAAACTATTAACTAAACACCATAATAGCTTCACGCCTGACATGATACAGTCATTTGCAAAGTATATCAATATGGCTAAAATATTCATTATAATTTTTTTGAAGCAGAAAAATTGGCGAGTTATTGGCATAATTGGTTGAGTGTGATTTTAAATAAAATAGATTATTTGCACAAGTGATACATTGCTTTACATTGAAAGAAAGATATCCAGTGATAATCCTAGAGTCAATCATATTATTAAAAACTTTAAATAAGAACAAAATATATGCTATGGTCCTTCTAGAAGACAGTTTCAATATTCTGTAATGTTTAAGGACCACTTCATAAGTATCATAGTGCAGATTTCTGTTAATTTTGTAATTTAATAAATGTACGAATTATCATAGCATTATTTGTATTTTTACATATTTTAGACATATCACAAAGTGTCTGATGACTCTGATGCAAGCTTTTGGGATGATTATTAAACCAAGGTTTTTATATTTCTATTTTTTTTTATATACATTTATTTAACGTCGGCCTATTTCCGCTACTGAGGCCTAACACCGACGCCTGTAGACGAGCTACCCACAACCAGGAATTTTACCCAACCTCTTCCCTTAAGAAGAGTAGCGATCTTTTACTTGCCTAACATTTAATAGACAAGGGACCGACGGCTTTACATCCTCCGAAGGATGGTATATCTCCTATTCAACCCTCGCCTAAGATTGTATAGCTTCCGCGAATACACTGATATACAAGCGGCTGGAAGATGTGTGAGGCGAGAAACGCGGTTTCCGTTGGAATGGTCACCTATCCAAGTACTAACTGCGCCTGTCGTTGCTTTACATCGCATACCGAAGTATGTACATAGTAAAGACGCACCTACGCTCGCCCCTTTTATTTCTATTAATTTGTACTTTTTTATAGGGGTAAATTTATTTGTATCCTCCTATTATTTCGTGACACGTCTTTATGTAAGGCGAATAGTTTCACTGAAATGTATTGTATGTAGCTTTCTCTTTGTATTGAACAGTCCACCTCATCAAAACTCGCATTTTAATGCAAAACCAATAATCAGTCGTTGGGTACGTACATCACAGGCTGCACGACCTGGATTTGTGTAGGTGATTTGTTTTAGTCCAATTCCCGATAAAATTTGCTCTGGCTCTCAGATTCTCACTTCATCAAACCGCGTATCCCGCATTAGTCTAAATTAAATTGTTCCATACGATGTAGGTTTTATTGAAATAATGAACATATTGGTTTAATTCTATGCTAATAGAAGAGGTATTGAGAATCACTAAAATTTGTGTAAAACATATAACGTCTCTTAGCACAGTTTTAAATGAAACACGACTTGAAATAAAATACTCTGCGCGTATCTTTAATCTATCATTTACCTGCGTAATTACTGTATATAACCCAGCATTTGAAACCCTGCCGTGAATTCACAGGAGATGTTTCTAGAGTTTAATTAAATTATTGGGAGTAGGGCAAAGAACTGGCAGAATTGTATTAATGCGAAAACAGATACTGAGTTCATAAAAATTAAATTTACTTTGAAAGTTCTAAGTCCAAAAATGACAAATAAACTAATTATAAAAATCAAATTTTGAACAACGAGCATTATTTGACTAACTTTCATCTTTGCATTGTAGATAATGTGGTACTTAAGGCTATCCTCACCACTATACTTTTTGCCCAAGAGATATCTAATCAAACAGTGTGAAGCCACGCCCCTTTCCGCTCCCCGGAAATTTAAAAACTCAGTAGAACCAATAAAACCAATAAAATTACAAGCCTATAAACACACAAGCTGTATCTTTAAACATTTAGACCTGTACAAAAATTAAATGTCTAAAATTACAGGCTAGTAAAAAGCTATAGTCTTAAAAATAGAAACCTGCATGAAAATGTATCTGTATAAATAACAAACCACTGGAAAAGTGGTACTTTTACTTTTTATGAGCAGGAGGCTTAACTTGGTGCTCTCTTTCGATGATTGCCGCTTGAGCAACAAGCGAAGTGGTGGGGATGATCTGGAGTATCGTTTTTATCTACTAATGGCATAGAAGTATAAAAAATGAAAGATTTATATTTCTTTCCTCCCTATATATTTTTGGCATTAAATAATTTTGGTTAGCACATTTGAAAGGACAAAATAACATTAAAAAATGCAAGTCTTACGATATATGGCGATTATTGTACCTTGAAAGACCGTAACTTTGTTATTGACAACCCAATGTCTTTTAATGTAAATTCGCCATTTACTGGGATTCTATTTTAGTAGTAAGTAAATAAACACACCCCTTAAACAAATACCAATGTCTTATATTGTCTGAAAGCTTTTACCTTCGAAAGATATTCCACGACATTGGAATATATCCCTCTGTTTGTTTCAGACCGTTCCTATCAGGGGATTAACGAAGAAATAATATGGGTCAGCATAGGGATGGGGATCGCCATTGCAGTTTTAATCACGATAGCCCTCTGCTACATCATGAAGGAGAAATGCGACGAACGTAGGGAGTACTACATCACCGCATGAGCTGTGGTACCAGTGTAAAGGCAACACGTAGCTGGAAGACTTATTGGAAAATAACGAAGAATAAGTTACAATACCCTCCACATCAATTAGTTTCTTATTGGTTGAATGTTACAGGAATTCCTCATTAGTTACAATTATTTGCTTTAAATAAATCTATTTAAGGTGGTTAACGATGTTATGAAAAATTAATTTCGTACAATTGTTTTGATGTTATTAAAATGTGCAGCGTTATTCGTTATATTGGACATAAATAGAAATGTATACAAATAACAGTGAAGACGTCAGGTCAGAAATACGCCTAATGGATCGAGGATTCGAATTTTTTTCTAAATTAGATATAACGAACATAAAATTTCATAAAAGATTTAGTAAAGGCAACATACAATTTTTTTTTACAAAGGATTCAGAAATGGCACAAATGTCATTTTGAATTTCTTGTCGAAACTTATGCATTTCAATTTTTTCCTTTTTCTGTATTTGCTTGCCTTTTTCTGTAATATTCTTGATCCTTACCTTTTCCTGTTTCTCCAGATACCAATATGATGGCTCTATGTTCGTGATTAATGTTTGCAGACTTTTTTTACACCCGTCATGACTCTTTCTCTGTATACACTTAATTTACAACTGTTTGTAATTTGTTTAAGTCCCAGGTTAAATCAGAATGTTTTTTTAACTTTGTCCACTTTCACTTATAAATTAATTAAATTTTATACATAAATTTCATAAGATTTCCTAACATGTCAAAACTGTTCATTTATGGGGCCCTTACTCTACCATTAGTTAGAGTAAGGGCCCTAGTACATTTCGCGCCATTAGCGTTATAACTGTAGCATGTTGGGTTGCCTAATAGGTGACATCACACTAATTGAGTCCATACTTTCCTAAAACTTTCTATCATTAATTTAACGTAACACCCATGTTTATTGCTTGGTTATTATAGAAAGAGACATAATTTTACAATCAGTCTCGATTTAATTATTTACCAGTGCTCAAGCGTACAAATTTTGGCTTTTATGAAAACTATTTTGACATACTGAATTTTACAAATAAGTTACTTTCCTTAGGAATAATTACAAGAGAATTGCTATGAATAGGTGCAGAATGTGAGAGATCTAGTGTTATATCGGCCATTACTTAATACAGGAGTTAATACTGGAATAGGGGTCTTCAATTTTACCAGGCAGATAGAAAATGTAACAAAAACTTTACGAGTTCATTATTAACACCGGTTAACCATTCGGTATGGTGTCATCAAACAAGCCGACGTACATTAAGAACCTGTAAAGGTAAGTGATTCAATTTGCCGGTGAAATAGTGCAGAGAGTAACGGTATTTTAATGAGATCGTAAAGTTAAATTCCAAATAATATATTTGAATAAAAAATTATATGCATAGGATTTTTAAACCCTAAATTACAAATTAACTAATATTATTGTGCTGCAGTTAACTCTAGAGAGTTAATGTTAATAATGACTTTACGTATAATCAAATGCAACTATTCCGTTGTTAATAAATTCAAAAAGAATATAAAAAACGTAATACTTCCTTGTATTTGTAGTGTGTAAAACCTTTAATGTTTTCTAGGCCGGATCCGGAAACGGAAAATCAGTCCAGTTCTGATACATTAACAAGATATATGTTCCCCTACGTAATTTTTCGCGCGGGGTCTCAGCTCCCCTAACTCTCTAGTTTCACCCCTATTGGTCAAAAACCACCCGGATCGCGTTTTCCGCTATTTGCGATGCCGGACTGGTTTCTTTTGCGTCTTTTTCCAGAAATATTCTGAAAATGATGCATACCAGTCCAGAAGCCCGCGTGAGAGGCCGTGGAGGGGATTAAACTACCCCTTCCGACGAAAAATTGGTCCACTTCTGGTACAGTATCACGATATATGTTCCCCTACGTATTTTTCTCGCTGAATCCTAGTATCACCCATATTGGCTGAAAACCACCCCCAAAACGCGATTTCCGCTATTTGCGATGCGGAACTGGTTTCTTTTTCGTTTTCTTTTCCAGAAATATTCTGAAAATGACGCATATCAGTTCAGAAGCCCGGGTGAGAAACCTCGGAGCCGCACGGATGGGATGAAACCACTCTTCCGACGAAAAATTGTATTTTATCGATGCTGTGCGTTAATCATATATGTCTATATATACATATTTTTTAAAGGATTCCAAGTGTAGCGTACTTTCCCATAATTAAGCACGGATATACCATAATCATAAAACGAACAAAGGTTATACCTTGAAGGCAAAAAATGCCGACAGGCTGGAGGCAGTAAGGGCCAACTACAATAGCCTACCGTAAAACCGTAATTTAGAAATTACGCTCATTTTCCCATCCCTCGAGAGGTATACGAGAGACCGCCGAAATTCAGGCAAAACAGGTCAGTCTCATTTCTGTTCTCAAACAATTCACTTCGTATATTTAAACTTAAGATTCGTAACCACTTTTTGTTAAGTTTTGTTTAATGAATAACTCCTCTGAAGAACATTTAATTAGTTGTACCCACACAACACCAAGTAAACGAGATTTTCGCACAGCATGGATAAGCATATATCTTGTTACTGTACCAGAAGTGGACTGATTTTCCGCTTCCTTACCCGGCCTTTTCTAGCACAGAAAACTGAATGAGCTATTATGAAGCGTAAAACTCAAAGCACCTATTTATTTTAATACTACCGTTTAAATTTAATATGTAATATTTTAAATGACAAAGCTTTAAGTTTAAATTTTATTACAACAGTTACATTCTCATAAAGCGAGATATCATTTTTATAGCATATTCTACAAAACGGTAATATCGTTATAATTATTAAATATAATGTGTCCCACTTATCATAACATAAATCCACCGTATTTTTCAGCCATTAATTTTGGTGAGGATGAGATGCGGACTGAGTCCCTAAAAGTTACACCACTGTTGTAAATCTGGGCCCTCCCCTTATGAATATGATTTTAAAAAACATAGGTAACATTTCTTATTTTCCATCAATAATCTAATGAGATATAATTATTTCTCTTTACCCTCCCCTTCAAAAATAAGCGACAGTTTCTAAATCCAAAAAGGTGATATTTATTTATTTATTTATTTATTAGAAAAAATATAATGAAAAAAAGGTGGGATGGATTTATGAATAGCGGCACACTTTATACTCTTATGACGAATATACAGCAATTTTTTAAATATCTATATATTCACAGAATGTACTGAATGTACGTCAGCGTCAAGAAAGGAATATCTTTAATTAAATATTCGCGTAAATTTTTGCCGTCCATGGTAGCACAATTTTCAAATGGGATCTGTTTCTATAGTGCCCACATGGAAGAAACATACTTATGTCCAAAATAATGAATAAACCCTGTAATATAGCAACTAGATGTAAAGTATGCAACTAAAAGAGGAAAACGAAAGAGATGTTACCAGTGACGTCAATTAGTGTTAAAATATGCGCATAACAACTATTTGCGCAAATCGAAAAAATAAATAGTATATGGTTTTGTTACAAGTAAAAGTGATACTTTTGATTGTGTAAATTTTTTAAGAAATGTCATGATTTTCTGACGTTTGAAGAAAAAATAAATTATAGCTTACATGAAATTCCCTCTGGCATCAGAGGTGCATTTAAAAAATAAAAAATAATTGTACCGAAAGAAATTAATGCAAAATGAGTTTCATCACTATAGTTATAAAAGGTGATGGTCAATAAGTTAGAATTTTGCAACAAGGCAGAAGAAGTTACTTTATAATACTTCACAACTATTTTTTGTTGATAAAAAATAGGTTCTTCTCTAAACGTTTCGTAATTTTTTTAAAACTGGTGTCGTCTCTTTCGTTCCCATTTCGAACTAGGTTTACCATACCCATATACTTATACAGGACTTTCCAAAACGAGAAGCGTTATTTTAGAAGCATATTTGAGACATACAAACAAGTACAAAAACTTGATTTCCAGGAATCCTTTACTTTACAGTAAAGGTGCTAGCTTGCATCACGTGTGCAATTTTATGTATCCTTAATTTTATTGTTGGACTTTATTATACCCCTATATAGTGTGACCAAGAAGAGTATACATGATTCTTTTTCTTTCTGAAGCCTATTGTTTTACATTTGGACTCGTTGTTGCAGTACGCAAGGAGAGCATTCAGGTCTTCCTGTAGTAGATTACAGTCTCCCAACGTATCTACTCTAAGAAACAATTTTAGATCATCTGCATACAGTAAAAATTTATAGTACTTAATATTAAACGTCTGTCTATGTCATTAACAAATAGAACAAAAAGCAAAGGCTCCAGAATGGACCCTTGTGGGACTCCAGAAGTGGGATTAACGTTAAAGGATTTATACTATTAAACTTTACAAGCTTTGTTCTCCCGTTAGGTATATGTAAAATAAATTCTGTGTTTCTACTAAATGAAAATGATTCTAGTTTTAGGATAAGTATTTGGTGATTTACCTATCAAATGCCTTCTCCAGGTTTGTGTGAATGGCATCAAGTTGTGATCCATGTTTAATCTCGTTAGCAACAATCTCGTTTGTACAAATTTGTAACAGTTGATTCACTATGTACAAAGGAGTGTTGTTGTTGTTTGATTATGACAAGGCTAACATGTGAATACATTCTGTAATATATTACCCTTTCAAATATTTTTGAAGGGCATGGTAGGACTGTTATATGGGTCTATAGATGTTTATAAAGCTAGTGTTTCCGTTCTTGTGACGCAAATTAAATAACATAGCAAGGGATTTCATAAGTAGTTCACTGTATTCTTCAAAAAATTAGCAGGTATATCATCTGCGCCAATAGATGCCTTGGATTTCTGCTATATATGATATCAGCAATGTTAAAAGTTCGTACGGATTCCACACATAAATGTGACCCTGACGTTATGTACAATACACAAGGTCTTTTATAGTAGTACTGACAATATCCACTGAAAGCGCTTGGTTTGGTTTAGCGTCTCCAACCAATGAAGGTTAACTGGTTATGTAGTGAACATGAATTATTGATTCTAAAAAATTGTTGTTTATGGTAAGCCCCACCTCACAACCAACGTTTTCGTCAAAATCGTGTATTTGACATAACTGACGGTAAAACAATTTTCTTAGAAAGCATGCTACTTGATAAAAAATTGATTTCTTTTTTTCAGCCGCCATAGTACATGAAAGTGTGCTGACTTAAACTAGCATCTAGACGATCTATATTGTGGTACCAGAGGTTTTAAAATGGTTTTGCAAATTTCGCCACCATATCCCTTAGATTATTTCTTTCATTGGGAATATTTCTTTATTTTCTTTTGTCTCATACATGCCTCTAAAATTATGCTCATTCTTCCATTGACGTCCGCTATATGTTGCCATTTCCATATTTTAGTAATAATAATAAGACAGATTAACGAAGCTTCTATAAAAGTCTAAAAAAAGTTGTTTGAAATTATCAACGAATGAGAACTGGTGAAACTATAGACGAAAATAAAATGATAACCTTACTTTTTAAATTATAAAAATAAGAAGGAGATATAGTAACCTCCAGAATTACGGTGCAGATAAAAAGACAATAGAAAATTTACGAACTCATTATTAACGCCGGTGAACCATTCGGTATGGTGTCATCAAACGAGCCCACGTAAAAACCGATGAAGTTATGAAATAGTACAGAGAGTAATAGTATTTTAATGAGGTCGAAAAGTTTTTATTGCGTTCCTCTATGCAAGGTACAA
This sequence comes from Leptura quadrifasciata, assembly GCA_963675555.1. Taxonomy (NCBI): domain Eukaryota; kingdom Metazoa; phylum Arthropoda; class Insecta; order Coleoptera; family Cerambycidae; genus Leptura; species Leptura quadrifasciata. The sequence goes on from OY776679.1 coordinate 100,436,634, forward strand.
TTGCAAACGACTATAACAATATGATTTTAATTAGATCAAACAAAAAAGTTAGCCTCATGTAATAATATAAAAGACTTTGTACTCTCCATTTCACGCCTCTGGATTCGATATGAATAACACACCATTTTTTGAAGCTTCAACATTTCAGCAATTGCGTCTTTTGGACAATATTCTCATTTTGATGTCTTCAATAATTTCCCCAGTTCTCGTTCCATTATCAAAGATTTTAAATAAAATCCGACATAAAAATGCAAAGACGGACATAACTAACGTTTGAGCTTGAAGAAATTAAGTTCAACTTCAAACTTCATTGTAGGAGCTTCGTTTTGAGTTGCCGCTATCTCTTAATAACGAACGAAAAGTCGGATAGAAACTAGTTTAAACTTAAATAGGTAGTTAGAAGTTTAGAGAATAGAGAATTTCAAAATAATTTCTACGTTAACTATAACTCTAACAATACGGATATTTTTTTATATAACTTTACTTATAGCGAAAACCTTATGTTATAAAAAATCAAAAGCTAAACAGACGTTAAAAACTCTGTAATATATAAGCAAAGAAATGGTGTTCTTTAGAGTTCATAAATAAAACTATTAAATTAAATAAAACGTTGTAAAATACTCATAAATATAAATTATTATAAAATATTGGTTTATTAACAGAATATTAGGCTGCGTTGCGGCTTATAAAAATAGTAAAGTAAAGAATGTTTTTAAACTCTTTGTGATAAATAATAAAAATAAAAGTGTGCCAAATATAATGTGAAAAATATATTTATTTAATTGTTGGAGAGCTTTATAGGGAACGGTTTTTTTAATTTTAAATTTTATAGGGAATACTTGTACTCTTTTAAATAACATCAGCATTTTAGGAACCTCGTTTTCACCTTCTGCTCCACACCCCAGTGAACTTCATTTAAAAATGAATGCAGTCAATACTCTGTTCTCTTTATAACGGTTTAAAAAATCTAAAAGCATCTAGAGTTCTGATAAAACATTTTATAAATTTAATATAAACTGCTTATTTCTAAATTATGCATATTATTGCATAAAAATATGCAGGGCGTTCCTGAAAAAATTGGGAAAGTCAATTTCAAATTCTCAGAATTGGAAAATTTATTTCGAGCACTCTGTATATGATGAATTCGAAACAATTACAGTTACGGTATCATACGACCTTTGTTGAATTAGTTGTTAATCTCGTTTTGTATTCAAGTTCGAAAAAAATGGAGGCCTTTTGTGATGTAAATTCCAATTTTTTTTGTAGTTTTCAATTTATCTCTTCTAAACGAAGCACTGAAATGCGCTCATATTTTAGGTATGAATAAGAAATGTGAAGTGCATCATAAGTGAAAATGTGTAGGGCGTTCCATTTTAAGAAATTTACCTCAATAGTGTTTTTTGTAACATCCTGTACATTCGCAATTATTTTCTTAGCGTGCCCCTTTATTTTTAGTTAAAAACTGTATAGTCCAGGAACGGCATCATCGAAAGGTGGTCATAGTTACTTTAAACGAGGTAGTAGATTCTTTTTTTATCTTGTATATTATATTACCCAGTGTGAATTTTTTACAAGTTACTAAAAATTGTTGTTATTCGATTGTCAATTACGCCCATCCCTCTTCATGAAAATTCAACTTTGATGTACTTATTCGAAGCGAAATTTAACGCTATTTAATTTTGGAAATGGATGACTTTACGATTGGATGCATCGTTTTGAAGTTATAGGCCACAAACCAAAAAAAGTGCCAAAAATTCCTGGTTGTTTCGGCCACACAAAAATTTGCCAAGGGTTTGGAGGTCTAAAACATGCATTCTACATACTGATTAAAAAAATCTACTACGTCCTTTGTTGTAACTATAAAGTACCCCGTTGAATGATTTTTTTGCATCTAAAGGTGGTATCATTTTAGATGTGCAGTCTTTTCACGACTCGGCAACATTCGAGAAAATGGCGGATGCGAGGGTGTTACACAGAAAATTTTGCTTCACTTTTAAACTTGATTTTAAAAGTAACAATTTGCTCAAATGTATATTAATAAACTACAATTGTGTTCTTTCGACATTCTATAAAGCTCACCAATGGCGATATATGCCAAGTGTAGCCAGGGTAGCTAGAAATAAAGTAGAATTAGGGACCTATGTATGTTAGATATTAATGTTACCTTAAAATATTACCGTCTGAATAATGGTTGGCTGTTAAGTACCGATTTGGATCATATTTTTTTGTAATATAGAGCTATAAAATTTGTACTTACTTTTGGTATTCTTTGGATCTATGCATAAACTTCTGAAATATATCTGAAAATGTAGTTACCCTTCGTTCTGTTTAGCACTTTCGGTTAGGAATAGATCCATGCTCTAAACTCTGCAGCCACTTCGGAAGCCAGTCCGAGTCAAAATAAATTAAGATCAATGAAATAATTATTTGAACTATGTCCAACATTTCAAAGATTAATTTAACGATAGAAGACGAAGTGAGTTCTCCACAGCCAACTATTATTTTATGTCCTATATATTCATATTTATCCTGCAGGCGAATTACTACAAAAGTGGCATGACCGTAGTATAGGCCTAAACGATTGTCCTTTTTTCTGTGGACCAACGTAGCCATGTGTAATTTTAGAGTGTATATAGAAATAAATGATAAATGTCAATTGTCTGAAATATACAATTCTCGATTAAATAGTGAAAACAGTTTAATGTATTTTAATTGTTAATTGCGTCTCAGTCATTGTGAAAATAAACTTATACATCTCTATTGTTTTTAATTCTTATCTTTGTAATAAATACTATCCAAAGCAGTTGATTGTTTTCATTGTGTTAATTAGATCTATATCCTGTTTTAGTTCGACATGTAGTAGTTGGCATTTTATTTGAGTTGAGCAGTTTTTTTAATATCTTGAAATCCGTAAATCCTATAGTCCATGAAAAAGTTGAGAAAACCCCAAAAGTTCTGCGAGAGGGATGAAACATGTGTACCCCCCCGTTTTCGAGGACGCTGAACACACGATGGTGATATTTTTAAGGTTCCCACCTCCCAGTAACTACCCCTAAACTCGAGAAACTACCACTATTTCGCGCTTTTCTTCATCGTAGGCATACGGATCGGTTTTTTGGGCAAGATTCGTCTAGGCTGTACGAAATTTAACCGTACCATTGTCTGGTCGATAGCCGAGTGGGTTAAGGCGCGAGGTGGCAATCGCGATTAATCACACGGACATCGCACCACCGGGTTCGAATCCTGGCTCCGGCTCCGGCACTGTCGGAGGAAATGGTTGTATGTCCGCGTTTTTTCAATGTGTAACCGCCTTCCGCACAAGCCCTGGCTTCTGGAATTGAGGGTTGTCTAATTTCTGTGGTGTTTATTTATTAACTTACCACCCCCGGGGTTGAAACTACCCCCTCGCCTAATACTACAATATCCCCAAGAAAATCAAAATGCATGAAAATTTCTTTATCCCCGTTTTCGAGACTGCTCAACACGATAGTAATGTTCATTTCTTCCCCACCCTCCACCAACCACCCCTAATTTGGGGGTGGTTGACGGAGAGTGGGGGATGAAATAGTATTGAAATCGTGTTTAGCGCCTTAGAAAGCTTTTGTATTTTTCGGTGGATTTCAATGTTAGGTAGGGGTGGTGGTAGTTTCAACTTCGGGGTTGATGGTGTGTCCCTCACGTAATACACTTTATAATGTCGAAATTCCCTTAAAACCTCGGATCCAACGTGTTTGCATATGCCCAATATCAATAAATATGAATAAATGGTGGTTGGTGGAGGGTGGGGGGAAATGAATATTGCCATCACGTTGAGCAGCCTCGGAAACGGGGATAAACAAATTTTCGTACATTTGTTCGTCATTCTGGGATATTTTCATGCATTTCCAAAGATGTCGTTAAGACAAGCTGCTCTGGAATCGAGACTATGCAAGGATTCAATTCACACAATCTTATTAAAACATAAGTTTCACCCGTTTTCATTTTGTATGGTTCAAGAATTAAAAGAAACAGATTTCCTAAGAAGCAGAATTTTTGTGAGTTTATTCTAATAAAGTCTGAGGGTCACGATTCTTATTTGGGAAATATTATATGGACAGATGAAGCAAAATTTACTAAAAATGGACTTTTCAATAGACACGATTCGCATTATTGGAGTGACTCAAGTCCTCATATGTTCAGAGAGCGAAACTTTCAGGAAAGTTGGCAGTTCAATGTTTCCTGTGCCATAAGAAACGAGGTGGCATTACAATTTTATCAGGAAAATTTAAACGGTAAGTTAAATTTTCTCTTCTGCAATATGTATAGGTAAATTTTTTTTTTTTTTTAGGTGAAAGATATCTGAATATCTTACAAAATTTGAATAATAACTATTTAGAAAATTTACCTCTCGCCGAACATAGAAACATTTTTTATGAGCACGACGGTGCTCTCCCACATAACGCATATTTAATTAATAATTATTTACAAGAAACTTTTTATGATCAATGGATTGCCAATAATGGACCTTTCTTATGGCCTCCTCGCTCGCCCGATTTATCAGTTCTGGATTATTTCATTTGGGGAACTATTAAAAATAAAGTTTATTAGTGCCCATTAACAACCATTGAAGATTGTATGCAAAGAGTAAGAAATGCATTTCAAAACATATCACAGGATTCAATTAGAAGAGCTACCCATGAGGAACTAATCCGAAGGTGCGAAAAATGTGTCGAGGTTCGAGGGCGGAGTTTTAAGCAATTATTAAATTAAAATGAAATCATATTTTAAATTGGTCTTATCTCTGCTATTTTAGTTCATGCCATATCTTCAATTCGATTAATACGCATATTAGTGTCAGTGTTATTTTGCGTTTTTGTGGATATCGAGTAGCACATGTGCTGCAAGTTCTTGATATTACGTTATCACATTTTCCATAAATAAGAAACAAATTTAAAAAGTTTCCGTTGGTATAATTTAAACGTGCTGGCATTTTTTGACATAAGATAATGACTGATTGTTCTAATCATGGCTATTTTGATAAAATGATTACAGCAATTCAAGAATTTCTAATAAAATCGCAAATATTTCAAAAAGTTGTAACTTTAACCGCCACAATGCTAATATCAGAAAAAGGGGAATTCAATTTTACACAACTTGTCGTAAAAAAATACAGGGTGTTCCATTTGACCTAGACAAGTTCTCGCGGTTGGAAGTTGACAAAATATAACGCGAAAAACTTGGTATGATATTATTGAATTTATTTCAGTTGTAGAACGTAGTTCTCGTTGTGTTCTTTTACATGTCAAGAAGCAAATGAGGATCTTTTACACAAAGAAAGTTATAAAGGTTCTTGCAAACCGTTGCACCTGTCAAATTTTCTATAAAATGTCAAATATCTCTGAAACGGTTAGGTTTAGGTATAGGATATGCAACATATTTTCGACTCAGAATTTTATGCTCTTTTCGAAAACCCTAAAATATATAGGATGTTCCATTTGAAATAAGCGAGTTGGTATCGACTTCCGGTATAAGCGGAAGTGGCAGCTGCTTGTAATTATTTTAGTTGGATTGGCCACACCGACGTTAGTAATTATCTAAATTTTCAAAATTTTCTAATGCGTACTTTTCTCTATATCGATCGATTCAGTTCCCGGTGAGACACCCTGTATAATTCGTATAATTTAAAATCTTCTGTAAGGGATATATCATTCCTCATCGTCTATATTTTTGTACTACGTACAGTGTACTTAGCTGAATACATAAATATATTACCCTGTCTCTCTACACGTCTCTTTACAAAAATAATAATATATTATGTAGTTTACGCTTGGGTTTGAACGCTTAGAGATTTTTTTTCAATAACTTGAACAAAGCGGAAAAAAGCAATTCATCCACGTTCGTCTGAGGTCTAAGGACTTATCAAACAAACAATTTGACAATGATGAATCTTCCACTGCAGGGCATACTCAAAGTACCTTTTTTATAAATTACTTTGTTCAGTAATTCTTGCAATATATGACAGGTTAGCGTAAATAAAGAAACACATTTAACCACATTTATATATCATAAATATATTAATCATGCAATACAGAAAAAGGAATAAAAACCTACTTAATAATAAGAAGATATTTAAACTTTTACTCGGATACTGCCAAACCACAAATTGTATAAAATCTTTATGATCGCCCAAGTGAAATAAGCTCCCTCCATTTGTAAATGCTACAATGACTTCCAATAATTGCATCAGTCGACGAAATATTAGTAACTACATCATAATATCAAATAAAAATGTTAGTACAGCCGATCTGAAACAAAATATAACACATTTCTTTCAGTTAATTTATTGTATGTGACACCTTGTGTAACTATAGTCAAAACAAATGTAAAATTATGAATTAAATTATAATATTTGTTAGCGATTCTTATGACACCCTTTGTTTGCAATACAATTTCAAACGCTTTTTTTGTTAATACTATATATTTCGGTAGAAAGTACAGAACAAGTAAACTACAATAATTAGACGCGTATGTTGTATACATGTGTGTTACTATACCGGGTGTTAGAAAAGTATGGGAACGGTGGAAAATCTCGAACAGTTTGCATCAAATCGAAAAATAAAAAAATACGGGTCAAAAATTTTTCAAAAACCTATCTACTGATACCAAAACGACCTCCCCATCCACCACCCTGTGGGTGGGGCGAGGGGTAACTTTAAAATTTCAAATGGAAATCACTATTTTTTATTGCGGAATCGGATTCTACGGCAAAAAATACGTAAATTTTTTCCGGATATTGTTTTCGATTCTTGCATGGTGTCGCTGTAATCGCAAAAAATGAAAAGAAAACATTACTGTTTCAAGAGTAGCGTCTTGTGCCCATAAAAAAACGTCCAATTCAAAAACTGAAAAACACGTATTTGTTATTTTTAAGAAATCTATCCAATGACATTGGATTCGACTCTCCCACCCCTAACCCAGTGGGTGGGGCGGGGGCAACTTTGAAATTTGTAATGAAAATCCCTATTTTTTATAGCGGATTCGGATTCTACGGCCAAAAATACGTGAATTTTATATCGGGCATTTTTTTCGATTCTCGCAAGGTGTCGCTGCAATCGCACAAAATTGAAATAAACCTTAAGCGTCCATAAGTTTGTAAATATTTACAAACTCTAGCTACTCATGTTGACAAAAAAAACATTCAGTTTAAAAAACAATATCTGTGATATCTTGGTTTTTATGAATGTTTTTTTTAAAGTGTTCTTAATAACAGTATTTGTTTTGTGAAATTTCTACGAGAACGTTCAGTTCCTTCCAACTTTTGTAGAGGTAGGAGCGCACTTTTGTACGGAAAAAGTTATTTCATTTTTCATTAGTTCTCGCGTTTTTTTCTGCATAATGGCTACTTTAACAGAGGAAGAAAGAGTTTCTCTTTTAATGATGCGAGGGTGGGGCGATAAAGAAAGTCCTATGATGAAGTTGTGATTTTATTCAACGAAACTTTCCGTGTAGATCAAGTGGGAACTTCGAAATCTGCTGTGTCCCGTACCATCAAACGATTCCTAGACACAAGAACAAATAAAAATCGCCCAAAATCTGAAACATCGGAAGCTCGACAAATGGAAGTGACCCAGGCATTTGTTGAAAATCGAAGATTATCAATCAGAAAAGCCAGTCAACAGCTTGATATGAGTGCATTTTCAATTCATAAGAATTTGAAACTTTTGAAATTTCATCCTTACAAAATTCACCTTCACCAAGAGTTAAATGAAGATGATTTTGATCGGCGACTTGAATTTAATGAATTAATGTTGGAAAGGAGTAACCATAACCCAAATTTTTTGTCATCTCTACTTGTCTTCTCAGATGAAGCAAGTTTCGAACTCAGTGGAAAAGTTAATCGCCATAATTTCAGATATTCGAGTAACGAAAACCCTGACTGGATGCTTGAAACATACACGCAGTATCCACATAAATTAAATGTTTGGGCAGGAGTTTTCAGGGATCGAATCATAGGACCGTTTTTCATAGATGGAAATTTGAATGGAGAAAAATACCTGGAAATGTTGACAAATCAAATAGTTCCCGCAATACAAGAGATTGCTGGTGATGAGTTCGATAATGTTTGGTTCCAGCAAGATGGGGCTCCTCCACACTATCGGGATATTGTTAGGGACTATTTGAATGGTACTTTCGAAAATCAATGGATAGGTCGAAGAGGAACTATTGAATGGCCAGCAAGATCTCCCGACCTCGCGCCACTTAATTAGTTTGTTTGGGGCTACGTGATGGGTAAGGTTTATTTAACTAAACCTCGTGATTTGGAAGAGCTGAGGCAACGCATAATAAACATTTTTGCAGAAATACCACCTCAAATGCTATTGAAAATTTTTACGTTCATCTCGGACAATGCCAATAAGTCAATGGACACCATTTTGAACACCGGCTATAATCTTGAAATTAAAACCTGCAAGTGTAGCAGTTAAGCTGTAAACTAATTGCCTCAACTGCCCGAAATCCTCACCTTGTCTTAAATGGCTGAGTTACCTCCTTGCCTTCGCTGGCTGGGATCAAGAACTTGTCTAAAGTGGCTGAATTAAGAGGTAAAACCACTGTTAGTTTTTTTTTTAATCGAGTTTTTTATTGCCCTGTAAAAAATGTAAATTGAAAATTACTATCTGTTAATAAATTTACAGAATGTTAATAGTTGTTGTAATTTCCGCACGGCCGTGTAAAATCACTTTTCACAAAACAGCTCGGGAAATCATTCACTCTGAGATCAGTAGTTTTACTTTTCGTATTTTTTTAAGTATGCGTTCAAAACTTTAATGTTTCCACTAAATTTTTTGCTATTACAGCGACACCATGCAAGAATCGAAAAATATGTCCGGAATAAAATTTACGTATTTTTTGCCGTTGAATCCGATTCCGCAATAAAAAATAGGGGTTTCCATTTGAAATTTTAAAGTTGCCCCTCGCCCTACCCACAGGGTGGTGGGTGGGGAGGTTATTTTGGTATCAATAGTTTTTTGAAAAATTTTTGACACTGTTCGAGATTTTTCACCGTTCCCATACTTTTCTAACACCCGGTATCTATACTGTATGTTTTGTTAAATCCTAATAATTTCAGCCAAATTATCTATACGCCATTCTTTATAACTCACTCTGTATATGACACCAGAAACACCCACTTTTGTAAACAGCGAAAGAACTGAACTGAAATATTTCATTCAAAATATATTATTCTATCGGACAAGTTCGCAGTCTTGTATTTCAAACCTTTCTACTTTCATTTTCAGATGCACTTTTAAGTCGTTACCTAAGCGGGCAATAGCGCAATCCCTAACTACCATACCTAGAAACAAGGATTTATTAGTATCCACAAATCTTCCACAATATGTTTGGAAGGTCCAATTTAAAAAATAAATTTCCAGTTTGTAGTCACCACAGCAGAAGTAATAGATAAACGAGGCACGTCTTGTCCACTGCTTTTAGGATTTATTTAACGAACAGATAAAAAAAATTATTTTCTTTTATTGCTCGCGACTTGTTTGAGTCGTAGGGAATTGTCACAAAGTGCCGCTGTTCTGACGAGGGTAGCATGGTAAAGCTAATAACTTCAATAAATAACTTCCATAAAGATTACATCAGTAGCTTCATACCTATTACACATTTCTTGAAGAAATAATAATATATGAAACGTTTAATGCTTAAAAATTAATTAGTATACAAAATAGTAGTTAATAGCGGGGTTGTTCCAAACTGCACCCCATAAAGGATCCCACTCATTTCTTCAACTTGATCAGTTGTGAATCTATAAGAGATCTTAGTTTAGAGTTGGACTCAAAACTATCCTTTAATAATCATTAATCAAGTAGAAAATCCTCATCTCGTTAAAGAAAGAAAGAATTTAACATTAACGTTTGGTGTGGTATCATCGGCGATAAATTATTGGGACCATTTGTCCTTCCTCCAAATTTAATTGGACAATCTTATCTGTTTTTTCTTCAAAATACTCTTGCTGATATATTACATACTTTCATGCTAGACATACGGAACAGAATGTGGTTCATGCAAGATGGAGCTCCAACTCATTTCTCCATTGAAGTCAGGAATTTTTTTGATGAGACTTTCCCACGCAGATGAATCGGTCGAGGAAGTGAGTTTGCTTGGCCACCAAGGAGTCCTGATTGTAATCCTTTGGATTATTATGTGTGGGGACATATGAAGTTCTTGGTCCTTAAATATTATCAAGAGAAGAACTGTGGGACAAAATACAAAACGCAGCGAATTTTATTAGAAGACAGCAAAATGTATTTTTCAATGTAAGAAAATCTTTTATGAATAGAATTAGAAAAAGGATAGAAGTAGGTGGATACCATATCAAACAGTTACTCTTAAGTTGCAGCAATGAGATTTTTGCATGGGGGGGGGAAAGTTTATAGATAGATAGTCTGTATTTTTGCCACTATATGTTACATGATTAAACATTTGCAGCAAGTCAGAAAATCAGCAGGCAAGCAGCTGCATTACAAAAAAATTATAATTTTTTTTTTTTTCAGAAATACAATACATATATAAAATAAGGACAATAACAATAACATAATACTGTATATAACGTTTACACATTGTTAGACAAGAAAATATATATAAGTACATATAAATATAGTTGGGAAGGAACATATACGAGACTGTTTACACTTCCATAATTAGCACAAAAAGTTAAACTGAAGCGTGCCGCTCAAAGTGCCATATTTTTGCTTTAGGGGTCCGGTCGGCATGTGGATATAGCAAAAAACGCGACACTTTGTTCTAATTATGGAAATGTAAACAGTCTCGTATATGTTCCTTCCCAACTATACTGTATATAACGATTACACATTGTTAAACACGAAAATATAAAAGTTTAATTTATAAAATAGGTACCTATAAAAGTACAAGCATTCTGCAAGTATGAGCATTAGACAACCGAAAGTGGAGTGACCAAATATGGCGTCCTCAGGAAATCATCAATTGAGTAAAAACAAAACTGAAAAATGAATCGTTTTACATTATTTTTGAAGGACCTAAAGTTTAACTGTCTAATATGATGTGGTAAATGGTTATATAGGTTTAAGTTGGGTGAATTTTTTACAAATAGAGTTAACCTATAGCATGGTACTCTAAGAAGTCAAACAGTACGTATGTGTTGTGCTCATGATAGTCCGACTGAATAGAGAGACCGGATGCGTTTCTGTGAATCTCGATAAGAGTGTTGTAGATAAAAAGTGAAGGTAGTGGCATAATTCCCAGAGTAATGAAGATGGGTTGACAATGTTCCCTAAATTTAGCGTTGACAAGAACTCTTATAATTTTCTTTTGTTTTCGAAAAACTTTAGATTCGTGGTGGGAGTTACCCCATAGAACAACTGCGTAGGAAAGTCTAGATTGAAAAAGAGAGAAGTAAGTACTTTTTAATAGATCTAATTCAAGAACGCTTTTTAGTTTCCTAAAAAGGAAGATTACGCTGGAAAGCCTTTTGTCCAGATGATCAGTATGGGTTACCCAACTAAGGTTATGATCTAGGTAGATACCTAGGAGTTTAACTTGCTCGCTTTGGATATATCTCTGTTTGAGGATATTATCAGTCTCTGAGTTTTCTCCTAATTAAGTGTTAGTTCGTTAGAGGTGAACCAATTTTTTGCTTGTAGTTCATTGAGAGAAGATAGTTCCAGTAGACTGCCAATGTTATGATGGGAACACGAGAGAGTGGTGTCATCGGCGAACAGAGTTGATTTGCTGGGCAACATAAATTGAGCAAAGTCGTTCATATAAACTAAAAATAACAGTGGTCCCAAGACAGAGCCCTGGGGTACACCATAATTATTGTTGTTTAGAAATCCTGATGTTTCGTTGGCTATGACAACACACTGCTGACGGTTAAGCAGGTATGATTTAAAAAGCGAGAGGGGTAACCCTCTAATTCCGTACCATTGCAATTTTTCTATTAACTTATTGTGGGAGACACAGTCGAAGGCCTTGGAGAGATCACACAGAGTAATCGCAGTGTGTTGACCCCCCTCAAGACCACCGACTATATCTCTCACAATATTTACAACCGCATTCGTGGTCGAACGTCCCAGAACGGAAGCCATATTGGTGAGGACTAAGGAGCGACTTGTGTTCCAAATAACTTGACAATCTTTCTGTCAAAATAATCTCAAATATCTTTCCAAAAATGGGAAGGATAGATATGGGGCGGTAGTTGTCTAACAATGAATCATCTCCCTTTTTAAAGACCGGTATAATTCGAGCAATTTTAAATATATCTGGGTAGGTACCATCAGCGATACATCAATTAAATAAAGCAGCTAGCGGAGCGGCGATAATATTTTCCATTAATTTAATTATTTTCGCATTTAGGTCATGTATATCGAGCGAGTTTGAATTTTTTAGAGCCTTAATAGCTGATTTTACTTCTTGTACAGTTATTGGATGCAAGAAAAAGGATAAGTTAGGTGGTTGGTTAGGAGTAAAGTTGGTTCGAAAGTTATGGTTAATGTTAGGTAGTGAATTTATTAGGTTCCCTGCAACAAATACAAAGTGGTTATTAAATGTATCTGGTGGAATACCAGGATTCACGACATTGTCCCGACAGTTATTTATTTCAGAGTTAATAATTCTCCAACAGTCTCTACCTTTATTGGCGGAGTTTTTGATAAATTGATTGCAAGCCATTTTCTTTGCATTCTTAGTATCGTCATTGTAGTCCTTGCGCAGAGCTCTGTAAATAGAGTAATCAGCAGGATTTCTTGTCACGTTACAAATTAGTTTAACAGAGGATAGGGTATCCCTTTTATTGCGTAATGAATCGGAAAACCAATTGATTGGCATCTTTTTATTTAAAATTTTTTTTAGCGGAAATATTTTGTTTACCAGAACATTAAATCTGTTTACCAGAAGTTTAGACAAGTGGTTACTATCATAGTTAGTATTATAAAATATATTCAGTATTAGTCAGTGTAAAGCAAATAGTTTCTAAGCTTTTCCAAACCATTATTTGTAAATCTCCTGCGAAGGACGATAGACGGCGCGTCCTTATTATTATATATTTTAAAGACAAGGATCTATGATACCCACCTCATAGGTATCCTCTGCCAAACTAGTAACAATATTATCAATACAGCTGGCGGAATGGGCTGTCACCCTAGTAAACTCTGAAATAGTTGCTGTGAGTCCGAAGGAATTTAAGAGACATATCAGGTCATTAAGATTACCTGAAGCAGATCTAAAATTTATATTGAAATGTCATTAAGTCAACTTTTACGCTATTTTTTGGTCTTGGATCCTTATTTTAGACAATCTTTTGATTTATGTATTTATCTCAATACTATGAAAATAATCCATTAGTTCGTAAGAAAATGAGAAAGAGTTTACGCTGTCAGGTAATTTAATTTTAATTTAGATATCGATTGAAAAAGATTTAGGTGAACACACTTATGGTGACTTATTTAATTATTTTTTAAATTTTTATCCTTTTATTAGATACTTGCAATCTATTGGTCACTAAAGACTTATCCACTTATTTAAAAAAGTTCCCAACAAACATAAATAATTGTCGGTAGCGATACCCATTGTAAATTAAACCAAAATAAACCTAATATTCTGCGCCTCAGAAAAAAATATCGACGTATCGATTAGATAGAAAAGTTTGTTGTGCGAGTTACAATGTCGAACAACGCAATAGTACAAAAACAGGCAATGCACTTGTCAGCGGTTCTAGTTCAGTATTTTTTATTGACGAACCCTTAACAAGAGGGAAGCTGCAAAATGAGCACAGGACCGGCGCCGGAAAGACGACGATAATAAAGTAATAAAAGCTGTTGACCGGTTACAATAACTTTGTTTGATGTCACGAAGAAATAGCTGCCAAACTTCTATCGCTTTTAATATCGCACGTTAGAAAAGTGCTTATTAACTAAAATTTCATCTAAATTTTTTGATAATAAATGGATTAATCAAGAAATTAAGGATTTAAAATATAAAAGAATAGCGTTTACAGCTAAAAATGAAGATTGGGAAGCACATCAACAAGAGAAACATAGTTACCAAAATGGCAAGAACATGCAAAGAAAAATATTATAACAGTGTAATTGGGGGCGAGCGTAGGTGCGTCTTTACTATGTACATACTTCGGTATGCGATGTAAAGCAACGACAGGCGCAGTTAGTACTTGGATGGGTGACCATTCCAACGGAAACCGCGTTCTCGCCTCACACATCTTCCAGCGGCTTGTATATCAGTGTATGCGCGGAAGCTATACAACCTTAGGCGAGGGTTGTATAGGAGATATACCATCCTTCGGAGGGGATGTAAAGCCGTCGGTCCCTTGTCTATTAAATGTTAGGCAAGTAAAAGATCCCTACTCTTCTTAAGGGAAGAGGTTCGGCAAAATTCCTGGTTGGGGGTAGTTCGTCTACAGGCGTCGGTGTTAGGCCCCAGTAGCGGAAATAGGCCGACGTTAAATAAATGTATAAAAAAAAAAAATAACAGTGTAATTACCTCCAATACTCATATTGGTTGAGAACTATGGAACAATTAAAAAAATTAGTGACAGATAAAAAGGCTACTAGTGGCCGACTATATTTTATTCTCTAAAATGCAGGAAACAATCGAAGATATAATTGCGAGAAATTTAGTTCTTTCTTCATGTTGTGTGGGTACAACTAATTAAATGTTCTTCAGAAGGAGTTATTTATTAAACAAAACTTTAACAAAAAGTGGTTACGAATCTTAAGTTTAAATATACGAAGTGAATTGTTTGAGAACAGAAATATGACTGATCCCTTTTTCCTGCATTTGGGCGGTCTCTCGTATACCTCTCGAAGGATGGGTAAATGAGCGTAAATGTCTATATCACTTTCCAGTTGACAGAATTTCGCTAACTGCACCAATTTCTGAATTGAATGTTCTGGAAATTTCCTCACATTAGCATAAATAAGTCTAGTCTAATGTCTATATCACTTTCCAGTTCAAGGGACTACACAATCTCCCGTGGTTTAGAAATAGAACACTCTGGAACCTCTTCGAATTCTTCGGAAATCCTGTTGCAATTCTGCTTCTGACACCAATTGTCACGTGTTGTCATCCTCCAGTAAACACGCACAAACGTAGGTCCAATAATTGCAACAAGAATTTTCACTAACCACTGATTTATTACTCATTAAATTACAGGAATTAGTTGTCATAATATCACACTAATTATAACTTTTGTCTACTATAGACTCGCTACTATGATTCATAATTTGTTGCTGTTCTTTATCTTGTCCGATTACTCAACACATTTAGAACTGTACTGAACTGAACTCAGAGCGTTGGCTCTGCTACTTATATACACGTGGCGCTTATTCTCGATTCCTCCATTCCACTCATTCGGGATGATTCTAGCTTATCCGTGCTAATGGCGCCATCTCTCACCAACTGGCGAACTACCGTTACACTGGTAGTTAATTAGAAGTCACTCTTTCCCGTTGCTACTAAGGATTAAAACTATCTCCATAAGAGGGCGTGCACATAACAATATTGTCCAAGCCTTATGTTTGTAGGGTTTTACGCAATCCCAACAATTCTAACAATCTATTAAAATACCGGGTGTTAGAAAAGTATAGGAACGGTGGAAAATCTCAGTTTGCATCAAATCGAAAAATAAAAAAATACTTGTCAAAAATTTTTCAAAAAACTATCTACTGACCAAATGACCTCCCCACCCTCCACGCTGTGGGTGGGGTGAGGGGCAATTTTAAAATTACAAATGGAAATCTCTATTTTTTTATTGCGGAATCGGATTCTACGGCAAAAAATACGTAAATTTTATTCCGGGCATTTTTTTCGATTCTTGCATGGTGTCGCTGTAATCGCAAAAAATGAAAAGAAAACATTACTGTTTCAAGAGTAGCGTCTTGTGCCCATAAAAAACGTCCAATTCAAAAACTGAAAAACACGTATTTGTTATTTTTACGTAATCTATCCAATGACATTGGATTCGACTCTCCCACCCCTAACCCAGTGGGTGGGGCGGGTTGCAACTTTGAAATTTGTAATGAAAATCCCTATTTTTTTATAGCGGATTCAGATTCTACGGCCAAAAATACGTGAATTTTATATCGGTCATTTTTTTCGATTCCCGCAGGGTGTCGCTGCAATCGCACAAAATTGAAATAAACCTTAAGCGTCCATAACTTTGTAAATATTTACAAACTCTAGCTAATCGTGTTGACAAAAAAACATTCAGTTTAAAAAACAATATCTGTGATAACTTGGTTTTTATGAATGTTTTTTTTAATGTTCTTAATAACAGTATTTGTTTTGTGAAATTTCTACGAGAACGTTCAGTTCCTTCCAACTTTTGTAGAGGCAGGAGCGCACTTTTGTACGGAAAAAGTTATTTCATTTTTCATTAATTCTCGCATTTTTTTTTGCATAATGGCTACTTTAACAAAGGAAGAGAGAGTTTCTCTTTTAATGATGCGAGGGTGAGGCAATAAAGAAAGGTCCTATGATGAAGTTGTGATTTTATTCAACGAAACTTTCCGTGTAGATCAAGTGGGAATTTCGAAATCTACTGTGTCCCGTACCATCAAACTTTTCCTAGACACAAGGACAAATAAAAATCGCCCAAAATCTGAAAGACCAAAATCTGAAACATCGGAAACTCGACAAATGGAAGTGGCCCAGGCATTTGTTAAAAATCGAAGGTTATCAATCAGAAAAGCCAGTCAACAGCTTGATATTAGTGCATTTTCAGTTCATAAGAATTTGAAACTTTTGAAATTTCATCCTTACAAAATTCACCTTCACCAAGAGCTAAATGAAGATGATTTTGATCGGCGACTTGAATTTAGTGAATTAATGATGGAAAGGAGTAACCAAAACCCAATTTTTTGTCATCTCTACTTATCTTCTCAGATACAGCAACTTTCGAACTCAGTGGAAAAGTTAATCGACATAATTTCAGATATTGGAGTGACGAAAACCCTCACTGGATGCTTGAAACACACACGCAGTATCCACAAAAATTAAATGTTTGAGCAGGAGTTTTCAGGGATCGAATCATAGGACCGTTTTTCATAGATGGAAATTTGAATGAAGAAAAATACCTGGAAATGTTGACAAATCAAATAGTTCCCGCAATACAAGAGATTGCTGGTGATGAGTTCGATAATGTTTGGTTCCAGCAAGATGGGGCTCCCTCCTCCACACTATCGGGATATTGTTAGGGGCTATTTGAATGGTACTTTCGAAAATCGATGAATTGGTCGAAGAAGAACTATTGAATGGCTAGCAAGATCTCCCGACCTCGCGCCACTTGATTATTTTGTTTGGGGCTACGTGAAGGGTAAGGTTTATTTCACTAAACCTCGTGATTTGGAAGAGCTGAGGCAATGCATAATAAACATTTTTGCAGAAATATCACCTCAAATGATAAGAAGTGCTATTGAAAATTCTTACGTTTGTCTCGGACAATGCCAAGAAATCAATGGGCACCATTTGGAACACCTGCTATTATCTTGAAATTAAAACCTGCTAGTGTAACAGTTAAGCTGTAAACTAATTGCCTCAACTGGCCTAAATTCTCACCTTGCCTTAAATGGCTGAGTTACCTCCTTGCTTTCACTAGCTGGGATCAAGAACTTGTCTGAAGTGGCTGAATTAAGAAGTAAAACCACTGTTAGTTTTTTTTAAAAATCAAGTATTTTATTGCCCTGCAAAAAATGTAAATTGAAAATTACTAGCTGCTAATAAATTAACAGAATGTTAATAGCTGTTGCAATTTCCGCACGACCGTGTAAAATCGCTGTTCTCAAAACAGCTCGGGAAATCATTCACTCAGATCAGTAGTTTTACTTTTCGTATTTTTTTAAGTATGCGTTCAAAACTTTCATGTTTCCACTCAATTTTTTGCGATTGCAGCGATACCTTGCGAGAATCGAAAAAAATGCTCGACATAAAATTCAGGTATTCTTGGCTGTAGAATACGAATCCGCTATAAAAAAAAAATAGGGATTTTCATTACAAATTTAACAAATAACAAAATAACAAATACGTGTTTTTCAGTTTTTGAATTGGACGTTTTTTTATGGGCACAAGACGCTACTCTTGAAACAGTAAAGTTTTCTTTTCATTTTTTGTGATTACAGCGACACCATGCAAGAATCGAAAAAAATGTCCGGAATAAAATGTACGTATTTTTTGCCGTAGAACCCGATTCCGCAATAAAACATAGGGGTTTCCATTTGAAATTTTAAAGTTGCCCCTCGCCCCACCCACAGGATGGTGGGTGGGGAGGTCATTTTGGTATCAGTAGATAGTTTTTTGAAAATTTTTTTTTTATTTTTCGATTTGATGCAAACTGTTCGAGATTTTCCACCATTCTCATATTTTTCTAACACCCGGTATAAACAAAGTATACAAAACACTAAATTATACCTTAGTTTTAAACAACGAAATGCTCATCAATAGAATTCGATCATGTTTCCACATAATTGGATCTTTAAAGCTAACGCTGCAGAAAGGCTTACATATTTCATTTTTTTGTAGAGAAATCAAGGCTAATTTGCCCATTATAACTTTTAATGCAGCCACTCGAGTGCGGTGGTGTAGAATCCGTACGGCCTATTAAATGCTTGTACCTGCCCCAACGAAACCATGTAGGAGATCAGATCATGGAATAATTAAACAGCCCCAGGAACGTACTAACGTACTATGTAAAATTTGAATTTCAATTATGTAAAATAACTTTTAAAACTCCCCGGTGCAGTGTTATGTATCTTCTCCCAGAGCAATGAAATTATGTATTGCACACTGAACAGTGAACGTGCAATAAGGTGTGTTCGAGATGACACAATATAACACCTTACCTTATTTTTTTTTTCGTGTATTTACTGCTAAAACTATGACTTGTACAATAATCTTATTCTCTGGCTTATGTGAGATTAGATTTGACCGGATGGGACATTACTGATAAACAGAATAGGGTTTTCCCACTAATTTTATTTTAACAATTTGTGTCGTGAAAATGATGTAATAAAACATTTTATTAATTTACAACAATTTACTTTTCTAATAGGAATTATTTCTAAGAAAATATCGTTAAAACAACTTGCTGATAATTTCACTGCTTTTTAAAACAGGCATTTTTACGCGCCAGAATTACGTATCTACCCGGAAAACCAATGAGATTATGGAGATAATTAGTTTGTAATAGATTCTAACTGTGTGTTAAAGAAAGCTTTCCTCTAAAACTTTTCATAATTTCAATTTGTAATGCTTATACTGTGATTGGTCTAAAGCAATGGACGTGTAAATATTGGCCAATCAGAATCCAGATAAATGCCGCACAAGTCGGACGTTAATATTTTGTACTGTAGTTTAGGTTTTAACCTTCACCGACATTACACATCAGATGACTAACCTAAAACGTTAAATTTATATTTTTATATTTGTATTGTTTGGAGTGAAAATATTATTTTATCAGTTTCTGGTTTATGTTTTATTAATTCTACAATCAAAATGGAATCAAGTGGAAGAGGGATATATGTTAAAGGTGCCGCTGATAATTTACCTAAAGTAGAAAAGCACTGAGTGCTGTCAATAAATAGAGGTTATGTTATGTTAACAAAGACCAAGATTAATAAACAATCTTGAACAAAGACAACCTCTGTGATATTAATTCTGTGATTGGATTTCAGGGTGTTGACGTCACAACGCGCCAATTTATGGCTGTTTAGAATGAACCCAATATTTTTCATACTTCGAGTTTTTTTTTGTTACTATTAGTAAAATTAATAAGATAATAGATATGCCATAAATCATTTTTTTTTACGTGAGTTAAGTATTTCAACAATAATTTTTTTTTTCTGGGAAAACCCTATTGGTTTACGGTTTCCAAATTTCGTTTTCGTTGATTGTTTTGGATGCTTGATGTTTCTCGTACCAGTTAGTAACAGGCCTATAAAATCATTATAATTTCAGTAACGTTTACTGTTTCTCTACAGAAGTATTAATAATAATAAAATGTGTTTGTTTAGAGAAAAAATTGCATGTACAAGACCTCCCTCAAACAAAGTGAAATCCATAAGAGCTAAACGGCTATACTCAACTTAACCTGAGCCAGGAATTAAAGTTTAAAGATATTTAAATGTACAAATAATATTAATGTAGATAAATTATAGCAAAAAATTCATATTGATAGTAACACAAATATATGTAATCATAACTTGTATATATTTATAAAAGCAACACTATTAATGTCCTGCTTTGAGATTTATTCTTTTACACTATAAACATTATCATTCTAGCTTTTGGTGAGGTTCACTGTTAGTATTTTAATTTAATTCAATGTAGACTCAAGTCTGTTAATAGTTAATTCATCTCAAATATTTCTCAATATTGTCAATAGACAACAGTATAAATTAGCTATTATCCATTTCCAGATGATTTCAGCTTAGTTTGCGAAAGTATCGACTGTTTTGATATTCACAAAACTCCCTTCCATTTGGGTATAGTAACAATTACATCCATCTTCAGGAACAGCAAATTTGAAACGCTGAAGCCCTGTCAGTAAACAATTTTTAGCAATTTCAACATGTCTTATACAATGTCCGCTAACAAGTCTGCACTATATGGAAAACTTTTTCAAAATATAACTGGCAGTCACCCTCTAAAACTACCCCTTAAGCAGAACAGAGGATTTGACTGATACCGTGTAACCTATTGTACGCATGGCCTATGATTAATTTTAAAATATGAATTTGATATTTCAAGGGTATCGGAAGATATTGCAGAAAAACTGAAATTTATTATCCCCCCTTATTATTCATTTTCGGAAATAAGTTTATATAAAAGGCTACCATTATTTTTGGATGTAGTATCAGCTGCAGAAATATCGGGAGACAATTTTGAACCACCTTGTATAAAGGATCATGTTTTACGACATATTTTATTTCCTGTTTGCTCTGGTTATCCAGGTTCTTCTCTTCATTGCCTTGAATTTGAATTTTAACATCATTTGTTAAAGAGAAAAGTTTCTACTTCGTTAACGGTTGCCAAAATCATTGAAACAATCCTGAGACGCCAATTTGTTAATGTAAATGGGAATATTTTTACAATCTACTTATTTAAAAGAAAAACGTATTTGTTAGTAACCTGGTTTTAAACCCGTATACCGTAAAAATTAAGTCCACTTATCTGAACAAAATTGTTAAAAACTTTATCGTTGCAGACTTTAACATTTAAGATTACTTGCAAAGTTTGTTTTTTAAAAAAAAATGTTATTTTTATTCAATATACTGGGGAACACCTTGATGCAGCTGGCCAAGTTGCTTGTACGGATTTTATAGGTTGAATTACGCTATGCTGCTTTACAAATTGGGGCTGTAGACTAATAGATAATTTTCTGTTATTTTTATCATATTTAACTAATAGAAGTCTGTATTGTCTGAAAGTTATTTGTGGCATTCTACGAATATTCTTTCCTATTATTTGGGTTTTCTACCACATGTATTATTATCCTCTTCAAAACAAATCACCGAATCTACAAAATAATAGAATTATAGGAAAAAAACCTCTGCGTCCGTGACGTTTACGCCAAAGGAAAACTCAGAGATTATGTTTTGCAAATAATATAAATCAGAATAAACACAGAAATAATGTATTTTGCTGACGTTTCGGAAAGTAATCTCTTTCCGTTTTCAAAGCTATTTTTTGGAAGAACTCTTATTTTGCTGTGTATGTGAAATACACAGCTTTAAGATTCTGTTTATGTTATTTCCATAGATACTTACTACTTACACAGAACATAGAACTGATGATATTTTCTTTTAGATAATGCTGAGTTTGTTAAGTTCTTCTTTTAACATTGGTAGCCAGGTTGTACAAATATCTACAGAACAATTCGATACGCACTTATCTTCATTTAATAAGATTATTGCTGATTCTTTAACTTTTCTTTTGGTATCTGTTTCTTTTGTTAAAATTTTTGCCGAATCCCAGTTTATTCTATGTCCGTTTTCCCAAGCATGTTCACAAATCTTTGATTTCTGAATTTCATTCTTTCTAATGTAATTCTTGTGCTCATCCAACCTCACACTGAAAGGTCTGGATGACTCACCCACATAACATTCATCACATTCGCACGGGATATTGTAAATGCAGTTTTTTGAATTTTGCTCCCTGTTTATCGGTTTTGTTTAAAAATAGATCTTAAAGTGTTCCCCGTTTGAAATATCGTCCTAACATCAAATTTGTCGCCTATACGGCGTAGCTTCTCCGATAGCCCGTATATGTATGTCTGTATATGCAAATAAAACTAAAAGTGCTTATAAGTAATACAAAGCTGCATTGTTGTTTCCCTTGAGGTATAAGGCGATAACTTATTTCTTTATTTAATTATTTAGTCTCATAAAGCCCGATCATATTTTACTTAGTGTTTGCCAGGTGGAAATAGAGCAGTACACATAGTGCTCGTTGTACTGATTCTCTTATTTGAGGCCCTAAATGTGGCACATGAAGTATGAAAGTGCAAATCTAGTACTGTGCACTGTACTTTCCGACTTTTGTTGATTTTGCTCGATTTATAAGATATATTCGCTAAGCTACGCTACGCTGATAAGGAGCAATAACTCCGAAACACGTGTCCGTAGCTGCACTGTTGTTTCTCTTGAGGTATAAGGCAATAACATAAACCCCCCATCATATTTTTTTTGTTGAAATAATGTCATGAAACGTCGAGATTTTAAATTTGAGCGAAAAAAATTCCTATCTGTCGGTCTATCTGTCTGTAACTTTTTTTTGTGCGCACGTTTACTCTGGAATCGTTTATGATAGTGACTTGAAATTTGGTACACTTATGTATTGTAACGAGATTATATTTTGATCGCAATTTAGGGCATGCACGAAAAGTTAAGGTCTCAAAAATTTTTTTGGCATGAACCCCCCCCCCATCCCATCACCCCTAATACCACCACCACACTATTATAGTAAAAAAGGGAGTAAAAAAAAATTTAATGTAATTTAGTGTATATACAAAAAAAAATTTTTAGTGTTAGCTTCCCCCTCTACCACCCCCCATTGCCATCCCCCACCCTATTATTAAAGAGGGTAACAAAAATTAAAATGTGATTTAGTATGTATACAAGAACGAAACATCTAAAAAAATTAGTTTGGCGTTAGCTACTCCCTCTACCACCCCCATTGCCACCCTCACCCTATTATTAAAGGGAGTAAAAAAAATTAAAATGTGATTTAGTGTGTATACAAGAACGAAACAAAAAATTTGGCTATATCCTCATACTTTGGCCCAAAGAATCTACCCCTGAACTATGGTATTATTAATGGTCTACCCTGTATACAATGCTTCTTACCACGATTAACAGCATTCATTGATTACTTTCAGCAATCACGGTCGGTTTAAATCACCACATCGAATTGGACGAAGTCACGAACGCCGATGTTATCGACCACTGGACCAGGGCTTGCAAAGGGCTGTCCGGATTGGAAAAACTGGAAGTGAAATTTAAAGGAGAAATCGGAAGCGTTATTGTAGGTAACCTATCGAGAGCGCTGTCTGATCGAATTAACGTCTTTCAAAGTTAGATAAGTGCTCCAGTTGGCGGTTTTATATTCATAAAGCGGATTGGCACATTCAGTTCCTCGGAGGACTTGAATTACGCATTTCCTGTTTCAAAGGCTATGCCTTAACAAAGTCTTGCGAAATTCAGTTCCTATATTATTACAAACATTATAAAGTGTTGAGTATAATAATAGCCTTGTTATTGTATATAGGTTGTGTTGACGGGAATAGGCCAATAAATTATGGAAAACCAATCTCTGATGATTGTCGACGTTTCGATTTTTTATTAAATCATCCTCAGGACTAATCAGGAAGGTTTTCCGTGATATGATTGAATAAATAAATAAATTTACAAACAAACATTTAGGTACAACAAAACAGATAAACGGATAACAGTAGAATATCTAATGGTCAAGTTCAAAATACGCTTGTCATTCTGACCATTTTTTTAAACCAGTTTTTTGGCTTCAGGTGACTTGAAAACGTGTAAATTCAACAAAAACTCAAAATCGACATACAACCATCCGACAGATAACCAATTACAGGTTGGGAACATTACAGTGAAGTAATAGCAAATATTATGCATTATAATAGAGTATTATAATAGGAAAAAAACATTAAAAAACATAAGAGAACATTAAAAACATTAAAATTATTAAAATATTAAAACATTAGGCCAAAAAAAACATACAATAGAGATGGTAGAATACAAATGCAAAGATTGTATTATGTAATTATTATAAATCAATCGGTTTGATTGAGTTAATACTACAGTTGAATATGTCAAGCCTATCATATCTTGCAGTAGATTGGTTATTACACATAAAATATAAAGGAGAATACTTTAATGCATTAGTTCGAAGAGTAGGAAGATAAAATGTATAACGGAAATCTGAAACATTTCCGGCTTGTTATACAAGGTGTATGGAAATTCAGTTGCCCTAAAACAAGAGAACAATCAAACATGTTAAACATAATTTTGTAGAGAAAAATTAGAGTGTCCTATCCTTCAATTTGCTATATTTGATATGCGAAATCTTTCCAACAAATATACAAAATAATACAAAATACCCAGTTATTGGAAGATATTATCTTCAATAAAACATAAAACATTGTATCCTAGGGACCATATTAGCTAGCAGTATTTCAATTTTGATCGTACAAATGAGTAGTACTGTCGTGAGCAGA
This sequence comes from Leptura quadrifasciata, assembly GCA_963675555.1. NCBI lineage: Eukaryota > Metazoa > Arthropoda > Insecta > Coleoptera > Cerambycidae > Leptura > Leptura quadrifasciata. The sequence goes on from OY776679.1 coordinate 100,461,406, forward strand.
AAAAATAGGACAACTTTTTTTTTCTAATGTAAATCTGTCTCTATTTGAATATGTAATGAGTAGCTGAAATAAAACAGATATCACTTTTAATTTATTTTTTATTTTAATGCTGTAGTTATTGTTATAGTAAATGATGGATGGTTAATGAGACAAATTGCACTACGTTATAACATTAACAAAAATTTGGTGTGTAACGTTTTAAGAAAGTGGAGAATAAACGGTACGATTAGTAGAAATCCTGGATCAAAGGACAAAGGATATCCTACTTAACAAGAAACTAACTATTAATATTTCATTATTGCACCATTTCTATTTATAACTTCTATAAGTTTGTCTGGCATAGAATTAAATAACTTTATACAATAATCATTAGTAATAATATTTTCCCATGCATTATTTACTATTTCCAGTAATTCTTCGGCATTCCGTGGTCCCACATTTCGTTTTTGGATACTTCTTACGAGTAGTCCCCATACCTCCTCCACAGGGTTAAGATCTGGACTATGACTGGGCCCGTTAAGAACATTGATGTTGTTATCTTGAAACCAGTTAGTTACGGTATGAGCAGTATGAACGGAACAATTGTCTTGTTGAAATACGAACTCATTATTAGGAAATAATTGTGACACAGAAGGGAGCATAATATTGTCTAAAATCCTAATATACGTTTCACTATTAAATCGTTCCTCAATATGCCACAAAACACCAGGACCACGTGCCGATATCCAAGCCCACATATTGGCGGAAAATCTACCACTTTTATCATTGTCAGATATATATTTCTCATCGAATCGAGTATTCAGAGGGCGCCAAACACGAATACGACCGGTATGTGTTGACTGGAAAGTTTTTTCGTCTGTAAAGATTACATTTTTCCAAAAATTTACATCATGCGCTAAAAATTCAAGCGCAAATTCTATTCGAGCTTCTTTATGTTCAGCTTTAAGTAAGTATTTCGGTGCTGCTGCATGACAGCGTAGCTCCGATTCTCTTACTCGCCGGCGACCAGTACTACTCGATCCAGAAAAATTCGTTTCTTCAGAAGCCTGAGTAACTGAGTAAAATGGATTTTCTACTAAAGCATTTACCAATTGCAAATCTTGTTGTTGAGTTGATATCCTTCGTCGCCCTGATCCAGGATCGTACCGTTTATTCTCCACTTTCTTAAAATGTTACACACCGAATTTTTGTCAATATTATAATGCAGTGCAATTTGTCTCATTGACCATCTATCTTCCGCTTTAGCAATTCAAGATTTAACTAAATCGCTTATATAATGCATATTATTAGTTTTTTGCACACTTGCAATAAATTATGACAACTAACTAACAATGTCACAAAAATTAAAGTTAGACGTACACAACTAGATTTTAGCAAAATACCGTTATAAGACTTGTCCCATTTTTTTGCTCATGACCGTACAACAGTTTCATAATGTCAGTATTGCTGAAACCTTTGCAGTTTCTTATTACCAAGCCTAAGCTTTTCGCGCTGAGAAAATAGTGAAATTAATATGTTCGAAACTCAAACACTTAAATAAATAAACACCACAGAAATTAGACAACCCCCAGTTCCAGAAGCTAGGGGCTTGTGCAGAGGGGGTTACACATTGAAAAAACGCGGACATACAACCATTTCCAACGACATTGCCAATTCCGGAGCCAGGACTCGAACCCGGCGGTGTGATGCCCGTGTAACTAGTCGCGAATGCGACCTCGCGCCCTAAGCCACGCGGCTATCGACCAGATGCAGATTGTCAAAGATATCTCCAAGATACTTTACTGTGTCTAGCCTCTGCAATAGTTGACCTTTTACCAGGGGCATTTCCAGACGATGGGCACAGTAGGCGGCAGCCCAGTGCGCCAGAATTATAAGGGCGGGATTTTCGGCGTAGTGATACGAATATTTTAAGAATCGCAAATCGTCAAGACAAAAATGAATGTCACTGGAAAGGTAATTTCAAAACCTCATGAGCCGCGAAATGCTCATAAGGCGAATTGCTTATAGTGCAGTGAGAGGGACGGCAAAAGAGCTAGAACGGCCTCTGCCGTTTATATGATAATTGTACTTAATAGTATTACGCATTTTAGAAAAGGTAAATGTATTACATTTAGATATATTGAGAGGTAAGTGATTAGACAGGCACCAGTCATTAACCTTATTCAAGTTGTTCCGAAGTTTTTCGCAGTCTTGTTCTTTTCCATTACAGAATATATTTTCAAGTCATCAGCATGTAGGAGGCTCTCTCCATTGACATCAACTACTTACTATGTCATTTATAAAAACAACAAATATAAGCGGGCCTAGTACAGATCCCTGGGGAAGAAGTGGCCAGGGCTTCAAATGATCTGAAACCACGTTATTCCACATATTGACGTCTATTCCTCTAATAGAAGATCATGATCCAGGCGATCGAAAGTCTGTATAAACGGTATCAATTTGTTTGTTTGCATCAAGTTCTTTAGAAATGAATTATGTAATAATATTGTCTGGAATGGAACCACTTCTTCTTTTACCGTTAATGTAAGCCCAGAATTTCTTTAGGTCATTTTTTGTATTTTATTTTATTTATAAACAATAATAAAGTACTACTAACAATCACTATTCATTACATATATAGCGTACATAAATTGTATAAATAAAATAGAGCTTTACAGGTCATGTGCACTAGTAGCTTTGTAGCTTAGTGAGTCAGTAAAAAGTAAAACAGAAACTAAGTGAGATAAAAATTCTCTCCGCAACCAGCCCCCCCTCCCCTCTGCTCTCCCAGGAATAATATTCACACTTCATATTATTTAGAACAGAATATCAGCAGTTCTATGTAAATAGTAATTAAATTTTGTAAGTTAGTGGGATTTGGACTAACTAAAAACTTCTTAACCTTACTTGTGAATAAGCGTTTATATAACATAGGAACCAAGTGTTGGCCGATGAACTAAAAACATTTTCATTATTGTCCTTTTGAATTCCTTCAGTTTTTTCACATTTCATGGGCACGTTCTTGGCTTTAATAAATATTAGCATTATTATATGTCAGTGTTTACATTTTATTTTACTTTTCTACAGCACTTGCATTCGACCAGTGTCGGACTGGCCTCATTTGGCCCCGTCGGTAGCAAATGTAATTTGGCCCCTACGACTTACCCACCCTCCTAAAACAGAGTTTTAGTCACGGATGAAGGCCGACGTTAAATAAATGTATTGTGAAAATCCTCCGAGACAGTCTTACTTTTAGACTTGGGGTTGTCGGTTATATGCAGTGTATTTATATTTATCACTTAAAGATAAAATCGAACATAAATACGCCTTATTTTTTGCTACCTCCCAAGAAACAATAAAGAACGCAAAGGTTTTGAAATTTTGTAGAGAAAAACGTTGCATCGAGCTACTTTTTGTATTTCTACAAATATGATCCATACGAACGAGCAATATTGTAGTAGAAAGTTCAAATTTAATTTAGGTGAATGAATTCTTATAACATGAGTATTCTGGTAATAGACATTTAAGCTACTTTATATCGGAGAACAATGCTCCGCGCTCGATTGCAGAGGTATGTAGATGATATCTGAAAATTATTGTAAAATTTTATGGACGGGCCCATCTTTCATCGTCGAAAATCAAATATTACAGAGAAAACAGGTTCATTTCAAATTTAATCTTAGTGAAGTTAGTCGCATTTGGCATAATGTTAACCTAATTTAAAAAATGTGATATTCAATGATTCAACCAAGAGATAAGGCACGCTTTCATTTAATAGTTATTTGTGTATCAAGGCCGTAGCCTTGATACGTTTCTACGGAAACCGAGGCCAAGCAAACTTCGGATAAGGCCGAGATAGATCATTTGGCCGAGGTGCACACAACATTTTTTAAGCAACTGTCTTAAAAAGTAAAATAAAATATTTATAAAATTGTTTCGTACAAATTACTGGAAACATGGACAACATTCTGCAAGAAGCTTACTAGGCTGACAGTTTTAGTTTGTTTTCCAGTTAATATCGAAAACAAATGAAAACGTCACTAGATAGTTTATTGACAAGCCGTGACATATTTCAAATATGAATGATGATCAAGTAATACATGAGGCCGTGAAGTGCGGCCGTGAAGTAAATGGCCAAAAAAATAAGATTGACAAATGAGTACAAAGAGATGACACTTGTCAGATTCGATAAACATCAATTTTTATGACAGTTGCCTAAAAAAGAGATTCTTTTCAATAATTTTATAAAACTAAAATTTAAGGAAAACGGGGTATTGTTGTCCAAAATTTCTTTTGCATTGTTTTACAAACATATGGTCAGCCTGTTAAAATTTTACTATTTAGATATTTCTTCCGTGGCTTTTCTGTTAGCAAAAAATTGACTGTAGTTCCGATTTTTCTTAATGAATCTAACGGCCAAAAAAATAAAATTGCTTGTAATGGATTAACCGGAAGTAGAAAAAAAAAACGGTTAAGCATGACAAAAGTAGCGGATTTATTTATTAAAACAAATCCAAATCTAAAAAGTATATTTTGAAAAATAAGAAAGTTGCCTAGTATGCCATGTTGCCTAGTATGCCATTCATATGAGCTTAAAAATAGCCCAATAGAAAAAAAAATTATAAAGTTTTGACACTTGAGAATTAAACTTGTTAAGGAATGTACTTTCAAAATAAAAAGAGTTCCCAAGCAACAAGTAGGAGCTTCATCCCAAAATTACACCCCTAACGTGAAATTCGGTAATTTTTTGAAATTTTCTCGAAAATCGTTTGTCCTACAAAAAAATTATGCTTACAAAAACTATTCCCAGTAAAATCCCGCATAAAAAAATGTTTATTACCTAAATTGTTTAGAACAGAGGTTTTCGATAAATCAGCTATTGAAGTTAGGGGTTACATTAACAGAGATTTACGAACATGGTATGTAATATCCCACTTATAATTCTGGCGGCCGGTATCGAACACGCAACAGTCCAACATCTTGCATTAAATCACAGAGTTCCAAAAGTATACCTAAAATACATACTTATACCATGACCGCGAATCTCTGTTGATGCAACCCCTAACTTCAATAGCTGATTTCTCGAAAACCTCTGTTCTAAACAATTTAGGTAATAACACTTTTTTATGTAGAATTTTACAGGGAACATTTTTGTAAGCATATTTTTTTTGTAGGACAAACGGTTTTCCAGAAAAATGCAAAAAACTACCGAATTGCACTTTAGGGGTGGGTTTTAGGGATGAAGCTCCCACTTCTTGCTTATAAAATCTTTTTATTTTGAAAGTACATCCTTTGACCAGTTTAATCCCCAAGTGGCAAAAGTTTATAATTTTTTTTCCTATTTATGCTAATATGAATGGCCTACAGGCGTTACATGCTCCTCTATCACCTGGTACATGCTCCTTAATACCTTAAAGATATGATATTATGAAATAATGTTATGCATTTTCAGATATACGTGTGCATGGTTATGATATCTTGAGAAGAAATAATTATGCATAATCTAACAGTTCACTTTTGTTTCTAGAAGATTAAATTCAATTTTCTATTAAAAAAAATGTAACCAAGCAATATTTACATTGTTTTCGTTTGTGGTTTGAGCCCCAAAAGTGATTTGGCCCCCTAATGTGTTCGGCCCTTTTTGGCAAATGCCGACCTGCCGACAGGGCCAGTCCGACCCTGCATTCGACTATGCAATTCAATTTTTAGTGTTTTAAGACAGTCTGGTATTTTTTACGTCAGGCATAATGGAGTTTTTTAAAATTTAAACAGCAGATAAATATAAGATAGACTTTTCAACAGAAGATAAATGTGACTCTACAAAACTTGAAGGGTCATGGACAGGAATACGCATATGTTTCTGACCGTTCGTTATAGGTACTATTTTTTAAACAGATGTCACCCGCTATATGATATTTTACACTTAGTACTTCACTTTTGTTATCGTTAACCTCTTGAGAAGGTTGTATCATACGAGCTTTCTAGCCTTCGACAACGACATAACTACGTCAACATTTGTTATTTGTTTACATTGAATATATACGCCGCAAGTCCTGACCACAGACTGTTATGCTTTCTGCTTACATGTGCAAACTAATAAGTAATAAGTTGAAAATTTCTAGAGTCATTGACTTTGACTATTGACTCATTACACGTCGAGCAGAAAAGCTGTGCGTGATGTGTGTTGTGTATTCAGATTGTAGTTAATAAAGGGTGAGTTTATCAAGTAGTATTTTATAATCATGTCTCGCTTTCACGGAAGCGATTTTTATTTCCTTTCTCGTACCCGTTTACGTCAGGATATACCGTCTGTCTATTTTATGAGGGCCACACCAAATGACTCGCTTAATATCTACTGTAGAAGAATCAAGTTTTAGAAACAGTTTTCTCATTTTTTGCGATCTATATTTCAATAAAAAGAAATTTGAAATCCATAGATTACTGTGTGAGATATATTACAAAAACCTAAGAAATAGGAAAGCCACAAACGGTTATAGCTTCCTTATTTGAGGAGATATGAAAAAAGTTAAAGGGATCAAAGTTGACGGCAAAGGCAATAAGAGTAATAATACGCTCTTGTGCAAAAGTGAAAAGAACAAATCTCAAAGTAGGCCATGACACCATTAATTCCGTTTATTTTATCTCTTTCCAAAAACATAAAACATGTCGCACGAATTTGAACTGATAGTGTCACTATTTAATAATTTACGAAAACCACAATTCATATCATTGAGTCGAAAAAATCAGCTATGCCATAATAGTAAAAATTCAATAAAAAGTCAGTAATTATTTATTACAATTTACTACAAACAAACAAATATCTCATAAATAAAAAAATACAAGTACAAAATGAACATCCAAAAAAAAAAACGAAAGATATGTATAACAATACTACCTACTACTAAAGAAAAATGTGTGTATTTATTTTTCTAACTACAAATGCTCTAATTGTGCACCGTGCATTCTAATACACAAACGTGCTCTACGAGACACCTCACAACATAACTGTTTGGAGCATTTCAGAAGGAATTGCCTCACATGCATTTCTAACTCTGGGTTTGATGTCCTCAATATGTTCAGGGGCAGTTTGAAATACCTTGTCTTTAATGTAACACCAGACAAAAAAATCCAAGGGAGTAATATCTGGCCATAGAATGAGTCCATAGGTACCTATCCAGCTATCTGGCATAACTTGATTTTTGATTTACATAATTTGTACATATTAGAGCAATGTGAGGTGGAGAGCCCCATCTTGTTGAAAATATGAATAATTTAATCTTTCTGCCACTGTTAATTCATAAAGAAAATCTTGAAATTCAATTTGCAGGACATTAAGGTATCTACGAGCGGTTAATTTGCTATCATAAAAATAAGGTCCAATTACTTTAGTCCCTAAAAAACCCACCCAAATATTCTTAGAAATTGTTTCTTGGAAAGCAGTCTCTCTGCACCAATATGTAATTTTTCTTGTTCACTTATAATGCACATTTCTATTGAAAAATCTATTATTAGAAAAATTTGATTCGTCCGACCAAAGAATTTTGCTACATATCAGCGGGTCATTTCTTTTTTATTTAACAACTACCTACAAAATCTTACTCTCCTCGACTTATCTCCCTCATTTAAATGTTGAACTTTCCTCATTTTAATAGTAGAATGCAGGTTTTCACGGCCGTTGTCTAATGAAGTAGATTCTTCCGGGTCTTGCCGTGGTCGTCGAACTTGACTTGACGTTTCGCTGATCATCCTGTCAGCTTCTTCAGAAGGATTCTAAAGACTGAATCTGTTGTTACACTCCTCGTTATATACCTAGACGCCGCTTCGCTTCGCTGGTCATTGGCCGCGCTTGGTTCGCTTCGCTGCTCATTTGTCGTGTACGGTGCTGGTACTTGGCAATACCAGTCTCCACGTGTTACTAAGTCGATACCCATCCTCTCTGTTAAAGTTGTTCACGTTTTTCATAATTTCCAGTGATTCCCTAATGATTCGCGGATAATAGCGCGTATTCCTGTCTAAAATATTGACGTCCTCGTAATCGATTTTATGGTTCTCGTTATTATGGACATGTTCTGCTATCGCCGACCTATCCGTGTATCCAAATCTGGTATTTCTCTGGTGTTCTTTGATTCTGCACTGGATACTCCGTCCTGTTTGTCCGATGTAGCTCTTACCACATGTGCACTTCAACTGTTAAACACCTTTTGATAACAGTTTGGGGACAGGGTCTTTGACTGAGGGAAGCATGTGCTGTATTTTCTTCACTGTTCGAAACCGTACACCTACTTTCTTTTTGAATAAAATCTTCTTTAGCCTATCTGTGACTCCCGCGACGTAGGGTAGGCATGCATACACGGATACAGTCAAAGCAATATACAACGAGTAGTAAAAACTACAGAAGAAGAACAGCAACAACCAACAACGTATGCAGTGTTTTCTTTTTATTATTAATTTGTTTTTGTTACCTGAATTTACTTTATTCTTCTTAATTGTGTTAATGTTTTATTATTTAAGATTTGAACAACTTATTGAATTATTTTATCATTTTATTTAATCATACTTCTCCACGGCAAGTATAATGCTTGTTAAAAAAAAATTATTGGTTTTAAGAAAATGTTTTTATAATTTATTACTAACGTAGTACCAATGAATACATATGGCATGTGATACATCGTTGAAAAGGGAGCAAAATACTCTATTTAATGGCGCCATTTCTTTCCCGCCCGTTTCAAAATAATTTTTTTGACAGCCTGAAGAGTAAATCTCAAAACACAGCGGTTTTGAAAAAAATTATATAAAACCTCGTTGAAACACTCTGTTTTGCAAAAAATTTTCGCCTTAGAATTTTTCTCGTATCTCTTCAAATAACGGAGATATTTGGCCTAGACGTTTTCTGCATTTTCGATATTTTCCGCCATAACTCTTGTAGGCCATGTAATTCAAATGTCTTTAAACCGTTTTGTAAGTTATATAAATCGGCAGAATTTTCGTAAAAATATTTTTTTTGTACGACCGATATTAAGTGAGATATTCTCGAGGGCCCTGATAAAATGGACAGCCTGTATAGATATTTTGTGCTATTTTGACTACGTATATATACAGTACTGTTTACTTTGTTAATTTATTTATAACATTGGTACGTGCCTAAATTATAAACAGCTTTTCAATAACTTCCAAAGGATGAAATCATCGCCTCGTACCCTACTAAAAGCTATCACATTTACAACTACGTTATTATTTCAATACTACTCTTAGAAAATATTTTGTATTAGGAAAGATGTTATAAAAATCGCTAACAAATCTGACAGTAGATTCAGGTTTTCTCTTCCTTGATCGATAAATCGCATCAAATACATTATTTGTAGAAATTAGTCAGCTATAATTAGTTTTTTTGAAATATTAATTTTATTCGTATGAAATACTCAAAAAATGCGAATGGAAAGTAGCCCTTGCCATATTTACGACAGTAGTATGTTCCTGTGTAATAAATCAATTTACAGACTATTTTAACATCTGGCGGCTATTGTACTAAATCAATGACTTGAATTTTTGAGAAATTGTCAAAGGTTTACAGGTTTATTAACATAGAACATTTAAAAAGCCGACGTTGCATTTGATTTTATTTCTTTATTATTTACGATAGAATTGCCCCAATAGGAAACATATGCTCGGACCCCAGTGCCGCGTGATATTGCGGGTGCAAAAGGAAAAGAAATAGGAATTTTAATAATCAGCATTACGATTTTATCTGAGAAATCACATATAGTACACTTCTACCACGTATCAATTCCACATAAATACTCAATCATGAAACTACCAATCTTAAAATGAAGGGGACATGGGTAGAAAATAAATTTAAATTAACTTTACATTATTTATAATATTAAGAAATATTAAAATTTTATTCTTATAATTGTTCCATATCGCACACAGAAAAAGCAGACCTGATACGATTTTAATTTTTACGCTGTTATCAGCACCCTCATAAAATTTTCAAATTCTAGTAAAAATTGATTTTGGGTGAATAACAGAATACGGAAAATTATATTTAATATCAAAACAATTTTGTCATCTACTGGATTGAAATTATATCTTTCTTTTATGAAAAAATTTAGATAAGATATAAATATATGATGAGGTTCGAGTGTTTAGTTCTAAACTAAAAGATTTTATGATATTTCAACATCAAAGGATCACGTCACGTCCCAACAAAGCTGCGATTTCGAATGTGAAGATAATAATAAGAGCTAAATAAAAGTCACAAAAATTCATACCTAGCATAACAATAAAATAATAAATTCTGAAAACCCTGTAACAGCCTGGGGTGCCATAGACGAACAATAAGAACCTTTCAACCCCAAATAGTGGCGTTTTTAATTAGTGTAATTAATGAATTTTTTATAGAGGCACCACACTACTAACAAGTAAAATTGCGAAAGATATTAATTTCCCGGTAAGATTTGAGAAATGTAATTCACATTACAATAATTGGTATAAAGAATAGATGTCCAGACGAATTATATATAATTACTTAATACAAAAATTGTTTTAGGGTATAATATATGATTTGCAGGAAACAACTACTCAGCGGGCAAATACCCCGACCTGCATTGAATTACATCTAATAATTCAATGAAAATACTATATACGACAAAGAAACTAAAATATGGGATGTAACTGAAACAAACGTCTTCTCCCATATTGCCAGTTGATGTTAATACCAGAAAAATTATCATCTAATTCCACCAATTCCAATGAAATTTCAAGTAATACACATAATAATATTGCTAATACCGTAAATACACGTAATAATTATAAGTAATACCACTAATATATACGTTTATTGAAAAAAAAAGAGCAGTACAATTACAAATTTTCTCAAAGGAAAGTGTGTCAACAATGTTGTTTTTCAACAGTTCCTGAATATAGAAATAGAAAAAGATACATGTACATAAACAAAACAACTTATACATATACATACATACAAACATTCGTTATGAGTTGTACAATAAATATATAATTGGAATTCGCTTCGAGTATTATTATTATTTAAAACAGTATATTGCCAAATTAGAGAGTATACAGGGTGTGCCTATAGAAACTCCCAGGTGAAATATTTAGTATAGTATATATATGAAATATGAAATAAAAAAAGTGCATACAAAGTAGTGGTAAAAAATAAAGTAAAACCCCCAGACGAACATCTTGCCTAATCAGAGTTGCCTGTCTTACTATATACTCGCATTTTGTAAAGTGCAAAAGGAAGGCAGTTTTATCAGGTTCACCGATTATAACATTGTAATTAAAAAAGAATAGACAGAGGATGTACGATGCAGGAACCGGCAGACAAAGGATTCATAGATTATTTTTTACTGTGCCAGTTAGGTCATTACCTCGTAAAATTTATTTTGGTGGTCCATTATATAATCTCTAATTTCTTTTTTAAATTTCTTTACCTTAGGTAATTGTTTGCAGTGTACTGGGATTAAATTAAAAAACGTGGGGCCTAAAAAAAAATAGAAATCTTTGGGTAACTCTTTTTTTGAAAAATTGCACAGTAAGATTCATGTTGACAGTGGAGCGAGTTACACGAGTGTTTTTATACTCAATCTTTTCAGGAGAAATATATATTCTTATTATACATTGGTAAATGAAAAGTAATTTAACGTTGAAAATTTTTGTTTCATCACATAGCTTTTTAGTGGAAAAAGGTCTCTCTTTTCTGAAAATAATTTTCAGAATAGCATTTTGGGCAGTTTGTAAGATGTTAATTATTGTATTTAAGGCACCACCCCATGCTACAATACAGTACCTTATGATTGATTCGGCTAATGAATTGTAAAGCATAATTAAATTTTTTCTAGAGAGAATTTCTCTTAGCACATAGAACTTATGCATCAGGACTCTCAACCGTTTACCATATAATACAACTAATACACTAGTAATACCATCAATACCGGCGGCTTGTACACCAAAATTCCATAACGGTTTACCTTTCGTCAAAAACTGACCAAGAAAAGATGTTACTGTAACCAATTTTTATATTTTTCTTGTTTTATTAACTTGTAATGTAGATTATTCATAATCTAGTACATTTACAATTTAATTTAAAGTTGTATAATTGTTATTAATTGATTAAAGTTAAATTTAAATAAACTGCTGGCCACTCGAACTTACACATAGAGAATTTTAGGCAAAATTTAAAGTTCAATATTTTCAACAGGAATGCAAATTTTTGAACGCGGTTTGCAAATTTTAAGAGCTAGTTTTTTTCGAATTAAGCTGCATGACGTATATTTATCGTAGGAACATAAGTTTATTATATACGGGGTGATCAATGACGTCATGCAAAAAATCAAAAAGTTTGTATGAGTGAAATTTCCGCAAAAAATTTTTTTGGTCGTTGCAATAAGGTTCGTTACTAAGGTAACATCAATATCTCTAGACGGTTTTGTCAGTTTTTGGATTAAGGCCCTTAGGCCTTGTACACACTACTCAACATAAAATTTGGATACCGAAATTTTTAAAATGCTATAACTTGACATTGGATTGACGGTTCTTGATGATTTTTGCGGATTTGGAATCCTTATTTCACGTAGATTTTCTATGGTCTAAGCATTTTATTTGAGGGTTGAAATTTACACATTATGCCGGGTCGATAATAAACAAAAACGTAGGGTACGACGCGCTCTAAGGTTTGGCATTATTTAAGTTTTTGTAAAAATAAATTCTCACCTCAAGTTGTTTTTATTTAATGTTCCTCTCACTATTCTGTCCGAAACTCACACCCCAGTTTGTTGTCTTAAAGAGTCATTCAGTTTTACAGAGTTCTTTGTCCACCCCCAAGCCCATAATTATGATCGGGTGTAATTTCTACGTGACGCGTCAATTTCAAAGTAGGCATTGGAAAAACAAATTTGTTGCTATGCGATTAAAAACTGTTTACATTATTTTAGAAATAATCTGACCACATTTCAATGTTATAATTTTGTAAAGTTTAATTAATATGAGGCGTTTAACCACGGCAGAAAGGGAAAATTGCATTCGACTTCTCAACGAAAGAATGTCAAAACAGCAAATTGCGCACATTTACAATGTCAGCCGAAAGACAATTTATAATTTGATCCGCCGCGTCGAAACTACTGGTGATCATATTTATGGGCATGGGGGTGGACATACAAAAAAAATAAACGAAAGAACCGAAAGAATTTTAATGAGAGAAACTATGCGGAATAGAACAAAGAACTCTAAAAAACTAAATGACTCTTTAAGACAACAAACTGGGTTGAGAGTTTCGGATAGAACAGTGAGAAGAACATTAAATAAAAACAACTTGAGGTGATATTTTTTTTTTAAAAACATAACATAATGCCAAACATTTTAAATTATAGAGCCCGTCGCAGAGCAAAATGTGTGCGGTTATTACAACACCATAGAGCGAATAGGCGGGCATGAGCAAATCGGCATGCGAATTGGGGTAATGCAGAGTGGAGCCATTGTTTATTTACTGACGAAACAAGATTTAATTTGTTTCACTCCGATGGCCGAATTTTAGTTTGGAGAAGGCCAAATCAGCGATATTTGGAGGAAAATATGGACCCTCAAGAAGCATTTGGTGGCGGAGGTGTTACAGTGTGGGGAGGTATCATAAGAAATGGTAAAACCGAGCTATTCATTACCGACCAAACCATTAATGCTACTGTTTATCAGGAGGAAATTTTGGAACCTATTGTTGTTCTTTTTGCTCGACATTACGGCCCGGAACTTCTATTGGTGGATGACAACGCTCGACCTCACAGAGCGCGAAGGATCACAGAGTTTTTGCAGGCACAAAACATCAATAGGATGGACTGGCCTGCAAAGTCTCCGGATGTTAATGTCATCGAACACGTTTGGTCTTATTTAAAACTTAAAGTAAGATATTCTTTCCTATTATTTGGGTTTTCTACCACATGTACTATTATCCTCTTCAAAACAAATCACCGAATCTACAAAATAATAGAATTATTGGAAAAAAAGCCTCTGCGCCCGTGGCGTTTAAAGTAAGATCTCTTGATGTACCCCCTGAAACCTTAGAAATGCTCAGTGAGGCCATTCGTGAATAATGGGAGAATATTCCACAAGATTTTATAAATAATCTTGTGGATACTCTACCAAATCGATGTCGGGAAATAATATTACGAGCAGGAGGACCAACAAAATATTAGCTTCTCTTTTTTTTAATTAATATACCTAATTTTAATTAGGTAATTTTAATTTAAGTTTAAATTAAATTCATTTTTAGTTTTTTAGTTAATTCTTTTTTTAATTATTAAAAATTACCAGAATTAGAATTATAATTTTTTTAAGAATTGACTTTTGGCCGTTGTTAAGCAATCTTGTACATTGTAGAATATAATGTAATAAACTTGTTCTTGTCGCTACGTTTTTGTTTATTATCGACCCGGTATAATGTGTAAATTACAACCCTCAAATAAAATGCTTAGACCATAGAAAATTTACGTGAAATAAGGATTCCAAATCCGCAAAAATCATCAAGAACCGTCAATCCAATGTCAACTTATAGCATTTTAAAAATTTCGGTATCCAAATTTTATGTTGAGTAGTGTGTACAAGGCCTAAGGGCCTTAATCCAAAAACTGACAAAACCGTCTAGAGATATTGATGTTACCTTAGTAACGAACCATATTGCAACGACCAAAAAAATTTTTTGCGAAGATTTCACGCATACAAACTTTTTGATTTTTTGCATGACTTCATTGATCACCCCGTATATAATAAACTTATGGTCCTACGATAAATATACGTCATGCAGCTTAATCCGAAAAAAACTAGCTCTTAAAATTTGCAAGCCGCGTTCAAAAATTTGCATTCCTGTTGAAAATATTGAACTTTAAATTTTGCCTAAAATTCTCTATGTGTAAGTTCGAGTGGCCAGCAGTTTATATTATAGGCGTTAACAAAGTAGATAATAAAAAACTATTTGAAGATTTTATAAATGTAGTAAATAAAATTCAATAAAACGCAAATATTTTTGCGAATTTAATTTTCTACTATTCAAGAGTTTTGACAAATTGGTATCTTTACTTTAATTACTGTTTTTTGCTTATAATATAGTAGTGCTGCAACTTTTTATATTTTTCTTATTGTTTTCATTCAATTTAAAATGTTTATAGATATTATGAGGGGTATAAATTAAGTTTGATCATTTTAATTTTAAGCTTCTGACTATGTGAAACAGCTATACCTCAAGTTATTATTTCCTTTTTAAGGTCTTTTTTAAAATTTAACGTAATTTAACTTAACGTCAGCGGTTAACGTTAAGGGTTGAAGTAACAAAACATAATTTGAGAGAACCTACAAAATAGCAACCAAAATAAAGAAAATTAAATGTGGTTTTAATAATACGCCTTCAATGTTCTTTAAATATTTATTGGAATTCGCTAAAAACTGGCCTAATCAAAAACACACCCTTGGCCTCTGGAAGTACTTTGAGAGTAACCAGTTCTGATACCATAATTTTTACTTTAGCGCTAATAGCTACTGAGACATCGTGGTTACTGCTAACGTTAGAAATTAAATAATTAATTTTAGTGGTAAGTACAAAACATCTCAATAAATATGTATGATAAAAAAGCCTTATCTTCTTAGGTTGTTCGTTTTTATATAGACTTTTAAAGCGTGTAAAAATATTTTATATTTTAATCCTGTTTGCTTGTTAAAACTTAATTTGTTTATTTAACTTTTTTAAATGCAAAAAAATTGGTCAAAAATAGAATTCTTCTTTGTTTTAAGTGTGTAGAAATATTTTATATTTGGAGTCTATTTGCAAAACTATTCAACTCTACACCCCGAAAAAAAAATCTAGTTAGGTAATTAATTCATGTGAAAATCCTATTTTGACTCTAGTAACACCTATCATTGATTGGAATTTGGAAGGTTCTATTTGCAATGTTCGTGTTATTAAAATTCAAGCGGCCAGGCTGTCTTGAATACTATAGAAGAGGCGGGTACATCCGCGACAATGACAAGAAATAATCAGCACAGTCTTGACATATTTTCGATAACCTGCTGTGTTTGATGCTAAAACATGCCAGAATTGTTAAATCTTGCGACACCTTACGCCTTACGAATTAATATTAATTTTAGTAATTTATTACATCATTCAGAATGATGTGTATTTAGGGACAAAGTGCGAAGGGTGCTTTACAAACCCTCCGATTAAGGAGAAGCATAAGGAGAGGAATTAATCTAATTATGGTAAGTATATTACCCCAAGGAAAATTTAATGATGGGCGCTAGACTTTCAAGGGTATGGGTCGACTAATTTAAGATATTAATTATGTATTTAGCCTGGCAGTGACGGTAAATTATACGTTTAAATTATATAGGTATAAGTACAAAGAAAGTGCCTGGTTTTTAACGTCTCAAGAAATATAGGAAACAATTTTTTTTAACATAATCTTTGCGTCATAAAAAACGCTTTTTATATTACGAAATTAAATTTCTTCGCCATTTTATGTAAATATTTCCGGTAGTGTATTAACTAAAAAAGCGAAATTGTTCGCAGTAAAATGTCAAGAGAACAAAATTTTTAAGCGAACGTCCCTTGAACGTTGTTAAATAAGCTCATAATATTGTCTGAAAGTTATTTGTGGCATTCTTTGAATATTCTTTCCTATTATTTGGGTTTTCTACCACATGTATTATTATCCTCTTCAAAACAAATCACCGAATCTACAAAATAATAGAATTATTGGGAAAAAACCTCTGCGCCCGTGACGTTTACGCCAAAGGAAAAGTCAGAGGTTATGTTTTGCAAATAATATAAATCGGAATAAACACAGAAATAATGTATTTAGCTGACGTTTCGGAAAGTAATCTCTTTCCGTTTTCAAAGCTTTTTTTTGAAGAACTCTTATTTTGCTGTGTATGTCAAATAAGAGTTCTTCAAAAAAAAGCTATATCATAAAATGGGAAGTAAATGGAATAAAAAAGGAGAAACAGACACTAAAGAAAAACTGGTCGATATGAAAAGAATAGTAAAGAACAGCAAAAAGTGACGGGTTTAAAATTTTATGACCGCACCGAAATACAGTAAGTTGCAAATGAATTAAAAACTTTTAAACTGTGTCGCCTTCAAAAAAAGGGGTCATTAAAAACTTATTTTTTGCGAAGCAGCTAATAAACGTACAACAAAGTTAATTCCCTAGAATGTTCTTTCTTTTACAGTATCTTCAAATCTGACTGAATTCTGGACAAAAAAAATATTCATTTAAATATACAGGGTGATTGAAAAAGCATAATAACTACATTAAAGTAATAGTAGAGACGACTTTGTTAAATTAAAAGTAAAATATTATTTTTTAGTGTGTTTCTATTCAGTATTACATTAATTTAAAGTAGGTATGAAGCAGTGGCGAATCTCCAAATTATTTTGAAGAACAGATCAATGCAACTTGTTAGATTTCCTATCGCCTCTTCTGAAAATAGAACAAATAAAATTAATTAAGTGCACAGTTTATAATAAATCTTGTATAGAATTAATGTAAATAGTAAAATTAACGTAATTGTTGTATGGTAATCGGCACCGGAATAATATTACATAAAGGAAATCGTTTCATAAATTTTAATAACTTGTACTGCTGTGTTCTTATTGTAAATCAACATTTTACTATTAGCTGTCTATGAGCAAACTCTATAATAAAGCAAAATATTAGAAGTAGCCCTAACCCGCCTAATAAGTACCTCCCACTTTTCTTTTAACTGGACATCCTTTGGAAAATTACACATTTTACATCCACTTTTATTAGTATGATCATATTAAGGAACGACAGTGTGTTCAAGTTTACCAGGTATTTGAATTAACAGAGTGATTAATTTTCTAAGTTATTTATTTTCTAAGACTGCAACCAACAGCTACGCTCCGGGCTATGTGCCCCGCCGAGCGCTGAATTACAAGTTACAAGCCTGGCGCGTTAAGTGTAATAATTGCATATTACCATCAAAATTCTAATGCTTTGATGCAAATATGCCTACCTTGCAATGACGAGAGCCAACAGCTCGAAACTGCAGTCTGCAAGTGTTGTATGACGACTGGCACGAGAGCCCCTTTAAGTAGGATCAGTCTTTCGGCTGGTGTTTGTTGCAATCGAAGCATTAGCGTTTTGATGCTAATATGCAATTATTACATTCAACGCGCCAGGCTTGTAACTTGTAATTCAGCGCTCGGCGGGGAACATAGCCCGGAGAGTAGCTGTTGGTTGCAGTCTGGTTACGTTCCTTATAGTAAAATAAGGATTTTATAGAGCAGTTTGCGACTAAAAAAAATATGTTTTAATATATATATCCTCAAGGAGTCACGGTTGTCTAAACGACGTTTCGGCAGAATCTCATCTGCCATCTTCAGGTTCTCACTGAAAGCTGCCTACTGCTGCTTCTCGTTGCTCGAACTGAACTCCAGTTCCAGTTCAGATTCGTAGCCAGCGACCCCAAAAACCTCCATGGTATGAATTTCAGATTTTCAGCCGATTTCGTCGAACACTTTACGAGTTATTGAATTGGGGGCTGCAACTCCCCCGGAGTGAGTGCACTAATTTTCAAAAGTACCTACCTAAACATTTCATATGTTGCCGAAACTTTAACATAATGCAAAAGGTTTGAAGCCTTTACAGTGAAGTAGTAACAATTAAGAACTTATACCCTCTTTGCATTCATTCCTCTACTATTATAACTGTATGTAGAAAAAGTGGAAACAATTTGACATAAGAATGTGTTTCATTCAATTTCAGTAATGTCCGAACAGAAGTTTATCAAGTAACAAGTGCTCTCCAATGTTTCGACTGCTTCGAAAATATCGTCAAACGCTTACTTGTTCGGTATGCAATGGGGAACAGTCCAAGCCAGTTCCTAATATATTCAATAGATGACGCCATGCGTACTCGGTTTAATGTCATTCTCAATTTGTATCATAATAATATATGACACAAATTGGAATGACATTAAACAACCATTTAAAAGTTATATTATAACTTTTAAATTGTTTAAATTTCCCAATTTGTGAGAGTTTCCCAATCTCTTGTTCGTATAAATGAGCCAAATTGATAAAAAGAATGGGGAATAATCCAAGCCAGTTCCTAATATATGCAATAGATGGCGCCATGCCTACTCGGTTTAATGTCTCTCAACTTGTATCATAAACCTTTGAATAGTTTAAATTTCCTGATTCGAAAGTTCCCCAATCTTTTATTCGTAGAAATGAGCCAAATTGATAAAAAGAATTACGGTTCTTGGTCATTAAATCGTTTAAAACTTTAAAAGCGGAGCTGAGAAAAATAGGTTCTATAGAGTTCATGGAAAAAAAGCTGATTTGGTTGAAAGGTATATAATTACATTTATGAACTTGTTGAATTTTTTGTTTATAAATCCTCTTTTATTCTAGATTAATCAATTATGACAATATTTTAGTTAGCAGGTACACTTGAAGTTCAAGATATGGATTAAAATTTTAAAACACCAGATTTATCATATAGTTGTCAGAAACGATCATTTTTAGGAAATAAATGTCCTACTGTGTTAGAGCACTTTGGTACACAGCAACAAGTTTTCATTTTACATCCTAATTATTAATTTTGTTTATTCAAAGACATATTTTTTCGTATTATATTGACATTGACGGACAACCGAGTACAACTGGTGCATTCTGGCGGATAAAATAAAAGAGAATTTGGGAAGCTAAAAGAACTTCTATAATTACACTCAGCGACATCTAACGTGCGGTAGAATAATCTCTTACTATTTGGAGGAGAAAACTGGGGCACAGAATGACCGAGGGGTCAATAATTCAACACTTAGAGGGTCATAAAAGTAGGGAATATGTACCGTCATCCGGAGTGATTTGGACACATCGGTAGATATGCAAGATGCACCATAAATACTCTCAGGCCTGTAATATTTCTGAAGATAATATAGATATTTGATATCTGTAAAAGCCAATGGCTAGAATGTGTAGAGCTTCAGTTTTGGATACAAACCGTCATATGTAGATGGCGCTGATCTGCAAGTAAATGCTTCAATAATAGGCACTTTGAAATGGAGAGCTTAATTTTCTATCAAGAAAGTTGCAGACTGTAAAGCGGCTTTTATTTGGTCCTTTTTCTTGAGCGTGTGGGAGGTGCACAGTTTGTGGCAGGTTTGTGTTCTCAATTTAAGCACACTTTACAGTTTGCAATTTTTTTTGCCGGCAATGTTTCTTGTGACTTGATTTTACACTTAGCAATTCCACGGAATAAAGTGGCAATTGTTTTAAAATATATCTTTGAAATAAACAGGTATACCATCTCAAGAGGCAGAAACTGATGTTAGGTTTGATTTTCTTTTCACAGCTATTAGGAAGAATATTGAGGTTATCTGATGTTGTGATTTTGCAATGTTAATCTTGAATACAACAGCAAAAGTAGCAGCAGCAGCAAGTATATTAATAGCCTGTTCTGCAGTAAAAGGGCCAACTTCTGTCACATGTATCTGTCAATTTCCTAATTTCTATAACGTTGGCAACATAAAAATCACCAAAAATATCACTAGAATTGCAACCGCAATACAATAAAATTCGGACAGGTTCTAATTTCTGCAATGCAAGGAACATTGCCACAGCTGATCAAAACACGTAGTAGTGCGCAAACACGCAAGAGTATTTATTGCCGGCAAGAAATTGCCAGCAATAAATTGCAAACTGTAAAGTGGCTTTTATAGAAATTTAGAACGTTCGTAAAATGGAATCGTGTGCTTTCGTGGTGTTTCGTATAATGTTTTGACAGCTGACGTTTAATAAGCAACGAGTCAAAACGAGTTCAACAGTCAAAGGAATAGTAAAGAAATGATATAAAGCTGTTTCGAAATTCGCAGGTGGAATGTTAATAATAATATGTGAGTAGAAAGTGGATTTAATTTAATTTGGGTTAAATGAAGTTTTAGCGTGACTTGATCAAAGTCACCGGGTTTATCTATATTTTCAGAAAAAAACTGTCGTGGTCATTATTTCCTATTAATTGTGGGAAATGGGGAATAATACATTAACTGTACTGACGTTTTGTAAACGTTTTATGCAAGGAAAGAAATAGTATAGGTACATTCAGGTGATTAATTTTACATGTTTTGATTTGTGTTTTATTCAAAGGACTTCTTTATTATCAGTATTACATTATTTGCTGAGTTTGCTATATTATTATTAATATCTAATTTCGCACTATTGCATCATTTCCTTCTCTAGGACTAGAACAGATTGATAATTGTATCTAATAATATGCCGAATGTGCACTGCAAACACACCATATATATAGCACAGTAGAGAATATTCTCTACTGTGCTTATAGTCCTAAATCGTTTTCAGTGACAAAATGACTACAGAATGGCGTTCAGAACAAGATGTGGAGAACGACATGTGGTCTTATTCAGAAATCGAACAAAGCAGCTGCCAAGACGAAGACGTTCCTATTCCAAGAACCATTGAGGAGTACAACAAGAGAATCGGTGCCAATAACAATCCCAGTATTTTTGAAAATCCATTTGCAACTGAAGATTTACCTACTATTAATTATTCTGGAAGAGGACGAGGTGCTAGAAATTTTTTAATTACACCAGGAGATGTCCCTAAACCCGATGCAAGCATAAATACTGATTTAGGCGTGAAAAAGAAACTTCGTCAGGTGAGTAATGTCATTTGCAGTAAAAATTGTATGTAAAACTGGAATTTTCACGAATATCTACATGACGATGTAATTTGTGCTTGAGGAACTCGGATCAGGTCTCTAAAACGAAACATAGCTTTAGATACAAACGCTTTTTTATATTTATATACCTAGTAATTATAATTAAAAAAATATATACCAATTAAATTTTAACTGGTATAACTGAGGTTGTAATGTTTAGCAAAAAAAATGTAAAGAACAAAAAGAAAGTCTATGAACTAGTCTAGATTATTATTTTTGTAGGATTAAGGATATGTTCCGTTAATCAGGTCGGTCGGTTTGGTTACACTTTTTGCTTTCCGTAAATGTCCTAATTCCTGAAATTAAGTTGATTAACGGAACATGGTTTCTGAAAATTGGTAAATTATTTGCTACTAAAATGATCAACGTATTTGAGTCGGTGAATGCGGTAAATGGGTGGGAGTCTGTCAAAGGTAAACTGCCAAATTAAGCATTGAGTGTGCTTAAGACATAAGCAAAGATTTGTGGACATAAAACGATTTAAGTGTTTAAATTTAGGTAGGTTATTTTCTTCCACGTTTATGGCCTTTATCTGTCCTATAAGATAGCTGGCCATAAAATTTAGGTTATACTGTTCTATTAACTACTGCGAATACATCATGCCCGCCATTTCTTTGCTTCTGTGTATCCCATTAAGAAAATCATAACCGTGCTTACCAAAAGAGAACTGCTGTCAAATTTTCAATTACCGGTTCGGTTATTGAAGTTTGTTAACGGATCATATCCAAAGGTTTCAGAGATATAGTAGATAGTTTAAAAATGGCGTCTGAACATTCATAGAATGACGTGATTTTTAAAGAAGCGGTAATATTGTATGTATGCATGAGGTAAAGTACTTTGCGCATTTTTTTTAAGTGGTGTCCCCTGTAGACCTAATCCACTACTAATCAGATGGTTATATACGTTAATTAATCTTCGTCGTCTTCCATAGATTTGTGCATGCTTATACTTGTTTGCATGCTTGTCCCTAATTTGCATGAACAAGTAATTAGTGTTAAAACAGATTCGGGAGCTGATTCTTTTGTTGTTGTAGTTGGGGTTAATATACCGCCGACTTTTTTTCCATCCCTAATCAGTAGCTTATGAACATTTTTCCAAAATCATGATATGACTCTTGCCAAGCAGCAGCAGAAGTTGGTTGTTGTTTTGATAATATTAGTTGATTTAAAGAGTCGGGATTTATGATGAAATTGACAAATGTTTGCGATCCATTCGGACTAGACAATGTCCCCCCCCCCCTCCGTTTATTTTCCCCGGTCTTTCGACTAAATGTTATTCCCTCGAGTAGAACGGAAGGTCCCTCGAGGGATTGGACCTCAGCCACCCCTACACTGGCTTCCACCCCTCTAGGGGGTTGGAAAATTGAATCTCGGGAACTGTAAATCCTTTTGCTGATATTACCCTGTTTTTCTTTTAAATATTTTATGTCTTTGTCAGAAGGAGAAAGAGCAATAAGAAAAACTAGCGGACCTATGACAACAGCTGTGTTGCACTTATAACATTTTTCGATAGCAGTTGGTACTACTATTAAACTGGCATCACGTGCAGCAGCGAACGTCTCGATTCCTTCATCCCTAATTTTCTGTTCAGTTCTGCAATCTTTGTTATACAAATTACTAAGTAACTTCTGCTGAGTTTCAGAAATATATATCAATTATAACCCCAGGACAGGTTCTTTGCAGTACCCGCCTTTGTCGTTCTAGGCACTTCGTGCTGCTTGCATTCTCCAAACAATGTCCGTTTCTTTAGCCATATTACGTAGCGAAGCAAGTATCCTTATGCTATGTTTAACATTTCTACCAATTTTCAAATCATTCTGAATTTTGCCCGATATAAATTGTTGTTTTACTGAACTAGTATAAAAAGCAAAGAAGTTACGGCGAAACATTGTGCGCCTTTACATTTTTTTAATGGACGTTTCTCCATTGTATCGTTTATACTAATAAGCACATTTGCTATTTCCTCATTTTTACTATTTTGTAATTCTGTCAATATCTTGCACTCTAGGCATATCAGTTTAATTGTTGAACAGTGCTGTTGAATTCTCATTTTTATTGTGTTCTTTATGGGTTAGATTGTATTATGTTGTTACTGGTAGGGAGTGGATGATTTTTCAATTGCTTGATTTGCCTTATATAAGTACCTAGAGCACTCTGGGGACTTAGAGAGAGAGTATTTGACAACCACGACCTTGCTTTGTCAACGAAAATGGCTGTCTACAGAGCAGTTGTCATTCCAACACTGCTATATGGATGTGAAAGCTGGGTCACTTACCGTCGTCATGTGAAAGAATTAGAACGTTTTCAGCAAAGACACCTCAGAAGTATGATGAAAATCCGTTGGTTCCATCACATATCAAACGTGGAAGTACTCAGGAGAGCAAACAGCCTTCCAATTCAGGTGCGTATTTCAAGAGCACGCCTAAGATGGGCAGGTCACGTTCATCGTATGCATGATAACCGCCTTCCTAAATGTACACTTTATGGTGAATTGCTAAGCGGTAGAAGAAGGCGTGGCGGTCAACGAAAGAGGTTCAAAGACGCTCTCCATGAAAATCTAAAATCCTGCGGTATTGCAGACGGTCAATGGGAACAACTTGCAGCGGACAGAACCGAATGGCGAGGGGTTGTGGCCAGCTATCAAGGAAATGTTGCTGCAAGAAGGCCGAATCCAAGACCTAACCAAGTCTATGTTTGTCCTGACTGCGGTCGACATGTGCTCTCCCGAATTGGCCTCTATAGCCATAGTCGTGTGCACCGTAGATGAATGGGAATTACAATAGACTACACCTTTTACTTGTTTTTTATTGTACACAATTTATCGACTGTAACATTTTTATACTCGGACTCGAGTAACGGCTAATAATAATAATAATAATAATATAAGTACATGTGTCGAGAGCATCTACAAATTATAATTATTGGCATAAAGTATTGGCATTTAGTTCTATCTAACTTAAAGTGCGATGTTTCTCATGATGAGCACCCTTTTGTTCCCAAAGACGATTACCACCTTTTTCTAATAATCTCTATTGAGGTGCGGATAATCGTCCTTATAATGATCAGAATAGATCTTATAATTAATAATAATAATTTATTGCACTCAACACAATAGAACAACATTGTATAAGCCACTCACAATGATCCATGCAAATTCCCTTTTTTGCAAAAAACACCCCTAACAGGTACATAACGCTGCTTTTTCACTTTTATCTTTTAAACCGTTCATTGGAAGAGAAAAAAGTGTAGGAAATAAAAATTCTTCGTTAAATTCTGTACAAAGAATGTCCTATTGATCTTGTAGCTTATCCCCACCTATTCCGCAGTAACAGCATCCAAACAGAGGGGTAGTTTGGAGGGCACAGATAAAAATCGATCTTACATGTAGTTTCACAGAGAATATTTCAAAACCGGATGATTTAATAAGAAAAATGCTCAAGAATGAATTCATAGAGCGGAATTTTCTCTATAAGATGCATGTCTACCAGATGTTGATGCAAGTGATTTTTGTTTGTTTTTCCCTTTTTTCCAGAAAGATGCGTTTTTGTATTTGACTCTCGGTGCAGTGTTTTTTTAAGTGGTTTACGCTGTAGGCGTATTTCACTAAAATTCTGTCCAATTTTACTCATTAGAGGGTTTTTTATCGGCGAACAGTTCTTCAAATTCGGAATTTAAACATCCTGTCGTATGACAATTAGAGCATATTGTTGAGCACCGCAATCGAACCTTAATACAGGTACATCGTTTTCCGCAACCCTTTTTGCAGCTGCAGGATACTAGCTGAAGGGTGGAAATTGGTGCTGATAACTTCGTGGTGTAAATGGGAGCTAAGATATTGCCCACTTTCTCTCAACTCCATTCCGTTGGTTCCAAGTTTTCTCATTGCCAAAATGGAATTTGATATATATAGCCGTAATGTTTTGATGCTGTTTATATTTTTCGTCCTGTCGAGCTTTGCTAACCGCTATTAAATTTACCAAGCCTCTTTCAACACGCACAGTTTCACCTTCTTAAAGCGTCTTTTCGCAAATGAAACGATCACCGTTAGGGGTGGTTTTTTGCAAAAAAGGGACTCCATTCCTGAATGGGATGAGAACTTTTCGGGTATATCTATTTCTAACCCTATCAAGAGTACGCATCTCAAATATCATTTCTTAAAAATTATTTCTTCTATTTTTAATCTAATTTGCGTGTACTACAAACAAAAAACAGAAATGTATGAAGGACAATAATAAATAATTAACATATTGTTACGTGCTTACAATTTTCAGTAAACACTCCGTGGATTCGAATAACTTGCAACAAGAATTTTCACAAACCACTGATTTATTTAATCACTAAAATTACACTAGTAAATACTTAAAAGTCACACAACTAATAATAACTTAATCTAATATGAATTCACTACTTTTAAAACACTATGTACTTTTCTTCCTAAACTTGACAACTTTATCTAACCTAAAAACTCTGTATTGCCTACTTCACTCAACTGAACTCTTCTTCTACAAACTGTCTCTGTAACCAGAACCACAGATTACCCAGAACTGTACTGGATACTAAACTGAACTGTTCCTTATCCTTCACTAAACTGTACTGTTCTGTTCCCCCATCTGCTGGCTTCACCTCTTTATATACCCACTTGGAATGTCCAGAATATCATTGTAGAACTTTCCAGAAGATACTGGAGTTCTCTATAATTTTCTTAGGCACTACTAAATGGTGGTTCGCCAGTTGGCCCACAGATGGCGCCGCCCTTCTGGCCAGGGAGTAATTACAACTCTCCTCTCTGTTAGAGGGCAGCACATAACACTGCCCCCTCCTTAAGCCTGAACGTCCCGGTCAGGCATTTCAGATACGCCAGTATACTTTGCCAACCTGTCCAGGTGCACGATCTTCATCTTGGACTTCTTTCTACGTTGAATCCTATAAACAACGTCGTTGATCCGAGTGATGACAGAATACGGTCCTTCCCAAGGTGAGCGAGGCTTCGAGAATCCTTCTTCACTCCGCTGTGGGTTATACAGCCAAACCGAGTCCCCCACCTTGAATCCTGCTGAACTGGCATTGCGGTCATATCTAGTCTTCATTCGATCACCACTCCCTGTAGGTGACCTCTTGGCAGCCACATTCGCACAAACCTTGCAATTGCGACACCAAGCCTCCACATCCTGACAGCTATTTACCCAGTAAAATCGCTCCCGTACTCTAGCCAAAGTCTTATTTCTGCTAAAGTGCTCTCTGGATATTCCCTCGTGCACTTCCCGAAGTACTTTTGGTACTCGGCACCTGGGTATCAGCAACCGCATGGTAACTTCTTTCCCATCCGGGCTCTCCCATGCTCTCCGTAATAGTCCATCTATAACCCTAAGGGAATTCCATTGCGCCCATAAAGCCTTCAGTCCAACACTTTTACTGGAAACGTCCTTCCATTCAGGGCGGATTCCTTTTTCTTTCGCCTTCAACATTGGTCCAATTTCATCGTCATTCAGTTGTTCCTCTCTTAGAACTTCCTTTGTCCAGTCTTTTGGAACCTCTATCTTAACTGCCTTCACTTCTGCTATATCCTGCTGCTTCTTTACATTCTCGGAATTCACTTCTTTAGGGCTCCTCTGGCGACAGTACCTCTTGACATGCCCCAATTTGCCACAATTATAACAGCGGATTACTTTTGTCGGACCTCCAGCACTTCGCTGCTGCTTCGGCTCCTGTTTCGGCGGTTGCGGTTCCTGTTTCAGCTCCGGTCGCGAACTTAATTCGTTTAGTAATTGTGCAACCATTTTCTGTATGTCTGTTAACATAACAATCAATCTCATCTTATCAGAGCGAACTTCCTCTTTATTTGCAGTGTTTACTTCCCCAGGATTCCGTTCACGACACTGCCGCATCATATGTCCTGGTTTGCTGCACTGATAACACCGAATCACCTTCCTTGGCTGTCCATCGCTCTGTTCTCTTTCCTGCTTCCTTGGAGCATCTGGTTTGGTCATCAACTGGCTTATCATTTTGTGCAGGTCAGCCATCAAAGATTCCATATTTGACTTTTCTAAATGGTCCTCTTCTTCTACTTTCATGGCTCGTACTCTCGGATATAGAGTCTCTTCATAAGCGGCTTCAACTTCGAGGGCATGAATCAAGGCTTCGCTACCAGCCTTAGCTCGAGATAATCTAAGGACTCGCCTGATCTCCTCGTCTCTTATGCCATCAATGAAAGTATCAACTGTTAACTGTTCCTGGAATTCTTTGGGTGCATCCGGGTAAGCCAGGTATGTCAGTCGCTCAACAGCTGCTTCAAAATCTTGTAAACTTTCCCCAGTCTTCTGTGTGCGTGATTTGAGCTGAGTCCGGTATACTTGGGCGAGCTGTTGGTCGCCATATCTTAGATCTAGTGCAGCTTCCAAAACTTTAAAATCACGTTGCTGCATCACTGGGATACTCTGAAGCAACTCTGAGGCTTGGCCCCTTTATGCTAGCACCAATGCCATAGCTTTGTCTTCATTACTCCAATTGTTTGCGTATGCCGCTGCCTCAAATTGTCTTTTATAGGTTGACCAAGCAAGAAGTTTGACCATCAAAGGATGGCGGTTGTAATCTAGGACCTGATGATGATAATACCAGCTGGCCTCTTTGTTCTCTTAACAGTCGCTTAAGTCGCTCTACCTCTCCTTCAACTGCCCGAAATTTTCCTTTGACTTCAGTTACTTCCTCTTCAACCTTAGTAACTTTTACTTCAACGCCAGTAACTTTTTACTTCGACACCAGTAACTTTTTCTTCAACGTCGGTAACTTTTCCCTTAATGTCACTAATTTCTCCTTCGACGTTACCAACTTTTTGTTCAACTTTATCTACTTTTTCCTTGACTTCATTAGTGGCTGACAGGATAGCATCTTGTTGCACCTGTATAATTTTTCTCAATTCTTCCTTTTCTTCTTGTCGTTTTCTATCTTGTTCTTCCCTTTCTTCTTGACGTCTTCTTTCTTTTTCTTCTTCACGTCTCGCTTGTTCTTCTTTCTCTTCTAGACGTCGTTTTTCTTGTTCTTCTTTATCTTCTTGACGTCGTTTCTCTTGTTCTTCTAGCATCATTTTGCTAAATGCAGCTAACATGTCTTGCATTTGTTTTTCAGCGGCCATGCTTCTTGTTTCCATTCAAAAACTAACAAACAACACTAACAAGTTTTATTTAAAGTCTATGCCAGGTACAAGTAGAATGTTCTATAAATTTTCTCACACTATATGGTACAAATTAGTCTTGTCTAATGGCTATATTACTTTCCAGTTCGACTCACTTCACTATCTCCAGTGGTTTCCAAATAGAACACTATGGAACTTCGTCAAATTCTTCAGAAATTCTGTTGCAATTCCGCTTCCGACACCAATTGTTACGTGCTTACAATTTTCAGTAAACACTCCGTGGATTCGAATAACTTGCAACAAGAATTTTCACAAACCACTGATTTATTTAATCACTAAAATTACACTAGTAAATACTTAAAAGTCACACAACTAATAATAACTTAATCTAATATGAATTCACTACTTTTAAAACACTATGTACTTTTCTTCCTAAACTTGACAACTTTATCTAACCTAAAAACTCTGTATTGCCTACTTCACTCAACTGAACTCTTCTTCTACAAACTGTCTCTGTAACCAGAACCACAGATTACCCAGAACTGTACTGGATACTAAACTGAACTGTTCCTTATCCTTCACTAAACTGTACTGTTCTGTTCCCCCATCTGCTGGCTTCACCTCTTTATATACCCACTTGGAATGTCCAGAATATCATTGTAGAACTTTCCAGAAGATACTGGAGTTCTCTATAATTTTCTTAGGCACTACTAAATGGTGGTTCGCCAGTTGGCCCACAGATGGCGCCGCCCTCCTGGCCAGGGAGTAATTACAACTCTCCTCTCTGTTAGAGGGCAGCACATAACAATATATAAGACATTAGGTTCTATTTCTAAAGATTCCGTAAAGCTAACTTTATATTATTAGACTAAATAAACTATATTCATTATTGCTGACTACTTCTTCTGACTACTGGCCAGCCAGAGTATACGTTGATACATACACATTCAAATCTACCAAAAATGATTTTTTCTTAAAAAACCAAGCACTGCAACAAATAGGATAGATATAAGCACAGAGTATGCCACCAAATCAGGTACATATACCCCATCCAATACAAATCGTACTGAATTATCCTGTCTCTACCAAAATGTTTGCGGATTGAATACAAAAACAATTGAATTTTTCACGGCTACTTCAGATGCTGAATATCCTATAATTGCCATCACAGAGACTTGGATTCAAGGGAACGTTTTTAATAGTGAACTCTTTGATCAGCGCTATGCAATATTTCGCTGTGATAGAGACCTAGAAGCTACATCTGCCTCACGTGGAGGAGGAGTTCTCTT
This sequence comes from Leptura quadrifasciata, assembly GCA_963675555.1. Classification (NCBI taxonomy): domain Eukaryota; kingdom Metazoa; phylum Arthropoda; class Insecta; order Coleoptera; family Cerambycidae; genus Leptura; species Leptura quadrifasciata. The sequence goes on from OY776679.1 coordinate 100,491,566, forward strand.
GGCTATATCTAATGAGTATAAAGCAGTTCAACTTGACTTACAGATTTTTCGCTCTAGTGTTCCTAAGGTAGATATTACAGGCTGCAAGCTTTATATCAAACATGCTGTAATATTAATCTTTTTGTTATACGTCCCTCCAAATTTGAATTTCAATACATATCAAACATTGTTTGAATGTTTTGAATCTGTTCCTACAGATAGTAGCAATTTGCTTATAGTAGGGGACTTCAATATACCAATTTCTGTTAGCCATACCCTTGACTCCGACATGGGTGGAAATAAGGTTCAACTATTACACAACTTTATGAATCTGTTCAACTTAACACAATCCAATAATGTATGTAATATTAACTCCCGTATGTTAGACCTAGTTCTGTCAACTCTTCACTGTAAAATATCACAGGAAATTCTGCCTCTTGTAAAAATCGACCCATACTATCCAGCACTATCCATTACCCTGTCCCTGGATTCGGACAAAGCTGACGCCTTCCCCCTTAATTTGTTGCACAAAAAATACAATTTTTATAAAGCTGACTTTCCAAGGCTCTACGAACTAATACTAAATACCGATTGGTCCATATTAAGCAATTGTACTTGTGCAAATGCGGCATGCTCACTTTTTTATGAGTTATTATACCCACTACTCGACAGATGCGTTCCTCTATCAATATTTCATAAAAGAACCTTTCCAGTGTGGTACACTGCAGATATTATTAAAAACATAAAGCTGAAGCACAAGTTACGTATAAAATTTAAAAAAACGAAATTACCTTTTTACAGAGATCAATTTAATGAGATTCGTACACTTACAAAGCATCAAATTGCGACAGCTTACAGAAATAATAATAATAATAATTTATTTCCCTTCAAATAAGTAACATGTAACAATAATTTAGGAAAAAAAACAATATCAAAATAAGGGAAACCACTAGGCTGTGTTCAAGCAAGCAGTACAGAGTACTGCCCCCCGGATTAATACACTAACCTAGTTTACTATAACACCAAAAAATACTATAATGCACATGCCCTAATTCTATATTAAATTTCTAAGTTGTGATGTACAGCCAAACAAACAAACAAGACTTACAATAAATTTATGTACAACACTACAAAATAATTAATTTTTATTTACAAGTTTGTTACAGTGACTGTTTTTCCACCAGGTCGTCCGGGCACCGCCTCCACGCGCGGATTTTATAGTGATCCAAGCCGCGCGCAGAGGCACCGACCATACGACCCAATGGAAAACCGTCACTAATCTGTTACTGGTTACTATATAAATACTTCGAAACATTACTTTTAAACTGTTTAGTGGACATTACTTTAAAATTATCTGGGACTGCATTATAAAGTTTTGAAACATTACAAGAAAAAGATCGTTCATAGAGACTAGATTTGTGGGTCGGTGGTATTATATGGTTTCTACTCCTAGTTTGAATGTTGTGCACATCTGAGTGAAAGGATATTTTATCATAAAGATAATTAGGAGTTTTCCTACAAATTATTTGATGATAAAGGGATAATGTCTGTAATTTTAAGCGATTATTCATATTTAACCATTTTAGATCTTTAAGTTTATGCGAGATATGCTCCCTACGCCGTATTCCATATATATACCTTATACATGAATTTTGAGTCCTTTGTATTCTGTTTTTTGTTAATACATCAAGACATGGAATAGTAAACAGGGGCGCAATATAGGAAATTTGACAGGACAAGACTTTCACACAATAATGTTTTTATTTTTATAGATAAATAATTTCTGTGTGGATAGAGCAACTTTAGAGCTGAATAAGATCTTTGTATGCACTTACTAATGTGTGCGGAGAATCTAAAAGTATTGTCAAGAAGTAAGCCCAAATTACATGCATCTTGAACAATTGGAATAGTTGTGCCATTAATTGTTATGTGAAAATGTTCAGAAATATCAGAAATAGCACCTTTATTACCAAATAAAATTAATTTTGACTTACTCTGCGTAAAAGCAGAATCAAATATAATATCCGATCCCAGTCACTTCTGGTCCTTTATTCAGTCTAAAAAAGCCTCCTCTGATATACCAGGCATACTATCGTCCGGAGCTCAGCAGTTTACGAGCCCAAATGATATAGTAACTGATTTTGCTAACTTCTTTATGAGTGTATACAACACTCCCTCAAATATTGCTAGTATGTCTGTTGAAGAATCCACTAATAGTCCACATATTATTGTGAACCACCTAACTAGAGAGGATGTTCTAAAGTCGTTGAAAAAGTTAAAACCCAAACTAACTCAAGGCCCCGACAGTATTCCTAGTTTCATTATCAAAGACTGCGCTGAAGCTTTTGCTACTCCCCTATCTATCATATTCAATCTGTCACTGAAAACGAATACCTTTCCAAATAATTGGAAACTCGCCAGAATCAGACCAATTCTCAAAAAAGGTGATCCTGGCCTTGTTGACAATTATAGGGCAATTTGTCTGCTATCCAACTTTGCAAAGGCTTTCGAGATGTGCTTATACGAAGAAATATTTGCTCAAGTTAAATTCATAGTCTCCCCATTACAACATGGTTTCTTTCCTGGCTTCATTCACAGTATTTGCAACCTCAAACCTAGATGCTCATCAGCAAATTGACACAGTATACACAGACTTCTCGAAGGCCTTTGACAGATTGGATCACGCTATACTCCTAAATAAGCTACTTATTATAGGATTCAACAAGAAACTACTACATTTCCTTTTATCATATTTGTCTATCAGGGAACAATTTGTCGAATACAGGGGTTACCAATCATTTAGATTTACTGCTACTAGCGGAGCGCCACAAGGCAGCAACCTTGCTCCTCTGCTTTTCTCGCTATTTATTAATGACATCTGCAGTCAAGTTAGAAGCAGCATGCTTTTATTTGCTGATGACTTAAAAATCTATAAGACAATCAGTCACTCGGGGACTGTTTGGAGCTACAGGACGATCTAAACAGAGTAGACAATTGGTGCCTTGAAAATAGACTACCTTTGAACATTGAGAAATGTAAAGTCATGACTTTCAGTCTGAAACACAACACGATTCTACACAATTATACAATTCAATCAATACGCATTGAGCGCTGCACAGTGTTTAAGGATCTTGGCATCACCATGGACTCCAAGCTAACATTTAATACGCATGTTGAAGCTGTGACTAAATCTGCACTAAAAATGTTAGGTTTCATTTTCAGAACCTGCCGATACTTTGCAAATATTACTTCGCTGAAAATTCTATACTATTGTTATGTAAGATCTAAGTTGGAGTATGGAGCAATAGTATAGAGTCCTTTCTATAATGAATATATATCCAAGCTGGAGCAAATTCAAAGAAAGTTCTTGAAATTTCTAGCTTTGAAATTAGATGGGGTTTATCCTCAACAAGGTACAGAGCAATCTGTTCTTCTCAGTCGGTTTGATATTTCCTCACTCGAATTCAGAAGGAAATATTCTGCTCTACAATTTTTGTTCAAACTGTGTAACAATCAGATCAACTGTGGAGATCTGAGCGCTCAATTAAAGATACAGGTGCCTAGCTTTAATACTAGGTCCACTTCACTATTTTACCTTAATAGGGCTAACACAAATTTGGGCTTCAGGTCCCCTCTATATCGCATGTGCACACTTTATAATCACCTATCAAACCACCTAGATATCTACCATAATAGTCATGTTCAATACTCTAGTAAAGTCAAAGAACTGCTCTTATCTCATCAATAATGCCCTAGCTGTAGTGAAAATCTTTATTATTAAACCTAAATTTGAACCATCTAAATGTCTTATTTCTCTTATATTATTTATTGTATCTTATTATTACGTATTTTAATTTTATTTATACTATTTGTATTTTATTGTGTGCTAGGTCAAATTATCTTGTAAATGGGATTTTTCTGTTAGATAATAAAGCTTATTATTATTATTATTATTATTTAATACCGATTGGTCATTTCTCGAAAATTTTGCCGACGCCAATCTTGCTTTAGATCCTTTCTATGCAAAATTCTATTCAGTACTTGATCAGTGTGTGCCACGCAGGCATGCCACAACCAAAAAGTTCCCTCCATGGTTCACTGGAGAAATTATTGCTGAAATTAAACAAAAGCGTGTTTTCACAAAATTAAAATCAACCAAGTTATAGTAATTACTATAAAGAAAAGTTTAGAACCCTAAGAGCCTCCATTAAACGGAGAATAAAGGAAGTCTATAGAAATTACATTAACTCAATTGAAAACTCCATTTCAAACGATCCAGAAAAATTCTGGTCATATGTGCAAAATAAAATTAACTCTTCGAGAATACGAGGGATACTATTATAGATAATAGTCCTCCGAGCATAGTCAATGCATTTGCAGACTTCTTTCATAGCATATATGAAAAGTCTGGAGATGATTTTCAAATTAAGGATCTCGATGCTGTTAATCAACTGAATGCTCTCATTTCATGGTCTGAGCCCATAACTTTAATCTTTAATTTGTCATTAAAATTCAATTGTTTCTCATATAGATAGAAAGTATCAAAAATCTGTTCAGTGTTCAAAGCAGCACTGTTACCAATTTAATGTGTTTTACCAAGTATGCTAGTAATGCTATCGACAATCTGCTCCAGGTAGATACTATATATATTGACTTCTTGACGGCCTTCGATAAATTAGACCATGAAATCTTGCTGAATAAACTGGGACAGTTTGGTTTTAATAAAAAGCTGATTTTACTTTTTAAATATGTTGAATAATGGTCATGTCATAAATCGTATCAGTATGTAGCCACCAATGGAGAACCCCAAGGTAGTAACTTGGCTCCGTTACTTTTCTCCTTCGATATTAATGACATAACTAACAGTATTACTAGTGAAAAATTACTGTTTGCTGATGATCTTAAAATCTCCAGAACTGTACAAACTATCGACGATTGTACAATACTGCAGAACGATTTAAACAATTTTGTAAAACTGGCGCACTGACAATAAACTCTATTTAAATATTGGTAAATGTACGTTTATGATTTTATTACTAAGGAGACTTATAATATTCAATATTTACTTGATGATACACCTCTGGATAGATACATACTTCTTGGTTAGGGATCTTGACATTCAATTTGACCCAAAATTAAGTTTCTGACATCATGTTGATACGATTGCAATGGCAGCTATGAAAATGCCGCGCTTCATATTTCGGAACTGCAAAAACTTTAATAATTGAGATACCTATCGTACACTATATAACTCATATGTTCGCTCACGTTTAGAATATGACCCATTAATTTGGTGTCGATATACCATAAATATATAAATCAGCTGGAAACTCCTCAGAGAATCCTTGTTACGAAATATCTGGCATATAAGAATGATGGCATCTACCCACCGCAAGGAATAGAAAGTGTTTAATAGGTTTTCATTTCTATCTCTTGAAAATCGCAGGATATATTACTCTTGCATATTTATTTACAAGCTAGTTCACAATAGCATTGATTGCCCAGACCTTTTGTGGCATATAAATTTCCGAGTTCCATGTTTGCATGGCAGAAATGAACATTGCTTTTACCTACCTATTCCAAGATCTTATCAAATCGCCAATTTACGCTTTGTGTCAAAAATTCAATAATCTATATAATTACATTGACCTATATGATTCATTGATAACTTCTAAAAGTTCTCTTCGACTCACGACCATTTTAAATAGTGTTACGTGTTTACAGTCTTCAGTAAACACTCTGTAGGTTCAAATAACTTGCAACAAGAATCTTCACAAACCACTATTTTATTAATCACTAAAATTACAATGGTTAATCCTTAAAACTCCCACAACTAATAATAACTTTAATCTAATATAAATTCACTACTTTTAAAACACTATGTACTTTTCTTCCTAACTTGTCAACTCTTGTCTGACCTAAAAACTCTCTGTCTGTTTACTTCACTGAACTGTACTGCATACTTCACTCAACTGAACTGTTTCCTCATCTGCTGGATTCACCTCTTTATATACACACTTGAAATGTACCAAAATCCTGTTCTAGAATCCTCCATAGTTTTCTACTATGTACTAGAGATTGTTCGTCAATTGGCTCATAGACGGCGCCACCCTACTAGTCAGGGAGTAACAGAATAACAGGTTTCCCTTCACTTTGACCAGGGACTTAATCACATCTCTCCCCGTTAGAGGGCAGCACATAACAATAGTTTCCTTGTTGTATCTTATACTTCGTACTCGCTTGTATTTGTTTATATTTATCTTTATAGGTGTTGTTAGCCTTTAGCTATGTTTATTCACTACTATGTCTTTGTTTGTATGTTCTGTTGTTAATGTGTCTTGTAATGGGGTTATTCCTATTTAGAAAATAAATAAAGTTTAATAAGGGTGGAATGATCGACTTTAACAATTGTTATTATAAAATGATATTTTTAACGTAAAATACGTTCCGAAAATAATTTTTGAAATGAACGAATAATGAATACGAATGAAATATCTAGTTATCCGTAATTGTATATACTTGGCTGCTGCTAAATATAAAATTTACGTTATTCGTCAAAATTTGTTAAAATCTACTTAATTTTATTATAGGTTGCGGGCCTGGGCCATTCAAACGAGCTAATCGAACAATCATACAAGGCGGCGACCAACAAATCCAGTATCGCTACTTTTCCTAAAATCAAGTTCCAGCCAGTACAGTCTACCAGCTCGGCTGCTTCCAATGCATCCACTCCGAGCTCTATGTCAAGAATACACTCCCCATCCACCTCCAAGAGCTCTTCTGCCTGTGCTACTCCAAATAAGTCTAACGTTAACAATTTGAGCATGTCCAGCACTTCATCCAGCTCATCCAGAAGCTCTACTCCGCCAAAAGTAGAAGAGCCGGAGTCTTTAGAGGTGGAAGAGAAAGAAGAGAAGGCTCCTAGTTTTAATCCTGTACCGCTGAGTGTTATGCTGAAGCTGGCTAAGAAGGATATGAAGAAAGTGAAGGAGAACCCCAAGAACAAAACCGAAGTGAATGGAGAACGTGAAGAAAGAGCTCCAAACCCGAGCGTTGAGCTGAATGTAGATGCCCCAGAGTGGCTTCCGAATGGAAATGACTTCTGGTGGAATCGACGAGCTGAACGTCCCGAAACTAGGCGCGAGTCTAATTCTTGGCGAAGAGATACGAATTCTCCCAATAGGTACTTCACTTGGAATTCAAATTGGAACAGAGAACACAACAGCTTTAACATTGATTCCTCGAAGGATTTCCCCGCCCTGAAGTGATGTTTGTCAATTTGTAAGTTTCTGGTAAGTTAGGGTGTACTAAATTCAATGGGATTTTGTAGCTGTTTTCAAAATTTTATATCTTATTTGTGACGAAAATGTTTCAAACTGTTTTCAATAAGCATGACAAGAGTGGTCTGCATTTTTTGTTTGTACCTAAAAGTCTTATATACCATTTAATTTGGTGCGCCCTGCGCTGATAAATGTAGAACTCTGTAATTAAATTTTTACTGGTGTTCTGCATATCTGAGAAAATATACAAAGTATACTTTATAATCGGAATATTTTATGGAATATATGTTAATACTTTATATTATTATTATTACAAGAACTATTTTTTGGCTATATAGTTTATATTTATGTGCCGGTGGTACTCAAAGTACATTTACAAAAGTAATTGTTATAAGTTTCCGTTTGCCGGGAGAATTGGAGATGTATGAACGTTCTGTACTTTTTAAATTTAATTTTACCAGGAAATTAGCCTAGTTGCGGAAGGTTATGGAGTTTTCAAGCATATCGTCCTTTTTTACTAGCTTCTTCGGTCATTTTTATTCAGTTTTTTGTAAACTGCCTGACTCATGTTACGTTTTACCACACCAAGTAGCAAAAAAATTGATGAATAGATGCTGTGATAAATATGTTACAACGGCTTAGTTTATCAATTTGCAGTATTATTCTCAGAGGAATGTTACATAAAATTTCCTTCATAGAATAACATAAAATAATAACACATTGGTTCGACGAGTACAATATTTTTACTAAAAAACTATAACAATTGATTTAAAGTGCTTTTAAGAAGACGTGGTTAATATTTTATTAGATTCCTGTAATCTTTTTTTATATTTTTTTATCCTACTCAGGACTCCACTATTCTTAAATCAAAATTCCTTTACATGTATGGGCAAGTGAGATCAATTGATTGAACATGCCACTTTGGAAAGATTTGTTTGCCATTTATCCACAAATTTCCACGCATAGCTTGATCTACCAGTGGTAATTTTGGTCAAGTATTTTATGCTTTGGTATCCAACACAAGTGAGAGTACTTTGCATAGTCAACACCAATTAATTTTGCATAAACCTTTTCTTCCAAACAATACAATGTTTTTAATTTTGTCTCAACGTTAACTGTGGTGATTGTTCATATGCTTTTCTTTTTTTGGATTTTTCTCACTTCATCACTTGTATCTTCTAATCACAAAAATAACAAAATCAACTAGTATATTGAAAAAACAACCGCTACGCATGTGATGTTTATGTCAAAAGCGCAGTTAAATGTTGTTCTTTTGCCAACTAATATAAATTATAAGAACAATAAGGTTGAAATATTCCTCGGACGTCTCGGAAATCAAATCTGGTCCCTTCCTCAAAGTTATGAAAACAATTCTGTTACGTGTTTCCAGTCTTCAGTAAACACTCTGTAGGTTCAAATAACTTGCAACAAGAATCTTCACAAATCACTATTTTATTAATCACTTAAATTACAATAGTAAATACTTTAAAATCACACAACTAATAATAACTTTAATCTAATCTAAATTCACTACTTTTAAATCACAACTGTACTTTACTTTTCTTCAAAAACTTGTCAACTCTTATCTAACCTAAAAACTGTCCTGCCTGCTCAACTTCAGTTCTTTATATACACTCTTAGAATGTACCAGAATCCCATTCCATAACATTCTAGAAGAGCTTGGAATCCTCCAAAGTTTTCTACTACGTGCTAGATGGCAGTTCGTCAATCGGCCCAGAGATGGCGCCATCCCACCTACTGGTCATCAACAGAATAACAGGTTTCCCCTCACTTTGACCAGGGACTTAATCATATCTCTCCCCGTTAGAGGGCAGCACATAACAAGTCTTATTTGCTGTGAATATTAAATACAGAGCCTTAAAAACTGTGTTCTTGTCACGTCCATAAATACTACTTACTTACACAGAACTGTTGATATTCTACATCATATTACATTTGTTAAATTATTCTTTTGACATTCATAACCTTGTCGGGCAAAAATCTGTAGATCTGTAAGTCTTAGATATGCTTGTTTTTTTGCATCTTTGCATTTACATAAAAAGGTGATGTTGTTTTCGATTTCGCTCACTTGGTGAGAATGTTGATTAATATAAGGCTCATACCATCTAAATTGTCTAAACGTTAATCGTGGTGTTCTGTTCATCATTTCTTCCTGAACGGTAAAATACCAAATTTTGAAATATGACAAACCGAACCAGATGACAGCACCTTTCAGACCTTTTAGCCTGACAGAAGGATGATCACTGATCAGTAAAGGAGTGATCAGGTAGCAATATGCTCGGACGGGCGCAACCGAAGTTATCTTTGGTAGAACTAGTGATGCCATCTATGGGCCGATTGCTACATCACCATCTCTATAACAGTATACAATCGAGCATATATTTGCTGGGCAGCCAAGAAACGCAACAAAAACTTTACGACCTCATCAAAATACCATTTACTTTTTGTGCTATATCGACCGCAAATTCATTATAGGTTTTTAATGTGCGTTTGATGACACCATGCCGCGTGGGCCAACGGCAATAATAATGAGGTCGTAAAGTTTTTGTTGCGTTTTTTGACTACCTAGCAAATGTGTACTTGACTATAATGCAGTGGCCCAGGCATCTATAGTTGTCTCCAAATTTACTGGGCAGATAAAGAAGACAAAACTTTACGACCTCATTAAAATACTGTTACTCTGTGTACTATTTCGCCGGCAAATTGAATAACATCTTTATACGTTTTTAATGTATGTCGACTCGTTTGATGACACCATACCGAATGGTATGTCTTTTTACCTGCACCGTAAATCTGCAGGTTATTATACAGACTTGTGAAAATACACTAACTATACAAAAAAACGTAAACGTTATCATACTAGAAACGGAGAAATTACACTGGCAACACTGTGATGCCTTATTTGATCCAGTGATTCTCATATGTGTGAGATACTTTGTGCATGTCCTGACAAAAATAAAATGTATAATGCAACTTGTTGAATCCATTAATAATCAATTAGTCTAAACTAAAACAGAATGCGTATTGTATATAAAAAAAAATTAAAATGTCTAAAAAACAATTGTAAAGAAACTGGCTGGCTGGATCCAAAAATATTAGCTGCTAGGAGAGACAAAGTGGCATCATTTTTAACATAGCATCTAATGTTAGAGTGGTCCCACTTCATTGGAGGGGCCCACTTGCCATCGGGCAAGCCGACACTCTAGCCAGTCCATCACTGTATGCTAGTGCGTCTCCTAGACTTTGAACGAATTTTGTTACATGATGTATTTTGCCGAAGGAAGCGTCTTTGAGATTACACCTGTTGGTGGAATTGTCATTGAAAGATGCTGAAGATTATATCTATAGTTATCGATATACATTCCTGGCAGGTACAAAACTTGTGTAAAACTGCTGCTCTCACAAGATGTAAAGAATATGAAATTACATAACAAGTGATCAAAATAAATATAAGACAAATGCTACAGATAGATATGTTAAGGATCTTTCTTCGGTATTCCCCGTCTCGTGAGGACTCAAATCTTCACCAATAATTCTGATATGTAGGGAAAATGCGCAATTCTGTGACTAGTCTAGTATAAAACCCTTTTTGTGTTTTCTCTTGAACAACTCTGATAGTTTCATATTTTCCAAGGTATACTTCTTCATCTCGTCCAATTATCCATTCGTTTCTGGGCATTTTCTTATTGATTGTGAGTACTATGTCTCCAATGTTCACGGAATCACTTTTAAAGTACCATTTCGCTCTTTGAATTAAAGTATATCAGGGGAACCCATATGAAATGACAAAATTTCATCAATAAACAGAACTTGCGTTCTTAAGTTTACTTGTATATATAAATTAGACGAAATATTGAGTTTCATATTTAATTGCCATTTCATTACATATCGAATGGATGTAAACAACTATATGCTTAATTATATATGTATATTAAATGTATATATTCAAGTTTGAAAATCATCTTCATCGGAATCATCTTCGTTATCGGTGCAATGCCGCAAACGTCTGTTATTATTTTTAATGGGGGTTTGAGAGCCTAAAGAATCATTTGGTGAAGGCTTATCCGTGCTACTGTAACTCTATCGAGCCTTTTTTTTAACAACTGATAAGGGTGTCGTAAATGTCCTGCAACGCTCTAAATGTCAATTCTTGATGAATTCGTGATCTGTTTTACTTGGTTAACAAGATTCCGTCAAAAACTGACAGGTCGCTATAAGTAAATGATATCTTTTTTTTTGACCGACTGAAAATGAGATTTCACCTCTTCCGCAACACTTTGGAACTTTGATGCAAGGAAAAAAATTGTTTATGTCATTGTAAAAGGGAAAATAAAAGGTTCAGTTCTTTCTTTGGGCAATTTTCCCATTTCAGGTGCAATTTTCTAATTTTACATACTTGGCATGTTAGAAACTCTTTTTTACGGCAGATCTTAGATGCAAAATCCAAAATTTCGCTCTCAAATTGTTTACTACCGTCTGTATTCATGCGTGTCTGTTTTCCTATGAAAATCATCTGTCAGAAGTTAAACATATGTATGTCTTGGTTCTCAGATAATAGAATACTTTGTGTCATAATCCATATTCATTGCATAGTCTGGAAATCTTCCAAAAATTCGCGATATTCCATCATCGGATGCTGATAGTTTAAAAAGCCAACTAGTCCTTGGCAATTGTTTCTTCTCTTCCTTTCCAATTGTCTAAATTCTTCATTAAAGGATTCAAATCTTTTGTAAATCTATAACAAAGAAGCTTCTGAAATAGTGTACATTTCCAGTATTAAATTTTGTAGCCCATCTCTTTTCAGAATTTGGCAAACTTTCTTGAAATGTAAAATCCAAGCACTAGATCAATTTAGTCGATTCCATTTTGAAAATCTTTCAGTATCAGGCCAACAAAAACTTCTTAGTTCAAGATCAACAGCAGTGAGTGCACATTCACCTGGGTTTCAATCAATGTTTTCTATCCCTTTGGTAGCTTGGTTCAATTCTGAAGAAATCCAATGCCATCAAGAACATGTCAGTTTCCTCTAGTATTTCCCCAATACGACAAGCAACAAACATTGGAAATCTACTCTCTGAGCGTGTTTGTTTAAGCACTACCATGGAGTTTATATCCAGTAATGTATTTCATTGTTTTCATACTCTAGTTCAGTATATATTGTTTTGGGAATCCTGCAGCAAGTAGAGCTCCTTGTAATTCCAGCTTTGTTTGTTGACTTAAGGTGCCACCTTGTACTTCACGAATGTTGTTGTTCACGTCATCATTCTTTAATTTCCGAATCGAATCAAGTCAAGGCCACACAGAATGGTACTCATGGGCGTATCAGCTTTTGCAATACAATGAATTTTAACATCCATTGCCGCATATAAATTTACAATTCGCCTCATGGATTTCTTGCAAATGTAAAAGGGACCATCCGTTATGTTTTTCCTAATAAATAATAAATAAATTAACATTACAGAACTTAGAATTAAAGTACTCATTTAATTTCACCACTATATCTCTGGCTACTGCATTCGGTCTTTTATCCATTGCATGCTACTGAATTGACAGATAACTGGCAGTTGGTTGCGGCTATGACTAACGCTTCTAATATTCATTTATAAAACGCATCGTTATGCTCGGTACTTCTGTCGTAGCCTCAGCAGACGTGACTTTCTGTTATTTACATCCTATGCACTTCGTATTTACAAAAATAGAAAAATCGCATGTCATTGATAAGTACATAAATTGATGACGTGATCGACAATATTTGTAATTTCAACTATAGATGTTACAAAGCTAACATCTCAAATGCAACTGTTGCTCTCAAATATGCAACGGTAGCATAAGCTTTATCACTTGCATCACAAAAATCCACAAAGTTGCGACCTTTACAACAGATATCCATAGAAATGGGGTCGGGGAATATTTATTGGCGCTAATTTTTTAAGTTTGTTTAGCCAATTTTTCCAAATAATGAATAAAGTATCTATTATTTTGGAATCCCGATCTATATTGCGTCTCGAATCATTTTGCATTAAAATTTTTGCCTTAATAATCAGCTGTGTAAGAAAACCGAGTGGATCGAATATTGACATTCACAATCGAACAACTTCTCTTTTTGTAGGAATTTTCAAACCATTATAAATTTGTGATGGAATTTAGAGAGAAAATTAACTGATCATCTTCTGAGGATCATGAAAAAGTACCCGTTCTATTTTCTGAGTCAATTTTTAGAATATTTTGTGGATTTGGACGTAAATCTTGAGGTATAGATTCTGGTACCTCCTTGGAGTGACTTACCCCCTTAGGTCTTAAATCCTCCTCTTCTGTGAACATGGATAACTTCTTGTGTCTTCTATACTTGCACATAAATCAAGGTAATCGTCTACCTAATGTTGCTTTTGTATCGCTCTGGTAATATCTGAAAACTTTGATTCATATTCTTTAGCATTCCTTTCCTATTGTTTTATGAATTGAGCTACAGAAGGGGAAGATACAGAACCAAAAACCATTACATTTATTTTGTAGACTTCCAGTTTAAAAACTCTATGCATTCTTCGCCATAAGAAACGTTGTGTACGTCTGCCTTCGGCTCTGATGACGACTTGGTGGAACATCTGTTTGATATCCCAGCTAAAGAAAATTTTCCTCTGTCTAAAACACCACAAGATGGCAAATAGTGAAGGAGCAAAATCTGGATCTTGCAACAGGAAATCACTTAAGCTTGAGCCATACGATTTTGCTGCTGCTTCAAAAACCATTTTAATTTGCCCTGGTTTCTTAATATTCCAAACAGCAAAATTTGGCAAGTACGATGAAATTTTCGCTAAATGAATGTTGATGATATTCAGGATAAAGTTTTGGATATACCCATCTCGGTTGCCCACCATTGCCATTGGGTGAGTTGAAAAAGATTTGTTTTAAAATTAACCGTCCTCAAGAAAAATTGAAACATGAATTTCAATGAGACACAATTCATTGGACTTTATTATCTAATATTAATATTGAGGACTGTGTTAACTTAAAAATAGAAATAACAACATATTTTGGGTGAAATGTTTCGCAATTAGAAAGTAGTTCTTTTATTTATTTTTACAGTAGTCCATGTTTCTAATTAGGAAAGAACACATAATAGGAGTTTGTGGTGAATTTCATCCAAATAACGGTATCCGTTTATTTGTTTATTAATACATATCTGACACTCATTTTCATAATCAATTTTAAAAGGATTTTAGCTATTAAAGCGCGTCCACATGTCTCCTAGTTCAGTTTAACCTATTAAATGCACTTTAACATGAAATTGGGCTGAGTGTGGCTTTATACATTTAAATATGCTTTAATTCCATTTTAATAGTGAGATCTGACTAATCTGACTAATTTTTGTACCGCCCTCGACTTTGGTTTTCACTGGTGCGATCCACTTTGCCCATAAAACGCCATCCTTGCTCTTTCCACTGCAGTATAGTGAACATCCTGATTAAAAGCAAATCTAAATTTCAGATATAAGGTTTGCCCTTTACTTATCCAAATAAACCACGATGAATTAACTAAACACTAATGTCCCCACAGATAAAGTATGTACTTTGGGCGACGTGAAGTTAAAATTACCGTCTATTGTCCTCGTGCCTCGTGTTTGACATGTGAAAGTTAAACTTGCCGAGAGAACGTTTTGGTTACCACTGAATGCGCGAGAACGGTTTCAACTCTCTTCATAGCGAATAACTTCATTGAATTGACCGAGAAAGTACAGACATTGATATATTAAATACATCTGCAGTTCTCCATTACATGTTTTCGTACTTTATCTTCAGTAATTATAAATTATTTTTTAGGTTTATCTTGACCAAAACATCCACAGATTAATGTTTCTGAGATTTAGTTTCAATACTCCTTCAGCCATCTACCGAGAAATTGCGCAAACTGATATATTTCATATACAAATCATTCTGTAAATATTCGGCCGAATAGTCATTCTGCTTAGCCGAATATTCGGTATTCGGTATTTACGAAAAACACTATTCGTGGCATCACTAATTTTAACATCCGTTGCCGCATATGAATTTACAATTCCCCACATGGATTACTTGCAAATGTAAAAGGGAGCGTCCGTTATATTTCCCTAATTAAAGTACTCATTTAATTTCACCACCATATCTCTGGCTACTGCATTCGGTCTTTTATCCACTGCATGCTACTGAATTGACAGATAACTGACAGTTGATTGCGGCTATGAATAATGCTTCTAATATTCATTTATAAAAGGCATCATTACACTCGGTACTTCTGTCGTAGACTCAGCAGACGTGACTTTCTGTTATTTACATCCTATGCACTTCGTATTTACAAAGATAGAAAAATCGCATGTCATTGATAAGTACATAAATTGATGACGTGATCGACAACATTTGTAATTTCAACTACAAATGTTGCAAAGCTAGTATACATCTCAAATGCAACTGTTAATAATAATAAATAATAAATACACCACAGGTAATGACAACCCCCTTTATCCCGGAAGGCTCTAGAAGAGCCTTGTGTGGGAGGGGGCTACACATTTAGAGACAAGGGACACACACCCAATATTCGTGTATAGTGAAAAAATCCCTCTCACAGTATTTTCCACTGCCACGACCGGGGATCGAACCCGGAACTTTTGGGTGAGAGGCAAGTGCGCTCACCTCTCGACCATCAGTCATGTTGCTCTCAAATATGCAACAGTAGCATAAGCTTTATCACTTGCGTCACAAAAATCCACAAAGTTACTCCCTTTACAACAGATATCCATAGAAAATGGGGTCGGGGAATATTTATTTTTTAAGTTTGTTTACCTAATTTGTTCAAATGATGAATAAAGTTTCTGTTATTCCGGAATCCTGATCTATATTGCTTCTCCAAACATTTTCCATTAAAATTCGTGCTTTAATAATCAGCTGTGCAAGAAAACCGCGCGGATCGAATATTGACATTAACAATCGAACAACTCTCATTGTGGGCATTTTCAAATCATTATAAATTTGTGATGGAATTTTCTTCAAATTTAGAGAGAAAATTAACTCATCTTCTAGAATATTCTATGCATTTGAACATAAATCTTCAGGCATAGATTCTGTTACCTCCTTAGAGTGACTTGCCCACTTAGTCATCTTAAATCCTCCTCTTTTGTGAACATGGATAACTTCTTCTATTCTCTTGATGTGTTTTCTATACTTGCACGTTATTCAAGGTAATTGTCTACCTAATGTCGCTTTTGTATCGCTCTGGGAATATCTGAAAACTTTGACTCATATTTAGCATTCCTTTCCTATTGTTTATTAATACATATCTAACACTCATTTTCATAATCAACTTTAAAAGGATTTTAAATAATAAAGCGCGTCCACATGTCTCCTAGTTCAGTTTAACCTATTAAATGCACTTTAACATAAAATTGGACTGACTGTGGCTTTATACATTTAAATATGCTTTAATTCCAATCTAATGGTGAGATCTGACTAATCATTGTGCCAAAAATGCCCATTTTTGCTCTCGAGTTTGGTTTTCGCTGGTGTGATCCACTTTGCGCATAAAACGCCAATCCTTGCTCTTTCCACCGCGGTATAGTCCACATCCTGATTAAAAGCAAATCTAAATTTCAGATATAAGGTTTGCCCTTTACTTATCCAAATAAACCACGATGAAATAACTAAAAACTAATGTCCCCACAGATAAAATATGCACTTTGGGCGACGTGAAGTTAAAATTACCGTCTATCGTCCTCGTGCCTCGTCTTTGACATGTGACGTGTCGAAAGGCAGCTTTTTGCAGTCAACATTAAATATTCTTTCCTATTATTTGGGTTTTCTACCACATGTACTATTATCCTCTTCAAAACAAATCACCGAATCTACAAAATAATAGAATTATTGGAAAAAAGAGCCTCTGCGCCCGTGACGTTTACGCCAAAGGAAAAGTCAGAGGTTATGTTTTGCAAATAATATAAATCGGAATAAACACAAAAATAATGTATTTTGCTGACGTTTCGGAAAGTAATCTCTTTCCGTTTTCAAAGCTATTTTTTGAAGAACTCTTATTTTGCTGTGTATGTCAAATACACAGCTTTAAGATTCTGTTTATGTTATTTCCATAGATACTTACTACTTACACAGAACATAGAACTGATGATATTTTTTTTTTTTTTAGATAATGTTGAATTTGTTAAGTTCTTCTTTTAACATTGGTAGCCAGGTTGTACAAATATCTACAGAACAATTCGATACGCACTTATCTTCATTTAATAAGATTATTGCTGATTCTTTAATTTTTCTTTTTTTGGTATCTGTTTCTTTTGTTAAAATTTTTGCCGAGTCCCAGTTTATTCTATGTCCGTTTTCCCAAGCATGTTCACAAATCTTTGATTTCTGAATTTCATTCTTTCTAATGTAGTTCTTGTGCTCATCCAACCTCACACTGAAAGGTCTGGATGACTCACCCACATAACATTCATCCTCATTCCAGACCTTCATCCTCACCTTTCAGTGTGAGGTTGGATGAGCACAAGAACTACATTAGAAAGAATGAAATTCAGAAATCAAAGATTTGTGAACATGCTTGGGAAAACGGACATAGAATAAACTGGGACTCGGCAAAAATTTTAACAAAAGAAACAGATACCAAAAAAAGAAAAATTAAAGAATCAGCAATAATCTTATTAAATGAAGATAAGTGCGTATCGAATTGTTCTGTAGATATTTGTACAACCTGGCTACCAATGTTAAAAGAAGAACTTAACAAATTCAACATTATCTAAAAAAAAAAAAAATATCATCAGTTCTATGTTCTGTGTAAGTAGTAAGTATCTATGGAAATAACATAAACAGAATCTTAAAGCTGTGTATTTGACATACACAGCAAAATAAGAGTTCTTCAAAAAATAGCTTTGAAAACGGAAAGAGATTACTTTCCGAAACGTCAGCAAAATACATTATTTTTGTGTTTATTCCGATTTATATTATTTGCAAAACATAACCTCTGACTTTTCCTTTGGCGTAAACGTCACGGGCGCAGAGGCTCTTTTTTCCAATAATTCTATTATTTTGTAGATTCGGTGATTTGTTTTGAAGAGGATAATAGTACATGTGGTAGAAAACCCAAATAATAGGAAAGAATATTCGTAGAATGCCACAAATAACTTTCAGACAATGTCAACATTAAAATTGAATTTCACTATCACGACCTAATATCACACCCAACAACATGCTTCATTGACACTATCTGGGCGTGATTAAAAGTTAAACTTGCCGAGAGAACGTTTTGGTTACCACTGAATGCGCGAAAACGATTTCAACTCCCTTCATAGCGAATAACTTCATTGAATTGACCGAGAAAGTACAGACATTGATATATTAAATACATCTGCAGTTCTCCATTACATGTTTTCGTACTTTATCTTCAGTAATTATAAATTATTTTTAGGTTTATGTTTAAAAACGTTAGGTGTAGGAGGAGTTTTTTTTTAATTATTGGTGTTTTTTTATTGTAGTTGCCTGACCTTTCGACAGAGCAACCAAAAAATTGTGTGACTCACAGGTGACGCTCGCACGTCTACTTAGAATAAGAGGTAATATTAACTTGCCACTTATGCAGAACTTTGGAACTTAGCTTGGGTCAAATTTTGATATAACGTTGGATGTAGAAATAAAAAATGGATGATTTTCGATCTCAAAATTACTGAAGCATATCAAATATAGTGATTTTCAAAATTCTGCTGAAAATGTGATGAAATTTTTGTTTACAAAAAGAGTATTTAAAATAAGTTTACAAGTTAAGAATTGTTATATGTTTTTTAAATCGCAAGTTAAATTTTTAGTTTGGAACACTAATTTGTGTAACATATTACCCTTAGTAGTATCTAGTTTGTAAGGTTAGGTTAAGTCTTTAACGCATCCACTGCTGCCAATTTTTCCACTTCGATACTGAAGTAGCTTCACCATCAATAATGGTAATTACTTTTTAACACCGGACTGGAATGGTGTTAGGTATTTATCTTAGCAATGGGTGTGTTAAAGTTGCGCCTTACACTGACCATGTTTGGCGCAAAGCTTTACATATTACACATGTTTGACGAAAATTTACCAATGTATTGAAATGTAAATAAAATTTTGTTAGTTTGTATATGAAATGGAGTTTTTTGTCCACTTTTCCCGTTTAGCCTAATGAATCGTTGAAATATGAGCATGTTGCGGACCTCTAGCATATGCGACCCACCATACGCCTTAGCGCATAATAACAACTGCTACGTCCGTAACACATTTCGCTATTCTCCACGGGGGGGCGATATATTTGCGGCTCGTGAAAAGCGGAAGACGGGAAGACAACCATTTTTGTTGGCGTAGGTAGTTGATAATTCTACGAACCTCAGTTTATCCAAGGCATCCTGGTGGACTTTGGACTTATCAACACAGGAAAATTTTCGCAATTTGTTGTTGTTCTGTTTAGCGGAATATTTTGTTGTTGTGAGTAAATTTTAACTGCGGAAGCAGGATATTTAATTATACAAGGTAAGCTAACCTCTTCACGCCATCTTACCCGTTGTCTACGCACGTGTTTCGCAAATTTGTAGGCTTTCCTTTGGAAGTATCGTGTCGACTTGAAAAGCGGACTCGACTCCATTCATCCAACTGTGGCTTTCGAGGAATATTGGTGGATTGTTCCCTCATCAGTGAGGTAAATTATATTTCTTTTGTAGGTTATGTCAGATTTGAATTGCTCACATTAGGCACGCTTCGCGTGCATTTCTGACTTTGCAAATTAAATCGTGATATCTTTAGGGTTCCACGGACGGGGCTTCTACACACGTCAGTGAAGTTCCACGGACGGGGCATCCACACAGTAGAAAGTTCCAGGGCTGGAGAGACTATAATCAACCCCATCCTTGGGTCAATTCCTTTTGTGCCGAAGACATCTCCATAGGGCTACAGGTTCTTCCACGTCGAAGTCGGTATCGTACCACCCTAAATAAGTGTTTTGTTGTTTTTACTTACTGGGGACCACCTTCAGTGGTTCGGCTCGGTTATATCAATTCATACTTTTGTATTTTAATTTGTACATATTTAAAGATTTTATGCATTTATATTTATTTAAGGAGGTTCTCTAAATCAGATTCGTTGTGGCAGAATTTATGACCATTTATCCTCACATTGTAAACCGATGTGTAGCTACACGAGGCATTTTATTAATGTTGTAACTTATTAATCGAGAAATTTGCCACATTTTGAACATCGCCAGGTTACATGCCAGAGAACCAATATCTGTAAATTGCGTAATATAGTGCATTTCATTTTTAAAGAGTCATTATTTTGTCTGCGACCACTACGTATGGAAGCCTCAGTGATTTGTTAAGTAAGTAAACTAATAATTTGTCATAGTTTATGTAAACTTGGGCTTAACGCCCTGAGATAGTCTGAGCTAGTAAAATTCTATCGTAGGCACGTACATCACTTATCCGGGTTAAGTTTGTGCCCTACGATATCTGCTACGCTACAGTAGCTCAAGAGATTTCGTTATGTAATATCTTATAATCATTAATATCCAACGTATTTATTTGCTTATGTACGTGTAAATCGTAGCAAGCAACCTACAACTAGACCAGTAAAATTAAGTGAAATATACCATAAATTTGGAATAGATTTGTAACAAGCTGTTTGTTGCATTAAAATGTAGAGGAGGGGGTATTAAATATATCAATAAAAATCACAAAAAATCCGAGTGGTGGAGCGCACTAAAAAGTCGTCCGCCATCTTAAAATTCGCGATATATTTTGTTTAAAGTTAAATTACTTTATTATCTTAGCCGTTATCAAGAATCATGAAATTAGGAAAAAATCTAGAAACTTCAAAATCTATAAAATGACGTTTAGAGATTTGTCTGTTGTGAAGCTTTAAAATGTGTATGCAGGGTGGGGCAATAGTGCGTCGGACCTCGAGTTCTACGATAGCTAGAAATTTTTTAAAAAATTGCA
Source organism: Leptura quadrifasciata (assembly GCA_963675555.1). Taxonomy (NCBI): domain Eukaryota; kingdom Metazoa; phylum Arthropoda; class Insecta; order Coleoptera; family Cerambycidae; genus Leptura; species Leptura quadrifasciata. The sequence goes on from OY776679.1 coordinate 100,512,827, forward strand.
AGTAAACTAGATAAAAAAAGCCTATAACTGGAAATTATTTTCGAACATACAGGGCGAGCCAAGACGAAATTACAGGACCAAGTACCTTTCTTTTAAATGGAATGGCTATGTATATCTACATTTTTTGAAACCTCTTTGCCTCTTTCTAGGCTCTATTCATTTCTATATCAGCATTGAATATCTCCCAACCCAAAATAATTCATTAGAAAAATTTATAATCGGTGTTCGACGTGTTGCCCATTTTGATTGACACAGGTCTTTATGCAATTGTGTAATGACGCCATTTAGTGGGGCCATTTCTTCCAATCCATTGAAATGAGTAAACAGTATTTAACCGGTCCTTTACTGTAATATTTTTTTGTACATTTTTTTTTTGCTGTTTTCATTATTCGACAAGCAATAAAACCTCAGTTTGATATAAATTGTCGTGTACAAAGGAGCATTTATCACACTTATCGGTCGTTACAATTTGTATTGAATTTAAAATATTTGGAATTTTACAATATGAATTTTGGTAAAGCGGAACTTGTGGATATGACTTTTGTTTTGGGCGAGTCTGACAGAAATTGTTTACTTGCCAATAGAATTTATCATCAACGTTATCCTGAAAGAAGGACTCCTGGTGTTAGCAGCTGTCAAAACCTTCTCGATAGATTTCTGGAAACTGGAAATGTCTAATATAAAAAAAGTGAAAGAATCAAACGTGTTGTGAATGAAGAAAATGAGTTTTCTGCGATGCTGGCAGCGGTTGAGAATCCCCATATTAGTCAAAGAGAAGTGAGCTCATTAGTAGAATTAAGTAGACGGTCTGTGGGTCGAATCTTAAAAACAAATATGTTGCATGCATATTATATTCAAATGCACCAGGAATTATTTGATGACGATTTTCAAAAGCGCCTACAATTTTGTCATTGAGCCAGAGTAGTGATGGTTTGTATTCGTATGAATCGTATAATAATACGACTCTTTCTGATGAATCATATGATACGAATCCTTGCAACCGATACGGTTTCGTATTTGTACCACTTGTACCTAGGGTATACACTGACCGAACGAGAACGCGTGCTGTAAAAAAGAAACTTAACAAACTACCGGTTCATATTTGGTATTGATATAATTCGTACCTACTTGACGCAGACGGTAGTATATTAGTAGTATTTATTTGGTATTTGACTGACTTGTATATTGTTGACATGGTCAATGGTGAGCGCTGTAATAATTGCAGTATCGCTATATGATTACTAATATTACATTAGATAGTGCAGTTGTCATCATAGTAGTATTGTACATATTTAAGATATTGACTAATATTACTAATAATATCTTTAAAAAGTTCAAGGCGCTGCCACACAACTTTTCTTAAAAGAAATCCCTCGTCAGTGTTAAAACGTTACTTGAACCAAGCTTAGTATCGAAATATCGTAATAATGCTGATTTTGGGGTTTTCCTGAAAGAAATTTCATCACAAATTCTAACAGGCTACTGAGCAAGTTCATATCGAAAACATTCTTTAAGGTCCTCAGAAGTTTTAGTCGCGCGACAGTGCCGATGCCATGCAATTGGTATTTGGAAGATTTATAGTTATATTTGTGGAAAACCATCTTACTGTTTGATAACTGACTTCTAATTAAAGAAACGGTTTTTTCAATTGTCACTCAAACCAAAACATTGATTTCCGTTCCTTTTTCAATAATAAAATTTTCGTTTTGGACCATTGTTGGACTATCTCCGAAATTGATTTTCAGCAAGGTTCTCGAAAAATAAAACAAAAATAGCTTGTGACGAACTTCATAATAAAAGCCTTGAGTATATAACGAAGCACAGCATTTTTCTAAAATTCCGTAGTTTAACAAAATTAAAGAAAATCAGATATTGAATGATAGCAACCTTACAATCTAGTATTTGTATAAATGGTTGCATATTTACACGTCGGAAATGATCAACTCCACACGCTGGGCTTTAATATTCGTATCCTAAAACCGTAATTTCATTTTCTTTATTATCGACAATTGGTTTGATTCTCTTATTCTCATTTCTGCTAGTAAAAGTTCTAAATTTTTATAATAACTGTTAATCAATATTGAAATAGTATTCATGGGTCGGTTAAGGATATCTGATGGCAAAAGTATTACAGAAACTGGTGACAACTTTATTACATTCATCATAAATAAGAATAATATTCAAAAATCTTCGCTTAATGAAGATATTTTTCATTTCTTTCAACTTTACTAGTTGGTTTTGAAAGCAATTCAAGAAAAAACTACATACTACCACTCACTGATCTATATAGATCAGTGCCTACCACTACTTGACACTTTTTCATTTAGTACCTTTCATAGGACCACCGTGCATAGGACGTAGAAAAATAGGCAACTAACCCGCCACGGAAGCCGAGCCATTACTTCCACTGAGAAATGAATATATCCTTGAAACCGAAGCATCTTTACTTTAAGTTGACAAGATGAACAATAGATGGCGTGCAAATAGTTCCTGAGAAATTTTTATTGACGTGCCGGGCACTTGAAAACTAGATGGAGCACGCGTGCATTACGAATTGTTTTTTTACCTACAATTCTATAAATTTCCAAAGATTGTCCTTCAATTTTTTATGTTGATATTGCTAGAACAAACTTTTGATCTGTACTAGTAGAGTACAGAGTGTAGATGTCTACACTATTTCAAGAACACCTTTTTTAAATAATATGCTGTACTTAATGATTTTATATAGAAATCTATATTAATTATTTCGATCATCATTCTTCATGCATATAGAATATATTTAAAAAATATTATTATAGTCAGGGTGCCGGACAAAAGTGAGTTACTGATAAAGAGCGCTAAGTGCAACATTAGTTCATTTATATATAGTCGTAGTCACTAATACGGGCAATTAGCCAGGTACATACATACGAAATGGCGGATTGAAACTATTCTATATACTGCTGGTTGCATAAATATGATTTAAAGCTGGTCGGAGACTGAAGACTTACTTGCACAGGCAATTTCACTGTTAACATACATCAGATGGCTCGAGTAAACAAACGGGCCTCCACAATAAGCACTAATAATATTGAAAAATGTACTAGACCACTTTTCTATAAATTCAGGGGTTGCATAAGCATGATTTGAAGTTGGTTGGAGACGGAGGTGCTAGCGTCAGATACGAAATTAAAAGTGATCAGTACGCGAGTGTTTTAATTTAGTATGTAGTTTTTATTCAGTTTTGTTAAGTTTGGTCTTTAAACATGTTTCTAACTTTAACACCTTTTATAATCCGTCTGCGACGGAAGGAGCCTAGGTTTAGTTGTTTTAATTTTTTTTTTAGCTGAACCAGTCCCACTCCGTCCGGCCATGCAATCTGCCACCACATTAGCGCGGTGGTTGCACGGTCGGACCCGGTGTGGGTTCTGGGGAGGTAATTTTTATATTAAAATAATAAATAAAGTCTTATTGATTGATTGATTGATTGATGGCCATTGCGATTAATCAATCGGACATGGTACCACCGGGTTCGAATCCTGGATCCGGCACTGGCACTGTCGGAGGAAATGGTTGTATGTCCTGATGTGTACATGTAGTACAAATCTGCATGGGTTCCGAGTAAATCAGTTGTGAAAAGTTATATTTTTACGAGTTTTTTGAATGTGTAACCCCCTTCCGCACAAGCCCTGGCTTCTGGAATTGGGGGTTGTCTAATTTCTGTGGTATTTATTATATTATGCAGAATTTTACTGGGGACATTATTTGTAAGTATAATTTTTTTGTACGACAAACGGTTTTCCAGAAGAACGCAAAAAACTACCGAATTGCACTTTAGGGGTGGGTTTTAGGGATGAAGCTCCCACTTGTTGCTTGGGAACTCTTTTTATTTTGAAAGTACATCCCTTGACAGGTTTAATACCCAAGTGGCAAAACTTTATAATTTTTTTTTCTATTTATGCTAATATGAACGGCCTATATTGGCAAAAAAGTCAGGATTTTTATGAATGTAAAAGTCCGAATCGGTTTCCTTTTAGTTGAAAAAATGATTCCCCGTTCTATACTAACATCGAAAAATCAGTTTGTACTTCTATATTAATGAAACTCGTTTCAGAGCTGCTTTTTTGGACGTAGGGATGCGTCTCGTGGGTGGGGACTACTGAAACTATCGCATTCGATTAAGCGCCCCAAAAAACAGGGAGAGAAATTTTACTCAGCTGTAAATGGCCGTGATTACTCAAATGACCCGTTATTTTTACATGTTGAAGGATTTCAACTCTTTCACGACACTAAAAACTTCCGTTGCGAACTTTTTTTATTCTTGTTCAAAGAAATGAGCATTTGGGAATTTTCCATTAGAGGGATAAATCGAAAATTTTGGTTATGAGCTGCCGCACTATAAGACATTGTTCTCTTACAAGACAGTGTATTTTCTTGACTTTGACACTTTATGACAGTAAATGGAAAATAGCTGTTCTTTCACGAAATCAGACCATAATGAAGAATGCGAAGAGGAATCCCACTGTTCCCAACACATATTCTCGAAAGAATGGCTTACAGACCCTCCCCAAGAATACGTTGGGGAGTTGCTGCATAACAACATACACGGGCATGGATTTTACTTCATAGAAAAGAAAGATAAAGTTTTCTACGACGGTCTATTCTACGCCAATAAGCTGGAAGGTTACAGTCAAATCTTCTACGGGGACGGATCACATTACCAAGGTCTGTTTAAAGATAACAGGCGCTTTGGGCCGGGAGTCTTCACTTATCCAAACGGTGAGCAAGACGTTGGTTTGTGGAATGGTTACTCTTTGGCAACTCTAGTAGTTGGGGTGGAAGGAAAAATGGTTCCTAAATTGGCGCGTACAACGGCAGGAAAATTGAAACTTCTTAAATATAGGTATACGTAAGATATATTTTTTTAAAACGCAGTAAAATAGAGGCAAATTATGTATAGCCCTAGAAATCTAACTGAATTAACAAGCAGTTTAGTAAGTCATGTTCCTTATATATTTATAATACACCATTTAACAGAAGAAAATACATATAACTAAAATACAATACATATATACAAAATGCTTGTAACATATAGGGGTCATAATAGATTTTCCGGAAAAATTCCTCTCTCGATGATTCTTTTTGGGGAATGTTCGAAAAAGTGTGTGGAATAACATATCAAAATGTCTCTTCAAGAAAGTGGGTGCTAAATTGTTTATTTAACAATATATATAGGGTTACTGGTAATTCGATACATTCCTTTGGAGATGTGATGGGGCATGATCTAAGAAATAAATTTAGCCCTAACATATGTTATGCAAAACTCAATAGTTTTTGAGATATTTAATTTTTTTTGTTTTTCTCAAAAAGTAGATCTTAATGTCCTAAAAGTTAATTTTCGAAAAATCTATTTGACATTTTTAAATTTTTTTTTACTGGATTACTTGTCCAATATTACAGATATCTGTTTGGAATGAAAAATATCTGGAAACATTTCGATCATGTGAACATCTGAAATAAAAACTTTAATTTTTTTTTTAAATCACCTATGAAATTTACCTATTAGGTTTTTTCAAAAAAATATTAACGTAACACGCGTATAAATTATTATAAAAACTGCCTTATTTCAATAGCTATCTAACAAGGTACAAATGTTCAATGTACCCTTAATAGTTCTAAGAAAATACTAGTAAAAATAACACAAGTAGTACGAATTTTATTTTTAGATAAACAGTAAAAAACATTTTAAAAGTAGAGTTTAATTCTTCATTAATTTCAAAGTTGTACTTTATTCTTTATATGTCTTGCTCAAAATGGGAGCCCCTATTCCGTATACAGACACGGCAGCGTCTTTTTATTTCCGTCCTTGTTACTCTGGTTGTCAGATTATGCCTTATGCGTTGGGCAGCATCGACTATCCTTTGTCTAAGGTTTTCTATAGTATTGACTGCTGTGGCATAGACCATCTCCTTCATATGACCCCATACATAATAATCAAGGGGTGTTAAGTAAGGACTTCGCGCTGGCCAAGGTATTGGGTCCGCTCTTCCAATCCAACGGTTAGGGAAACGTTGATCAAGTAACTGTCGTACTGTCAGCCGATAATGTGCTGGACAACCGTCGTTCTGAAACATCATTCGCTGTCTGACGGCGAGAGGAACATCTTCTAAAATCACCGCCAGATCATTTCTTAAAAAATTTTCATAGATTTCCCCGTTTAAATTTTGAGGAAGAAAGTGTGGCCCTATTAAATAGTGGCCAATGACTCCCATCCACACATTAATAGAAAACTTCATTTGGAAACTAGTTTCACGTGTTAACTTGGGATTTTCCTCTGCCCAATAATGTAGGTTGTGGAAATTTGTTATACCCCCGCGATTAAATTTCGACTCGTCCGTCCATATAATATTTGTTAAAAAATTTGCACTTTCTGCATACTGAATTTAACATAAAGCGGCAGAATTCCACTCTCCTTCCAGGATCACCTTCCTCCAAGATTTGGACAGGGGTATAGTGGTAAGGATGACATCCAACTCTACGTATCGTAGACCAAACTTTCCATTGTGACGCTCCGGTTAGTCTTGCGACTTTATTAGTTGAAATAGTTGGGTCTTCCTCAAAATACCTCAATATTTCTTCCTCATCATCTGGTTCATAAACGGGAGGAGCACCAGCGTCACTTCTTCTACATTTCACGGAGCCAGTTTCAGCGATATTTCGATATGCCGTAATGAATACACGTGCATTTGGTAAGCGGTGGTTAGGGTACCAAAGGCCATATTCTCGGCGAGTTTCAGCAGCGTTGCCGCCACAGTATCCATAGACAAACAAGATATCAGCGTATTCTGCGTTGGCATACGCGGCAATAACAACAACTACGAGCAAAATCAAAATCTTCGATAGCTAATTTAAGAAGACCAACAAACTTAAGGGACACGGAGATAAGAATGTCAGTTAATGACATATATGCACAAACGTCAAAGTCAAGGACTGACTGACTTAAATGAAAATGAACGATTAGTCGTTTAATAAATTCCGCCACCAGCATTATCTTTACTAATTTTTTATTAGAACTATCAAGGGTACATTAAACATTTCTACCTAGTTAAATAGCTATTGAAATAAGGAAGTTTTTATAATAATTTGTACGCGTGCTACATTAATATTTTTTTGAAAAAACCTAATAGGTAAATTTCATAACTGATTTAAAAAAAAAATTTACAAGTTTTTATTTTAAATGTTTGCATGATCGAAATGTTTCCGGATATTTTTCATTCCAAACGGATATCTATAATATTGGACAAATAATACAGTAAAAAAAATTTAAAAATGTCAAGTAGATTTTCCGGAAATTAACTTTTAAGACATTAAGATCTACTTTTTTGAGAAAAACAAAAAAATTGAAATATCTCAAAAACTATTGAGTTTAGCATAATGTATGTTAGGGCTAGATTTACTCCTTAGCTCATGCCCCATCACATCTCCAAAGGAATGTATCGAATTACCAGTAACCCTGTATATATGCAAAAATGCGGTTTTTCGCCAGCAACTTTTTTAGTTCAATTTTTATCAAAAAACTGATAGGGCCATTCGAAAGATCGGAAAATTTTACACAAGAAATATATATAATACTTGTTCTTTCAACAAAAATAGAACGACCATTAATTTGTTAAGTAACGTTCCCATTTGCGCTACGCCAACAGCATGCTACGCTGGAAGATGATCGGCGCGAAGGAGCGTGCCAGACAAAAATAGCTGTAACTTTTAATTGACAAAAGCAAACGACATGAAACCAATTAAATATTGAAAAGGATCATTTTTTGAAGTATTACGTGTGTTAAAAGATTTTTTTGTGTTTTAAATATTTTTTTATATCTGCTTGAAGTTAAGTACTTATTGCACGAATTATCTAGTATTTCATAAAATTTAATTGTACTCGAATAAAATAGGGCAAAAAAAATAGAGTAATTCATGAAAGTTATACTTAAAGGGATTACCTACAATACGTAGGTATTTCGTAAAAAAAATTAAAAAAACTTAATTTACGGAATTCAGGCAATCAAAGTTGGGCGATTTACAAAAAATGCATTTTTCCACTTTGAGCTTGGAACTTTGATTGTAAATAATAAAGTCTTGGAAAATGATATCAGCCTTCTATAAGTGGTCAACTTGAAGTATATAATGGTACTTTAATGTTTCTTATTTTTTAGAAATCTGGTTCCAGTTTGTCCGGAGAAAAGAGATATCGCCTTGGAAATGTTAGAATCCCTAGGTGCAAGAGAAGAAATCCTCAACGAGTCTTACAAGCTATATAATTTGGAGGTGGAAAACAAATATAATTTATTTTTCAATAGAAATGTATACGATGAGGCATTTCACCACAACCAAGATTGCGTTATAGACATTCTTCTAACAGATGAAGAAATTGAAGAAGAACGTAAAATAAATAATGCAGAAGAAGAAGAAGAAAAGCCTCATCCTGACGCTCAAGATTTAAAGAGAATACGACAAATAAGCGACAGACTAGTTATAATTAACGATAAACTGGAAAGTACAAAGCGGTTAAAAGATGATGTTTCTCATAAGGTGGATTACTGCAGAAAATGTTGTCATCTGGACGAGATTAAGGAGGCAGTTGAGGAGGGCGACTATTGTCATTTCACACCACATGAAATGGATTTAAGTCCTCTATTGGACTATCAGACTGGGGATCCATCCCATAACCCCCAAGGTACAAACTATACACGGAGATTATATTTATTTGTGGCATTCTACGAATACTCTTTCCTTTTTATTTGGGTTTTCTACCACATGTATTATGCTTTTCAAAAACAAATTACCGAGTTAATAGACTTATTGGAAAAAAGCCTCTGCGCCTGTGATATTTACGTCAAAGGAACAGTTAGAGGTTATTTTTTAACAAATGAGATAAATCGGAATAAACACAAAAATAATGTATTTTTGCTGACGTTTTGGAAAGTAGTCTCTTTCCATTTTCAAAACTTTTTTCGAAGAACTCTTATTTGTTGTGTATGTCAAATACGCAGCTTTAAGATTATGTTTATGTTATTTCCATAGATACTTAAACCGAACTGATGATATTTTCTTTTAGATAATGTTGAGTTTGTTAACATTGTTAGCCAGAGTGTACAAATATCTACAACAGAACAATTCGATACGCATTTATCTTCATTTAATAAGATTATTACTGATTCTTTAATATTTCTTTTTTGTTAACTGCCTCTTTTTATTATTTGCCCAGTTTATTCTACGTCCGTTTTCCCAAGCATGTTCACACATCTTTGATTTCTGAATTTCATTCTTTCTAATGTAATTCTTGTGCTCATCCAACCCCACACTGAAAGGTCCAGATGTCTCACCCACATAACATTTATCACATTCGCACGGGATATTGTAAATACAGTTTTTTGAATTCTGCTCCCGGTTTATCGGTTTTGTTTTTGTTAAAATAGATTTCAAAGTGTTCCCCGGTTGAAATACCGTCATAACATCAAATTTGTCATCACCTATACAGCGTAGCTTCTCCGATAGTCCGTATCCATAAGGAATTGTTGCTGAATACTGACGTTCAGGTTTTTGTCGTGCCTGATTGTCCCTATTTTCAATATATATGAAAACTCTATCAACAAATGCATCAGGGTATTGATTTCGTACTAGAACCTCTTTATAAACATTTTACAACACGCCTTTTAACATTTATTGATCGATTTGAGTTAAAATTTAGATATCTATTAGTATGTGTTAGTTTTCTATAAACGCTTGTTTCAATTGTGTTATTTACCCTTTTAATTAGAACATCTAAAAACGGTAGTACATTCCTACTTTCTACTTCTAATGTGAATTTAATAGACGGTTCCATACTATTTATATTTTCTAAAAAACTATCTAGTAAATCAACACCATGAGGCCAAATTGCAAAGATGTCGTCAATATATCTCCACCAGACAACCAGTTTGTTATACAATTTTGAATATGTATGTTCTCAAAGTTCTCCATAAATATGTTGCTTAAAATTGGTGTTAATGGAGACCCCATTGCCATACCAAAATCCTGCTGATAGAACTCATTTTCCGCTTGAAAATAGGTTGTTTTTATCAGTTAGTTTTATCAGAAGAACAGTCGAGAAGATGAGTGATTGCCTGGTCGAAAGAGTAAATAGTAGAGCCAGGGGCGTGCGGATTTACGAATTTCGTAAATTTCATAATTCCATAATATTTAAAAAAGATGAAAACCTTCGGACTGTGTTAATTATGCATAAACTACCACGGCTGAGTTGAGTGTACAAACAAATTTAATATATTTATTTTTTGTTTTATTTTATAAAATATGAACAATATTATTATTTTATATACCGAATACTTGACATTCGTCAATAATGGCTCCGCCTATTTCATGGCAGTCAACAAATTATTGGGTATAAATTCGGTACATTCACACATTCAATCCATTCGATCGACTATGGCAATTACACAGAATGTCCTAGTCGTGGTTTTCATTTCTGGTTAGGAGGCAAAAACGGATAAAATTTAATATATTTCTATGGTAGAACGAGGGGCCTCTTCGTTATTAAATAACAGTTGAATCCTTTAACGAGAATGCTGCTAATTTTTTTTACTCTACTATGTACTTTTTTTGGCTCCACTATTAGCCCAGGCGGTATTTGTTTTTGGTTGGGTTAATCGGGTAGTATGGCAGATTTTCAGTTTAATCGCTCTTAAAAATCATAAGAAATGATAATTTCACTATGCGCTAGCTTGAAAACGTGGGCGTAATTTTTTATTGAACAAAATGTGAAAAAAGTCCTAAAATTTTCGTTTCTTTCTTCCTATTTTTTCATATATTTTAGTAACTATTGCCTTTAGAGGAAAGTTTTTTAGGCTAAACTAAAACAATTAAAAAGTTGATATTTTTTTGACATAAAAGAGCCACTGCTTGTAAACAAAGACAATAACTTTCCAACAGATTTTTATTTTAATATACTCGGAAAGACGCTTCTTTAAAAAAGCACGATAATTCGTTTATTAGAGCCGGTGTTATGATAGACCAAAGTTGAACTCAATTTACAACAAAACTATAAGGGTATAAGGGCTGTTTTTCGGCCAATGGCTTTTTGTATCCCTGTACTTACACTACTTACCAGGTATAAATGTTCAATACTTGCGCTCATGCAACCTTGTTAAATTGTTAAGTAAAACAATTTAGGCATGTGCGAATCCATGAGAAATGTACGGAAAGCAGTGGTGGGTACGGAAGCGCTGAGGGGCCAAAATAAACTGCTTTTTTTAAAGTGACTTATTAGACGCGTTTAATTAGACTAACAGAAGCATTACTGTTAGGAGAGTTTAACGCGATTAACAGATGCGCGACCCTTAGGCGTGATTATCTCGGCTATTAGACGTGTTTAAATCGACTAACAGATGCATTACTGTTAGGCGAGTTTAAATTCGACTGTTAAGCGTCACTCCATACTTGAATCCATCTTCACCATAATATGTCAAGCGCCTGCGCAGTAAACACGGACGTGTTACTTTGATGGGTACTTGAATGATTTCCCCGTTTCAAGGATATACAGTGTAATCGCGCCACCTTTTAGCGGCTTGTATATAAATGTATGCGCAGAAGCTATAAAATCTTAGGCGAGGATTGTGTAGTGAATATACCATTTTTCGGAGCGCATGTAAAGCTGTCGTTCTTTTATCTACTAAATGTTATGCAAGTAAAAGAACCCTATACTCTTCGGAAGAGAAGAGTTTGGCACAATTTCTTGTTGGGGGTAACTCGGCTACAGGCGTCGGTGATAGACCTCAGTAGTGGAAATAGGCCGACGTTAAATAATTGTATAAAACCACAGAACAATGAACACGCCTAATAGTCGAGATAAACGCGCCTATGAGTTGCGCACCTTTTAGTCGAATTAAACAGGTCTAACAGTCGAAATATACGGGCCTAAGGGTCGCGCATCTGTTAGTTGATATTAATCTCGCCTAATACTAACGCTTCTGTTAGTCAAATTAAATCCGTCTAACGGGTGACTTAAAAAAAGTACTTCATCTTGGCCCCTCTGCGCTTCCGTAGTATACAGTGTAATCGCTCCACCTTTTAGCGGCTTGTATATAAATGTATGCGCAGAAGCTATAAAATCTTAGGCGAGGATTGTGTAGTGAATATACCATTTTTCGGAGGGGATGTAAAGCTGTCGGTCCTTTATCTACTAAATGTTATGCAAGTAAAAGAACCGTATACTCTTCGGAAGAGAAGAGTTTGGCACAATTTCTTGTTGGAGATAACTCGGCTACAGGCATCGGTGATAGGCCTCAGTAGTGGAAATAGGCCGACGTTAAATAATTGTATAAAACCACAGAACAATGAACACGCCTAATAGTCGAGATAAACGCGCCTAAGAGTTGCGCACCTGTTAGTCGAATTAAACAGGTCTAACAGTCGAAATAAACGGGCCTAAGGGTCGCGCATCTGTTAGTTGATATTAATCTCGCCTAATACTAACGCTTCTGTTAGTCAAATTAAATCCGTCTAACGGGTGACTTAAAAAAAGTAGTTCATCTTGGCCCCTCTGCGCTTCCGTAATATACAGTGTAATCGCTCCACCTTTTAGCGGCTTGTATATAAATGTATGCGCAGAAGCTATAAAATCTTAGGCGAGGATTGTGTAGTGAATATACCATTTTCCGGAGGTGATGTAAAGCTGGCGGCCCTTTATCTACTAAATGTTATGCAAGTAAAAGAATCCTATACTCTTCAGAAGAGAAGAGTTTGGCACAATTTCTTGTTGGGGGTAACTCGGCTACAGGCGTCGGTGATAGGCCTCAGTAGTGGAAATAGGCCGACGTTAAATAATTGTATAAAACCACAGAACAATGAACACGCCTAATAGTCGAGATAAACGCGCCTAAGAGTTGCGCACCTGTTAGTCGAATTAAACAGGTCTAACAGTCGAAATAAACGGGCCTAAGGGTCGCGCATCTGTTAGTTGATATTAATCTCGCCTAATACTAACGCTTCTGTTAGTCAAATTAAATCCGTCTAACGGGTGACTTAAAAAAAAGTAGTTCATCTTGGCCTCTCTGCGCTTCCGTAATATACAGTGTAATCGCTCCACCTTTTAGCGGCTTGTATATAAATGTATGCGCAGAAGCTATAAAATCTTAGGCGAGGATTGTGTAGTGAATATACCATTTTTCGGAGCGCATGTAAAGCTGTCGTTCTTTTATCTACTAAATGTTATGCAAGTAAAAGAACCCTATACCCTTCGGAAGAGAAGAGTTTGGCACAATTTCTTGTTGGGGGTAACTCGGCTACAGGCGTCGGTGATAGGCCTCAGTAGAGGAAATAGGCCGACGTTAAATAATTGTATAAAACCACAGAACAATGAACACGCCTAATAGTCGAGATAAACGCGCCTATGAGTTGCGCACCTTTTAGTCGAATTAAACAGGTCTAACAGTCGAAATATACGGGCCTAAGGGTCGCGCATCTGTTAGTTGATATTAATCTCGCCTAATACTAACGCTTCTGTTAGTCAAATTAAATCCGTCTAACGGGTGACTTAAAAAAAGTACTTCATCTTGGCCCCTCTGCGCTTCCGTAGTATACAGTGTAATCGCTCCACCTTTTAGCGGCTTGTATATAAATGTATGCGCAGAAGCTATAAAATCTTAGGCGAGAATTGTGTAGTGAATATACCATTTTTCGGAGGGGATGTAAAGCTGTCGGTCCTTTATCTACTAAATGTTATGCAAGTAAAAGAACCCTATACTCTTCGGAAGAGAAGAGTTTGGCACAATTTCTTGTTGGGGGTAACTCGACTACAGGCGTCGGTGATAGGCCTCAATAATGGAAATAGGACGACGTTAAATAATTGTATAAAACCACAGAACAATGAACACGCCTAATAGTCGAGATAAACGCGCCTAAGAGTTGCGCACCTGTTAGTCGAATTAAACAGCTCTAACAGTCGAAATAAACGGGCCTAAGGGTCGCGCATCTGTTAGTTGATATTAATCTCGCCTAATACTAACGCGCTTCTGTTAGTCAAATTAAATTTTATAATTTTTATTTATAAAATGTAATAAATATAATCTAAAATATTTTAAATGATTCTCGGTTTTTTAGATACTGGAAATAGTTCATTTTCTTCAGCAGGCTCTTCAATCTTCATCATCCAAATCTTCATCCTGTAACTGAAAAATATTTTCTTCTTGCTTGAAATCTTCCATTTCCTTTTCAAGATAATCTTCTGAGTAATCTAATTCTATGACCGCTCTTAAATTATCAATATTTTGACAAAATTGACCCTGGCAGTTGGTGCAATAATAGAGCATTTTAAACCATGCTTAACGCAGCTGCATGATTATGAGCAGTCTTTTAAGGCGGAGGGCTATTGCCAAGCAACGTGCTTGAAAATTTTGTTATAAAATTATGAGGCATTAGTCATGCCAGAGGTTGCAACACAACAAAACAATTATTTATTTATCAAAAGTACAGCTGGTAAAGGTACGGTTACTAAAATTTAACGCAGCATTAGATTGAGAATGAGAAAGTTGCATGATTTTTTTTTATATCACAGATATATAGACGACAGAAAAATAGGCTTCCTCGTATTTTTTCTTTTCCTTTATTGTTAAAATTGAGGGTGAAAAAAAATATTTATTTCTACTGAGAATTTAAAACCATCAAAACGCTCTATCCTTAACGAATGGTGTCATTCGTAACATGCAGCGTCAAGTCGTTATTGTTAAAACGTTGAAACATCTAAAAAGAATGGAATGAGATTAACACGTTAGGGATGTTATGAAATGATTATCCGTCATATTAACCAATAATTAATAACAAGATTAAGAATAACAACGTAAATGAGCAAATTCAGGTCAAATTAGTGACGTCAAAATGACGTCAAAGCAATATTATAGCATTTTCAGTCACGTGGTTTTGTTTACACAAAAGTTCAAATTTTAATGTGGCATATTTACAAAGTGAAAATTTTTCTATGAGTTTCTTTTATTATATTATCAACTTATATAGTACATATTAGGGAAAAGTAATAAAATGAAGCATTTTTAAAATCCATGTATCTTCCTCTTGCCAGAACGTGATATTTTCAAATTTATTTGGAAGTTATTATTATGAAGTTGTCAAAGTTAAATAACTTTGTTGTCGTAGTGATTGAAAATTTCCCTGAATGGTGTTATCAGTGTAATGTTAAAATGATTGGGTGATTTGTGTCACATGATAAGAAATAACAAAATTTAATTGGTTGTTAGAACTGTCAAAACATTTTCAAAGTTATTGCATTTGTTTATGAGCAAAAAAATTTGCCAAATTTTTAAACAATTCCTTAATTCTTCTAATTAACCGATTTTAATATCACAAAATGGATTTGAAAATTTGAGTGCTCTTTTATATGTCATAAAATTTTCAACTTTCTGAATGCTTTAGTTTAGCCTCAGCAACATTGAAAATTTGCAAATTATTTGCGAAGTTGTAAAATGAATTTTTGGATTAGCAATCAACTGCATCTTATTTAAAATTTAATTATAAAACTTTTTCATTTCTATAACTTTTCTCTAAAAACAATGGTTACTGAGATATACAGGCTGTCCATTTTGTCAGGGCACTCGAGAATATCTCACTTAATATCGGTCGTACAAAAAAAATATTTTTACGAAAATTGTGTCGATTTATTAACCTACAAAATGGCTTAAAGACATTTGAAATCCATGGCCTACTTTGAGAGTTATGGCGGAAAATATCGAAAATATCTCCGTTATTTGAAGATATACGAGAAAAATTCTAAGGCGAAATTTTTTTGCAAAACAGAGAGTTTCAACGAGGTTATATCTAATTTTTTTCAAAACCGCTGTATTTTGAGATTTACTCTTCAGGCTGTTAAAAAAATTATTTTGAAACGGGAGGGAAATGGCGCCATTAAATAGAGTATTTTCCTCCCTTTTCAACGGTATATCACATGCCATATTTATTCATTTTTAGGAATTTTCTCACATTTTGTTTAATAAAAAATTACGCTCACAAACTAGCGCATAGTGAAATTATCATTTGTTATGATTTTTAGGAGCGTTAAGCTGAAAATCTGCCATACTAATCGATTTACCCAAACTCCAAACATAGGTGATTTTAAGTAGATACCGCCTGGGCTATACAGAATATGTGATCACCGCAAGAGAAAAAAATACTTGTTATTTTAGGTGATGGCATTGACTCAATAAGACAGTCGGCCGTTTCAATTGATTATACTGCGATAGAAATACCAATTATGTCAAAAATGTTAGTTGAACAGCAAGTTGAAGAAAGTTACGTTTCTGTCAGTGACTATCTTTACGACATCTGTGTTTGTGGCGAGGGCATGGGAATAGACGATCTAAATACCTTGGAAGACAAACTTGGGGAAGTTACAAAAGACCTAGTATTTTATGAGACCATTCAGAGAAATTTGAATGAGAAATTAGATGCACACGTAAAAAAGACTCAACAGACTTGCGCAACAGTGAAAACGAGAAAGATCCTAATAAATGATCTTCTCGCTTGGAATAATGAAGAATTATCCATGGCTATGATGAAGCACAGTTTCCTGCACCGGCGGAAGGAGTATATGGTTACATTTCAAGTTTCGGATTTACTCATTGGAAACAGAAATGAATTTGCAAGTGCAGGTAAACCCAACTCAACACAACAAATATTTATTAAAATTAAAACATATAGGACCGTTGCCTAACCAGAGCCTGCTCCGGAACCGACCCTGCAACCACCGCGGTAACATGGTAGCAGATTGCAGGATCGGGTGGAACAGGTCTGGATCGGCGAAAATGAAAAATTGACAAAAATAACCTAAACTCCTTTTGCACGAGAACAAATAACAATAGGTAATTTCTTTATTTCCAAAAAAGAATAGAATTAACAAAATTAACTACACAACATTAAACATTTATAGGCACAATACTTTTTAATTTCGTATCTGACGCACGCACTCTAACTTAAACAAGGTGTCTTCCATGAGATACGTCAATGCAGGGCTTGCCTAACTTGAAATATAAAAATTTTGATTTCAACAAAGGTTATGGTTTAAAGGTTTTAATGATGAAATGAATTTAGAAACAAAAATGTACAAAAAGGAACGAAGGAAAGTCAAACGCGACAACAGGTAAACAAAGAGTATGTGTGATAGTGGTATTTGGCTTCAGGCGGAGATTCCCCAACCACAGAAAATAAACGTTGCTTTAATACAGTGTGTCCCTGGATGGACATAACTATACTTGTAATTTTCCTTATTTCGCATATTAATAGAAAAAGTCATTCTTCATAAAAAGTTTTGCTGATCGTGAAAAGTCATTAGCCTTACTCAGATTTTCAGAAAAACATACAGGGTGGTTAGCAAATAAGGAAACGTGAACTTGTGCCAAGAGTAAAGTATTAGTTTTTTGAGAGGAATATAAAAATGTTACTGAAAGAAGCTTTTTCTAATGTTAATGATAGTTCAGATATGAAATTTGAACGCCGTATCTCCAAGTTGATATTTTTACGAAAATTATGATGAAAATAATTTTATAAATTCAACGAAAACACATAATTTATTTAATAAAATAATAACAAAACTATTCTATGTGTTGTCCTTCTACTGCTACGCATATTTCAATATTTTTGCCAAATTTTTCATAAACTAAATGAATTATAATCCTCGTTTATGTCGGCTATTGCTTCTGATATTTTCTCCTTTAAAAGTTTTAAATTATCTTTTAAATCATGGGCATAAACTTTTTGCTTCAGGTAGCCCCCATAAAAAGAAATCAAGAGGGGTTATGTCTGGGGAGTGTGCAGGCCATCTTATTGCTCCAAACTATCCTATCCATTTATTGTGGAAATACTGATCTAACCAGTTTCTTACGCTAGTTGCACTGTGTGCAGGACAACCGTGGTGCTGATAATTCGTTTTTCTTCTGTCCTGTAAATTTATATAATAATAATAATAAATCGGCTTTATTGTGCAAAACATTTATAAAAATATAAATGGAAAGAAATTACTTTATTATAACGAACAAAAAAAGAAAAGAGAGAACTAATAGAAAAAAGTAATTATACCACAAAATGGCGAAGTCTAGCTGAAAGCTACTCATACATAATGAGGCACATTAACAATTCATTAAATTAAATATGGGAAAAAAGTTACAGAGAGCCTGACGAACATTAAAAAAATATATATATATAAAAAAAACAACGCGCTTGAATAATAATAGCTAAAAATATTTACGCGAACAAGGGCCAAAAAAAAACAAAAATATCACTGTTGCTAGCTTAATAGATAACTTTTATATTTATATTTGAATTTATTAATATTAAATACTTTAAAATCTTCAGGAATCATATTATAAGTTGATATAGCATTAAAAATAAAGCTTCTTCTAAATATGGCCGTCTGGTGATGAGGCATTGTAAACTTGTTTTTAAACCTTACATTTTTTGTATGCACAGAGAATCGTGTATTAAATTTATTTTTTAGAAAAGAGGAGGAGTTGGGAGATATCACTGTTCTATGTACAAAATTACTTAAGTGATGAATTTTCCGATTATTCATATTAAGCCATTTACATTCATTAATCTTATGAGAGATATGATCAGATTTTCTTAATCCAAATATAGTGCGACAATATGAATTTTGAACTTATTGAATGCGATTCTTGTCAGATTGGTCAAGACAAAAGCCAAATACAAAATCATAATAGTTAATATGAGACAACACGAGTGACACATAACATCTTTTTTAGATTTAAATTTAAAATGTGACGATTTGAAAATATTAGCTTCAGAGAAGAATATACCTTTTGCATCAATTTTTTTACATGGCCCTTGAATCGCAGGTTGGAATCAAAGACAACTCCAAGTCATTTCGCTTCGTCAACAATCGGTAAAGTCGTACCATCAATTTTAATATCAAGACTGGAGCGTAGAACATTGATTTTATTCTTACTACCAAATAACATTAATTTAGATTTAGAGGAGTTTAACTTTAAATCATGCTCGACTGATAAACTCATAACTTTATTGAGCTCATGATTTATGATATCCCGCGTATCTGCCATATTTTCGATACAAAAATGTGAGTAAAGCACAGTGTCATCTGCATAGGCTTGTATCCGACAATTTGAAACAGAGGAAATAATATCAGACGTGTAAATGATGAACAACAAAGGATCCAAAATTGACCTTTGAGGTACACCTGATAATATATCTAAGCTTGGAGAAGCATTATTAATTAAAAATTTTTGTGAGCGTCCATTTAAATAAGATGACATCAGTTCAATAGCAGGTTGATCAAAACCATAGTATTTCATTTTAGCACATATAAGTTCGTGTTTGATAGTATAAAATGCTTTAGAAGAATCTAGTAATATCAACACACTCACCAACCCCTTATCCAACGCCTCAAACATGTCATTGGTAACAACAGCTAATGCAGTGGTAGTACTAAACCCTTTTCTAAAGCCGCATTGTGAATCAGGCAAAAATTTATTGAATATGAAATAATCATATATTTGGTAAAATAAAACTTTTGAAAACCAAAATTCGCCAAGCTTTTGCAACAATAACTGTGCAGATGTTAGAACGGTTGGTAAGGGAAACCATCAGTAGGGCTCACAAATGTACTGAAGTTGAAGGAATCCATTTTGAATAATTGCCATAATTTTATTTTCTCTTATAAATAATTATTAATAAATTCTATAAATTGCATTTAATTTCTGTGTATTTTTTTAATAATACATGTTAGTAAATGTAGCATCTACAGAAATCCAATAATTTCAAAGTAAATTAGTACCGAAACTAGACGTATTATACATCAAATGAAAGGTTAATGATTTGAGCTTTGCTGGTGCAAGTAAAAAAAATCCCGTCTAAAGAATCACTACTTCCACATCCAGATTTTATATCCAAGTCTTATCCACACTAAATCCCAATGTAATATTTTACTTCCTTAGCCTATGGTTCAGACATTTTTCGAAAATTTTTGCGATATAATTTACCAACCTTAAACCCTTTAAACTGTAAATAAGGCAACGAAAATATTGGTCCCCTTAATGAGGAAATTGGAATTGGAAATATTGGTTATTGGTGTGTGTTTTGACTAATTTGATAAGTTTTATCTGTATACCGTGTGTTAGAAAAGTATGGGAACGGTGGAAAATCTTGAACAGTTTGCATCAAATCGAAAAATAAAAAAATACTTGTCCAAAAATTTTTCAAAAAACTATCTACTGATACCAAAATGACCTCCCCACCCACCACCCTGTGGGTGGGACAACTTTAAAATTTCAAAAATGGAAACCCCTATTTTTTATTGCGGAATCGGATTCTACGGCAAAAAATACGTAAATTTTACTCCGGACATTTGTTTCGATTCTTGCATGGTGTCGCTGTAATCGCAAAAAATGAAAAGAAAACATTACTGTTTCAGGAGTAGCGTCTTGTGCCCATAAAAAATGTCCAATTCAAAAACTGAAAAACACGTATTTGCTATTTTTACAAAATCTATCCAATGCCATTGGATTCGACTCTCCCACCCCTAACCCAGTGGGTGGGGCGGGGGCAACTTTGAAATCTGTAATGAAAATCCCTATTTTTTTTATAGCAGATTCGGATTCTACAGCCAAAAATACGTGAATTTTATATCGGGCATTTTTTCGATTCTCGCAAGGTGTCGCTGCAATCGCAAAAAATGAGTGGAAACGTGAAAGTTTTGAACGCATACTTAAAAAAATACGAAAAGTAAAACTACTGATCTCGGAGTGAATGATTTCCCGAGCTGTTTTGAGAACAGTGATTTTACACGGTCGTGCGGAAATTACAACAACTATTAACATTCTGTAAATTTATTAGCAGCTAGTAATTTTCAATTTACATTTTTTACAGGGCAATAAAAAACTCGATTTAAAAAAAAACTAACAGTGGTTTTATCTCTTAATTCAGCCACTTCAGACAAGTTCTTGATCCCAACCAGTGAAGGCAAGGAGGTAACTCAGCCATTTAAGGCAAGGTGAGGATTTCGGCCAGTTGAGGCAATTAGTTTACAGCTTAACTGCTACACTAGCAGGTTTTAATTTCAAGATTGGGGCGAGCGTAGGTGCGTCTTTACTATGTACATACTTCGATATGCGATGTAAAGCAACGTTAGGCGTGGTTAGTAGTTGGATTGGTGACCGTTCCAACGAAGACCACGTCCTCGCCTCACCCATCTTCCAGCGGCTTGTATATCAGTGTATGCGCGGAAGCTATACAACCTTAGGCGAGGGTTGTATAGGAGATATACCATCCTTCGGAGGGGATGTAAAGCCGTCGGTCCCTTGTCTATTAAATGTTAGGCAAGTAAAAGATCCCTACTCTTCTTAAGGGAAGAGGTTCGGCAAAATTCCTGGTTGGGGGTAGCTCGTCTACAGGCGTCGGTGTTAGGTCTCAGTAGCGGAAATAGGCCGACGTTAAATAAATGTATAAAAAAAAAAATTTCAAGATTATAGCAGGTGTTCAAAATGGTGCCCATTGACTTCTTGGCATTGTCTGAACTATAGTACACGAGTTATATTTACATATACAAACATCTATATCGTTATATGTACCTTGTGCAATGGAAAATCACTGCGCACAAGTACATGTATGCCGCAAATGGCCGAAAATGGATCGAATTTTTATATTAAAGATTTTTTTGTCACATCACCCAAAAAAAGCATAAAGTACAACGAAAAAATGCCGTTGTAGCCAAACTAATGGAGCTATTTGTAGGTATTAAAAGCCATCTTCACTCAAAATTTCATCTAATTCGGGTAAGATTTGCCCAAGTTATACCAAAATCAATTTTTGGTAAAAAAAACCTACATACATATGAATTACAGGAGGGGGGGGATGTAGCATCACAAAAATTTTAAGTGGAGGTTCCTTGAACATTGACAATAAAAGGATCACATTTTCGTTGCTTAATTTACAATTTAAGGGGTCCAAAAAAAATTAAAATCGAAATTGCCCAAAAAGAGGGTTAATTACCTCATCCGATACTTGCAGAAGATAGATATTCTAGGAATATCTTATTTTTAAGACAAATAACAACTACCCAAAGTTTGGAATCTCTACGAAAAATTGTATAACACTTCGATTACCTTACTCCACTATAAGCTATAACTTTGTAAGTAGATTTAAACAGCACCAAATGCTGTTCAATATATGTAAATTTATTTACAAATTTGTCTTTATTAGGGCAACACGAGAGGAACTGTATTGAATTTCTAATCGAGTGTGGCAGTGGCGAAGCCCATACCTTAGTGGAAAAAATGAGAAAACACAACATAAACGTGAACGTATCCGACGCAGGAGGCAACAGCGGCGTTTTCTATGCGGTGGCAAACTGCCGAGTCAATATAATATCCCTCCTGGTAAATTTTGGAGCCAAACTAGACCAACTGAATGGAGAAGGACTAACGCCTCTATCCCTCTGCCTACTACGTTATTTAGCGTTGAAACACAACGTGTCCGATTGGGAGAAGAGTTTCCTTCCAGGAACAGTTTTGCCACCGGAGGAAGAAAAGGAGGTACGAAAGTGGTACCCGAATAAATCATTGCTAACTATGACAAGTACCTCTGAGCTTGCGCCTGCGCTTGGATCTACCGCCGATGTAACTGTTACTGTTGTAACTAAGCAGGATAAAGTGGATCAGAAAAAATCGGTTAAGTCTGAAGTGAAAGTAGGAGAAAATTATCTATTCGACACTTCATTTCCAGTTTATATAGAACCGAAGAAAAAGACTGGCAAGACTACTGGTAAAAAAAATAATGTGCCAGATGCTGCTGCATCTGAGAGTATAAAAGATGATGACTCCACTAAGATCCTCATACAAAATACCTTAAAAGCTCTCCTGGACTGCGGCGCCGATCCGAATTTCGGCGAGGTACCCTTGCCCCCGCTGATCCTGTCTGTGTATACGAAGAACGCAGGTTTGGTCATGTACTTACTTGAATCGAATGCAAATCCAAACGTCTCAACGAACGAAGAGTTGACTGGTCTCCATATAGTGGCCTCTTTGAAATTTAACACGGAGAACCTTAACATTGCCCAAGTACTGTTGAAATATTACTCCGACCCGAATTTAAAATGCAGTTCAAGTCATTGGCCGGCGCAGAAGATCAAACTTGTAGGTAAAGAAACATTTTGTTTGTTATAATTTCATGATCTGTTCAATCAATCAATCAATCAAAATAACTTTATTTATATTACAGAACAAATATCTAACCAGATATCTACCTCGCATTTGGCCCTGTAACCAACGCATATTGTTTGTCACGTTGGTGGTAACAGGGTCCAGCGGAGCAGCGCTGGTTCAATTTATAATCTTGTTGATTGTATCTTGAGTACATTTAGTGATGCATTCAAGACACAATCAACACACTCATTCTCCTATTTACAAATAAAATTTAAAATGAGTAATATAATAATTGTACACTACTAAGTAGTTGAAAACAGTTAACAATAAAATTTGATGGTATATCACTTATTTAATTTTATGCTACTGGTGCGGGTACCAAAGCCTATAATGATGGATCCCGTTGCAAGATTTCCAATGGCGAGCAGAGTTACTGCTGAATCTTTTGTACTCTATAATTTCTTGTCTAAATATAATTTTGATTTTACGATGCACTAGAGATAAATTTATATAACAAACAAAACAAACAAGAACAAATAAAACAAAAATGTACAAACATAAACCAAGAGTAATAGGAAAGATTTAACAGTTATGAAATATCAGTACAGATAGGTAGGGGAAGAAGAAGTTATAGTTGGTGAAGGTTTGGCTATAGAGTTTGCCGGAAGATGGGCAGCGTCTGGTAAGGTAAGGTGTGTTTTATTCGAAAGGGGGCATTATGCTGTCTAATTTGTGTTATATTTTGGGTTAGCGGACTATCACCCAGTTTGAAGGTGTAGAATTTTTGAGATATATTCTGGATGTACTCCGCTATTGGCGTTATGTCGTGGCAGCGTGCATAGAGATCTCTGAGGGAGGTGTACCTGTTGGAATTCGAAATGAGGCGCATAAATTTGTGTTCCAATACTTTCAGTTTGTTCATTGTCGTGGCCGACGTGCTGCACCACACCGGCGCCGCGTATGTGATTGCTGGCCTGATCACCATTGTGTACAATAATTTTTTATTTTGTCTGTTAAGTCTGCTACCCCTGACCATGAGCGGATACAGACTCCTGGACAAGGAGTAGACCGTCCGTATTGTCTCATTTATATGCGTGTTAAACGTCAGTCTTTGGTCCAGTCTTACCCCCAAGTACTTCACGCACCTTTTGGTTGGAATTTGGTGTCCCCTGATCGAAATTGGCGTCAGAATTTTGTTCTCAGTGAATCGGCGCGTGAAAACTATCGCCTCTGACTTTTCGACGTTTATCCGAATCTTCCACTGACCGTAATAAGCCGTGGCACGAGCCATGTGCGCCTTCAGCAGCATATTAGCCGCTTGTGCGTTGTGCGAATGCGCATACATGGCTGTGTCATCGGCGTACTTGGCCAGCTTAGTATTCGGGAACTCCGGAAAATCGGAGACGTAAATATTGTACAACTTTGGTGATAGGCACGATCCTTGCGGGACTCCCGCGCGAATATCCCGCCGTGTTGATAGTTTATTATTCACTCGGACTTGCAGGGATCTGCCAGTCAGAAACGAGTGAATAAGTTTAATGATATAAGTCGGAAAGTGGTAGTCGTGCATTTTGTAGAGTAGACCTGAGATCCAGACGGTGTCGAAGGCCTTTTCAATATCGAGGAGCACCATGGTGGTGCTCTTCCCGAGGTTGTATTGCACTTTTACATCGTTAACTATCCTAACGACCTGCTGCACCGTGCTCCTGCCCTTTCTGAAGCCAAATTGTGACTCATCGTCGATGTGAAGCTCCTCCTGAACAGTATCGAGCCTGACCAGGAAGACCTTCTCCACCAACTTAGAGATCGCCGACAGCAACGAGATGGGCCTGTAGCTGCCGGCAAACTTCACATTCTTGTTTGGCTTCAGGATGGGAATAACCACGGCGCATTTCCACTGGCTAGGCTAGTGCTGTAGCCGCAGGATCGCATTAACGATATACGTCAACTGCACAATACCTTTCCTCGGGAGATATTTGAGTAGCTTGTATTCAACGCCGTCTTTACCCGGGGCTTTATTGTTAGGTAAAGTCTTGACAATTTCTGCTATTTCCGAGGGTTTGACCATGACCTTCAGAAATTCACGTTGCGTCAATTCTATGTCATGGTCAATGATTTGGTTAATGTCGTTTTCCATGCGGTCGTGATCGAGATTGTTCGGTATATTGTTATTGTGTATCTGTTCAAAAAGGTCAGATAAGTCATTCGCTTTTTGCAAGTCCGTCATTGCTGTTCTGTTGGCGTTTATCAGCGCAGGAATGGATTCCCGTCTACTTCGTAAAGCCCTGGTCAGCTTCCACAGCGAGTTGTCTTGCGGATTCAGTGCTTCTAATTTGTCCCCCCATTTCTGGTTTTTTGCAGTGTTGATGGAGGTTCTGATCTGCCTTTGTAGCCTGCTCATCTCAATCTTGGCGTTGACATCGCGATTTCGCTGCCAAAGCCGTCTCAGTCTATTTTTCTCATGAATGTTTCGTATGACCGCTTCGTCAAGTCGGTCTTTGTAGGGGTTAATTGTTATAGTATTGGCAACAATCTGTTTGGCATCCTGCAGCAATCTTGTGAACTCATCCACTACATTTTCCAAATCGGCGGGAGAGTTGAGAGTGTTATTGAGTGTAAGGTTAGTGTTAATATGTGTCTTATAGAGGTGCCAGTCAGCTCCTCTATAAGATGTGATTTTTCGGGTAAAAAATGGATGGGTACTGAAAACTTTGCTCGTCAAAAATGGGGTCCTTCTGAAAGATCCATACTCTGACTGTTTATAGGACTTGTATAGATTTTGTTTTTTGACTTTTTATATACCTTTCTAAAGATGGGGAATGAGATTTTCATTATAAGGTTGGTTCTTTCAACTCGTATAGACGAAATTACTATTCTAGTTTTTTCCAGTGTTAACTTTTTCGAAATTTTTTAATACAAATCGCTTAAAATGAATTTCATTTAAGTCTAAATAACAGAAGAAGAAAATGTCCCGAACTGTAAAACAAACTACAGATGAAAGTAAGATTTCCGAATTAAATCAACTCAAGGTCATGCCTGCGCGTATCAAGGTTTACAAAAGACAAGTATTTTGTAATGGAAATATATGAACAATAATAATATGCAATACAATTAATTTTTACCTCCGCTGCGGTATTTAATTCTACGATTCATTTCATGGATTTCTATATACAGGGTGGCTCACCGGGAACTGAATCGATCGATATAGAGAAAAATACGTGTCAGAAAATTTTGAAACTTTAGATAATTACTAATGTCGGTGTGGCCAATCCAACTAGAATATTACAAGCAGCTGGCACTTCCGCTTATACCGGAAGTCGATACCAACTTGCTTATTTCAAATAGAATTCCCTATATATTTTAGGGTTTTCGAAAAGAGCATAAAATTCTGAGTCGAAGATATGTACCGTATCCTATACCTAAACCTAGCCGTTTCAGAGATATTTGATATTTTATCGAAAATTTGACAGGTGCAACGGTTTGCAAGAACCATTATAACTTTCTTCTGTAAAAGATCCTCATTTTCTTCTTGTGACGTAAAAAGAACACAAGGAGAACTACGTTTTATAACTGAAA
Source organism: Leptura quadrifasciata (assembly GCA_963675555.1). Classification (NCBI taxonomy): domain Eukaryota; kingdom Metazoa; phylum Arthropoda; class Insecta; order Coleoptera; family Cerambycidae; genus Leptura; species Leptura quadrifasciata. Next base: position 100,539,607 of record OY776679.1, read on the forward strand.
TAAATTCAATAATATCATACCAAGTGTTCCGTTTTTCGCGTTACATTTTGTTAACTTCAAACCGCGAGAACTTGTTTAGGTCAAATGGAACACCCTGTATTTTTTTACGCCAAGTTGTGTAAAATTGAATTCCCTTTTTTCTGATATAGCATTATGGGGGTTAAAGTTACAACTTTTTGAAATATTTGCGATTTTATTAGAAAGTCATGAATTGTTGTAATCATTTCATCAAAATAGCCATGATTGGAAACAATCAGTAATTATCTTATGTCAAAAAATGCCAGCAGGTTTAAATTACACCCACGAAGACTTTTTAAATTTGTTTATTATTTATGGAGAATGTGATAAAGTAATATCAAGAACTTGCAGCACATTTGCTACTCGATATCCACAAAAACGCAAAATAACACTAACACTGTAACATGCGTATTAATCGAATTGAAGATATGGCATGAAAAATAGCAGAAATAAGATCAATTTAAAATATGATTTCATTTTAATTTAATAATTGCTCAAAATTCCGCCCTCAAACCTCGACACATTTTTCGCGCCTTCGGATTAGTTCCTCATGAGTAACTCTTCTAATTGAATCCTGTGATATGTTTTGAAATACATTTCTTACTCTTTGCATACAATATTTAATGGTTGTTAATGTCAAATATCTCTGAAACGACTAGGTTTAGGTATAGGATATGCTACATATCTTCGACTCAGAATTTTATGCTCTTTTTGATAACCCTAAAATATATAGGGTGTTCAATTTGAAATAAGCAAGTTGGTATCGACTTCCGGTATAAGCGGAAGAGCCAGCTGCTTGTAATTATTTTAGTTGGATTGGCCACACCGATATTAGTAATTATCTAAATTTTCAAAATTTCCTGATGTGTAGTTTTCTCTATATCGATCGATTCAGTTCCCGGTAAGACACCCTGTATAATAATTTTTATTTGCGTTTTCAGGAAAGAATGTGATACTTGCAGATTATGAGGACTTTGGTAAAACCCCTTTACACATACTCTGTCTCAGAAGAGACTTTCCCTTAGATAACTGCAGATACTTTGAGGAATTAACATCTCTGCTTATTGGCTACCATGTCGACGCGAACTCTATGTATTTGGGGCATACCCCGTTATCAATAGCTGTGCTTGTCGGTAATAAAAGGCTAGTTGAGACATTGTTAAAGTTTCAAGAAGTAGATCCTTACCTATTCCTAGGATACGGCATGGGGAACGTCTTGACGCTGTTTATCTTAAAGAGATACGAAGATGTGTTACCTTTGGAAAAAAGTAAGGAAATGCTGAAGCTGCTGGTTGATGCCTACGTCAATCCATTAAGAACCATTGGCCGCTTTGAAAACGCAATTGAGTTTATGGAGAAAGAACACGAAACTGTGAAAGTAAATACGGACAAGAAAAAGAAGAAAGGTAAAGATAAGAGTGGAAAGGGGTCTAAAGGATCTAAAAAGAATACGAAGGGAGGAAAAAAAGGGGGAAAGAAGGGATCAAAGAAAAGCAAGGCTAGTTCTCAGAACGTATTGAAGGAGTATCTGAAAGAATTAACAAGGGATACCATTATTAAATTCGTTCAGATGGAGGCCGTAGAAAATTTATACAATTTCGTAGAAGAAAACATGCTGGAGTACAATTGTGCTAAAGTTATGGCAGAGTTCCTTACGCCTGCTATTGCTTTCGAAAATATTAAAGCACTCATCAGGCAAGGCCGAATCAAAACTGATCGGTTTGACAAAAATATTTGTTTAAACCTCATAGAATTCGTAGATAAATATAAAAGGGTTGTCAAAGCTAAAAAGGGCAAAAAAGGAAAAACCTCCAAGCAAAGTTCAAAGGCTTCGAAAAAATCGAAGAAAATGCCACAGACAGTTGCAGAACCAGAACCCAACATCGTTGATTTGATAAATACTATTGACCTCACAGTTGTCAAAACTAAAAGAACCCTCGTCAAGCCAGGCTTGGATAGTAGTACAAAGTACCAAGTGTGCTTCCATTGCTTGCGAAAGCACAACAAAGCACTAGTTCGCTGTCCAAGGTGTCAATTCATATACTTTTGTTCAGAACAATGTAATAAATTAAACGTAAAAATGAAAGCGCAGCATTTCTGCAACTTAAATTTCTATAAGAATGAAAAAGAACGGCCGCAGTGTGGAGCTACGGATGATCAAGAAAATAGGGAAGAACTTTGTAAAAAGGCAGTGGAAAGTTGCGGAGAAAGGTTACGGAACAAGCTTGAAGCGGAGCGTGAGATAAGGCGGAAACAATTGGAGGTAGAAAAGAAGTTGGATATCTACGGCACTAGATTTTTGAAAAAGGAAAAGGCGCCTGTTGAAGATCCAAATGTAGGCGGCAGGAGGGGAACAGAGGTGACATTATATGGCTCTAGGTCTGATACATTTATTATGGATATCAGTGTAACTGAATCTCTTAAAAGAAAATTAACCAACTTAAGCCTTCTCGAGGACAAGTTCGCTAGCATGTTGGTTAATCGGCACGAAAGTTCATTAAAACAGATCAGCATGTCACGCTCAATCGAATCAGGGCGTACACTTAGAGTTCAGATAAAGAGTAAAGAACATTGCTCTTGCGAGGAATTCGATTTGTCTGAAAAAGAATTTGCAATAAAAGAGAAAACTTTAAAGGCTGTAAATTTGAAAAGTAATGACAAAAAGAAAGAATCGCGGAAGGGTGTGAAGGAGGAAGTTATTTCTAAATTTGAAGCAATAGAAACCTTACCAGAGCGAAACCCTATTGTGAGGAAACTGAGAAAGATTCCTAAAAAATACCAATTCTTCATTGAGATGCTGAGTAACTATTTTCCTAAGCAGGATCTTCCATTCATGTTTCTGCCTTATGCCTGTTATTCAAATGGGCACCTTTATTATAAAATGGATGAAGACGTTTTCTCAAGGACATACAGTATGGTGTAATAGCAAAGAATAATAAACGTATTAATAAATTTCTTTTCGATACAATTTTTCTTTCTAAACATTTTTAATTTGAAGAATTTTTTATTCGACGCAAACTTACTATTAGGCTCTCCCTGGAAATGTTAGACCCACACAGACAGTCACACAAAGTAATCTTTATTTATCCAGAAAACAGATATTAATAAAGTATGAACTTTTAAAATACACCTATCATATATTTACACATGCTTACAGACTAAATTTATAAAGTTATAATCTAAAAAAACAGAATATGTAGAATTAACACAGTATTACCCCGTACAGACCTGTTTATTTTTCATACAGACCTATACGGTTTTTAAACAGGTCTGTACAGCTTTCAAATAGGTCATGACACACCCATGAACCACCCATGGCCGCTAACGTTTAAATTTCCCGCCAATTCGTGAAGTTAGCTACAGACCTGCGCATGCGCGGCTAACTTCAGCCGGCTCTTTACACGAATGACCTTGAAAAACTATCAACGAACTCTCAAGTCAGAGGGCGGTGTTCCTCTACTCGGTAGTCCCGTACATACATAGCCTATCTACTAATGAGGCAATATCAAAGTACTGTACATAGTTAATTTAGTCGGAGTTGTTAGATAGGGAGCTATCCGTCCTAAGAATCGATGTTTTCCAATTTTCTTTGAAATGTAGTGACTTCCAAACTTTAGTTCTCTATCAATTACGGTCGTGAGCAAAAAAAAATAGGATGTCTTATAACGGCATTTTGCTAAAATCTAGTTGTGTACATCTAACTTTAATTTTTGTGACATTGTCAGTTATTGTCTGAAAGTTATTTGTGGCATTCTTCGAATATTCTTTCCTATTATTTGGGTTTTCTACCACATGTATTATTATCCTCTTCAAAACAAATCACCGAATCTACAAAATAATAGAATTATTGGAAAAAAAGCCTCTGCGCCCGTGACGTTTACGCCAAAGGAAAAGTCAGAGGTTATGTTTTGCAAATAATATAAATCGGAATAAACACAGAAATAATGTATTTAGCTGACGTTTCGGAAATCTCTTTCCGTTTTCAAAGCTTTATTTTGGAAGAACTCTTATTTTGCTGTGTATGTCAAATACACAGCTTTAAGATTCTGTTTATGTTATTTCCATAGATACTTACTACTTACACAGAACACAGAACTGATGATATTTTCTTTTAGATAATGTTGAGTTTGTTAAGTTCTTCTTTTAACATTGGTAGCCAGGTTGTACAAATATCTACAGAACAATTCGATACGCACTTATCTTCATTTATTAAATGAGGATAATAATACATGTGGTAGAAAACCCAAATAATAGGAAAGAATATTGTCAGTTAGTTGTCATAATTTATTGCAAGTGTGCAAAAAAGTAATATGTCTCATATAAGCGATTTAATTAAATCTGGAGTTATTGCTAAAGCAGAAGATGGATGGATGGTCAATGAGACAAATTGCACTGCGTTATAATATTGACAAAAATTCGGTGTGTAACATTTTAAGAAAGTGGAAAATAAACGATACGATTAGTAGAAATCCTGGATCAAAGGATAAATGATATCCTACTTAACAAGAAACTAACTATTAATATTTCGTTATTGCGCCATTTCTATTTATAACTTCTATAAGTCCGTTTGGCATAGAATTAAATAACCGTATACAATAATCATTAGTAATAATATTTTCCCATGCATTATTTACTATTTCCAGTAATTCTTCGGCATTTCGTGGTCTCACATGTCGTTTTTGGATACTTCTTATGAGTAGTCCCCATACTTCTTCCACAGGGTTAAGATCTGGACTATGACTGGGCCAGTTAAGAACATTGATGTTGTTATCTTGAAACCAGTTAGTTACAGTATGAGCAGTATGAACGGAACAATTGTCTTGTTGAAATATGAACTCATTATTAGGAAATAATTGTGACACAGAAGGGAGCATAATATTGTCTAAAATCCTAATATACGTTTCGCTGTTAAATCGTTCCTCAATAAGGCACAAAACACCAGGATCACAAACTCTACCACTTTTATCATTGTTAGATATATAGTTCTCATCGAATCGAGTATTAGGAGGGCGGTAAACACGAATACGACCGCTGTGTGTTGACTGGAAAGTTTTTTCGTCTGTAAAGATTACATTGTTCCAAAAATTTACATCATGCGCTAAAAATTCAAGCGCAAATCCTACTCGAGCTTCTTTATGTTCAGCTTTAAGTAAACATTTCTGTGCTGCTGCATGACAGCGTAGCTCCTATTCTCTTACTCGCCGACGACCAGTACTACTCGATCCAGGAAAATTCGTTTCTTCAGCAGAATAACCGAGTGAAATGGATTTTCTATTAAAGCATTTACCAATTGCAAATATTGTTGTCGAGTTGATATCCTTCGTCGCCCTGATCCAGGATTTCTACTAATCGTACCGTTTATTCTCCACTTTCTTAAAATGTTACACACCGAATTTTTGTCAATATTATAACGCAGTGTAATTTGTCTCATTGACCATCCATCTTCTGGTTTATCAATGACTCCAGATTTTTTGCACACTTGCAATAAATTATGACAACTAACTGACAATGTTACAAAAATTAAAGTTAGATGTACTTACACAACTAGATTTTAGCAAAATTATAAGACTTGTCCTATTTTTTTTTGCTCACGACCGTACCCCGTTGATGTTTTTATATCAAATATCGAAATGGAACGCATTATTTCTCCACCCTGTATATCCACAAATTAACTGAAGCGTGAACATTATGAATGTTGATGTTTGTCGTAAAATAAATTGTAGCTAAGGGTGGGTATAATGGCTGAGACGAGCTCATTAATTATTCTGATGACAAGCACTTACCACTTTTTATTTACAGCAATCGAACATGTTACATATTCTTCACATAAATTTGAAGTGATATATTACTAGAAATTATGTATATGAGTTTGTCAGTACTTTTAACGTTTACACTTAGAAGGAAATGTATTTGAATGAAAACTATCCACCCCAACAGCGTTTTAAATGGAACACCCCCATATTTTTTTAAGTTATTAATTTCTCCTCGAAGATAAGCTCTTCGATTATGTAAATGTGGGGGTCTAAACTGGGTAGTCGATATTAATTTCAATTAAATTTATAGTTCTCCATTTAAGGGTCTCATGGCTGTTCCGATTTATTCTAACTGACCTGTAGGTCAGTGAGATTTTTGCTAATATCTCGAAAAATAATGAAATAAATTAAAAAACAAATTTGCTAAATAAAAAAAGGTAATTGTATTAAAAATAAGAAGGATATAACAGTGAGTAAATAAATAAATTATCGTATTTTTATATAAAAAACCTTTATTAAAAGTTGAGTAAAGCATTAGAATTAACTTATTTAATCTTCTTTCATCATTCCTGTAACGTCAGATAATATATTGTGATAAAAATATGCGCTTATATATAGGGTGAGCCACCAATAACACGAAGTGAATTTTTAAAATCAATGTGTTTATGCTGAAACAACAAAATTTTGAGAAAATTATTTTTGAAATTAAATGTTCTGTTTCATAATTACCAAAATTCCCAATTGTATATTTTATATAGTGCGAGTCAAAAATATGGAAACACGTGTGACTCATTCTAATAAGATGCCCTGTATATTTTAATATATATTGATTGTCCATTGACAGCTAATTCCAAATATATATAATTTTAGAGGGGTTCACAGGAATACAAAGGATAAAACACAAGAAAAATGTCGAAAAGCTTGTTTTCTTTAATCGTCCTGTAATTCAGAATTTCGCCGGTTAATTTCCGTAATTTTTTCAAATTGGGTTTACTGTGTATACGTTAATGGAGTACCAAAAATTCAAAATTTTACTATGACTAGTTCTCGAGATTTAAAGCGAACAATACCATGTGTGGATTTATCTTCCACACAAAAATGCCGGCCACGGAAATGAATGTTTCATAGAATAAGCGTAATCGTCCATAATATTTATTGATGAAAGGCCTGCAGTTCTCTCATAATAAAGTTCCTTGATGTTACTTTGAAATTACCAATTTGCATCACTCTCAACACTTTATTTTAATAAACAATGAAGAATTCGTGACATTTACGGAAAAATCGATGTTAAAAAATCTTTGTTTTGGTTTTTCCCATTTTTGACAATGTTCTTCCACAGTAACAGTATGATTTTTTACACCATCTTAAAGCAGAGGTTTCAAGGGCAAAAATTCCGTCTTGGAATTTTCAAAAATCAAAATTTTGTTGATCAATTTTTTTATTGAAAATTAGGCCTTTTTCCAAATTGAATTCGCATAAAGTCAACTTACAGCTTATTTGAGACATAAAAATGTACAATTTCACCAAATTTCATTAAAATCGAATCATTTCTGTGGGAGATAAAAAGAAAAAATAGAAACATTGGTTTTTGGCATTTTCCTCGATAGTTTTGAGGTTATGTTGCAAAATAAGAGAAAGAATATAACAATAAAGTATTAATTATCTACAATTTTTGCATTTACCTTTTTTCGATGGGAGGTTTACTTTTACCTGAAATCGTAAAAGCCATGTTTCACTCCTAACAACACCTCTTTTCCACCCCCACACTATACTGCTGGTTATTTTTCCCCATTTATATACTTTTGATCCTAAATTTTCCGACCATCCATATATTGCTAAGAATTTTGTCGATTTTTGGCTTCTGAAAATCGGTTCAGCACTGAACTATATGTGATTTATGAGAGAATAAATATAATAAAAATTACAGTTGAAAGAAAATAAGAAAATTTTTTATTGGTATTTATTTAATACGATAAAAGGCATCTTGTGCCAACTCCACGTCCCATAAATATTCCTGCGTTATTACCTAAAACGTCTATACAAATACTTTTTTAATTTCAGCCCCAAGAAAATCCCATTAATATATATCTGTTGTGGAATATACCTTTATATTTCTTTAGAATCGTATTTTACAACTATAATACAATTGCCATCCAAGCCATACATTGTATGTCGTCACAGCCTTTCGTAACAAAATACGAATCTATATTACTATTACTTCAAAAAGCAATATATATCGGATTGGTATAGAGATAAAAGAGACGTCCGGCTGCGTGGAATGGATACATTCCACAAAATAACTGTCTATCCGAGAGTAGTACTGGGCAATGTGTGAGCCGGCGTAATCCACGATAAAATAAATGCCGTTTCAATTTCTCTCGAAGAGCTCCTGGGGGTGGGATGAGATTATCCTAAATCCTCCAAGGACTCAGCCGTGGCCTTCCTCTCCTGTGTATCGCCAGGGACTTGGCTTGCATAATACCATTTGATTACTGTAATTTTAGCGTGGAAAAACACCAAATATCTTAACAAGAAGCATTGACTAGTAATGGGTTTAATTAAAATATGATTGGGGTTGACATTCAATTATGCTGAATGTATATATAAATTTATTGTTCACGTTTACATTAAATTTAGAAATGCTGGGCTCCAGCCAGACGAAGGGTGGTTAATTTACTTGAAAGTTACATTAGTTTATCCTCGATATACTATATCCAAGGGGAGAATGCCATGTATTTCCAAAATTCACAAAAAGAATAATCCTATACGCAGGACCGGTCTTAGACATTTGCCGCCCCTAGGCACTCATTCATTTGCCGCCGACTTTAAAATGCCAGTGTCACTCTTTTACAGAAAATAAAACTGAGTTGGGCGGGATTACGAAAATAACAAGTAAGCAAGAATAAATAAACGGGCTTACCATTCAACAATGTTTTTTTTATACACTCGAATTTTCAGTTTTTAAAAATAGTACTTAAAAAATGTTTGTAGCACTTAGACTGGAACACTATTTTACGTGACTTCATTGCCGCAAAATTATCAATTATTGAATCTAAGTCCACTGAACGAAATGTTTCACCGTCAATGTACATCAGTGCTAAAGAATGTTTGACACGTCGAAGCGTAGAAAAGGAGCGCTCGTCTGAACAATTGGTAGCTGGTTTGCAAAGGAATATTCTCAGTGCAATTAATCTGGAACCTGGAATTGGTTGGGAGGGTGGTCAATAAAAATAATTGAACCACAGCACTTAGGCCCCATTGGGTCCCTTGTACATCCTGCCTGTAGGCAGACCCCCGCCTAGGCTCACAACCAACCTAATCCTGCGAAATAGGTGGTGATGCTGCCTAGGGACATGGGCCAAAGTAGGCCAACGTTCTCCCAAAATGGATTATCTGATTGATGAGACAGCAGAACAGTCACAGAGTGCATGTTGAACCGTCTCATCTTCTGGTTCACAACCTCTGCAGAGAGGTGTTCCGCTTAATCTCATATTATGGAGATGTTTCCTTAACAGACAGTGTCCAGTCTAATAAGTTATTGGCTGACCGTCTTCTTTCATGTGGTGATATAGTTTTATCTTTTCCAGAAAATGAAAATGGGACAGTAGATTTTAATACAAGTGATGCCTCTCCAGCATGACTTCATCAAATTGAAGTTTCTCCTTTTTGTTTTAAATCATTAAATCATATTGGTATTTTTGAATATCAGAACAAGATTTGGCCAAATTTTCAAAGCTACTGAAGTCGGTCCGTAGTGTTTTTAAGAATTCCGTCAAGGAGTTATAATGGCTGACCACATTTGCAAGATCAATATTAATGTTTTGTAGGTTTTTTGACTACATTAAATCGCCCCAGAATCCTCAATTTTCTAAAATCGCTAATTCGAATTTATTTAACTTTTGCGCAAGACCTCTTGCCTCGGACTTAGCAGCTGATTTTTCATTTGAATTATTTGCAATTTGGTTCAAAGCTTTAATAACATAAAAAACTGCTTGCTTGAAGCTCCACAAGCATCATGCCTCGTTGAACAACGGGTTTTTCATAGTGTTTTGAGCTTTAGAAACTTCTTATCTTCGTTAACAGAAACAAATATTTTCCAGCTACGTACGTGTTGATACCGTAAAGAACTTGTAAAGTCCTTGCAAAGTAGAAAAAAACCTGTAGCTTCCTGACAAGACTCAGAGGCAAATAAACCAATTAATCAATGAAGGGATTTCTTTCCTTTCTCGCTTGCAAACCTGAATATTGTCCCGACATATTAAATGCATTGTCATATTATTGACCGTGATAATTATTCAAGTTTAAACCATTTTTTTCTATGGAATTGACTACTGCTATTATTTTACTTTCAAGAAATAATTCATATGGTCTTTCTTGACGCTCAAGGCGATAAATAAGCCAACTCAAGTACATAGTAATAGCACCGCCGGGTGCTGCTGAACCGTAGTACTCTCACAAACCAATACAATTTTATTACTGTTTATATTCTTGTTCCTTATTACGTATTGGTCGTTGCATTATACCAGTTGTCCGTTTAATAGTTTTTGACACAATTTAACCGTAATTTGCATTCAGTTGTCACTTTGTATTATTTGTTACTTAAATTGGTTCAATTTGCCCTTCTTAGATTTCAGCATGTACATATTTACTTTACCGGATGTTATTATCCCCTCGATTTTATGGAGTTCGAGATAGGTATAAGATAGTTGTCTCTTGTCAATGCGTCTGACCACTTGCTTAAGAAATGAACGAATTTAAATAATATTAAAAGTGATATTTCACCATATTAATTTAATGGCAACTAGGTATATACAATAACTAATATTTTGTTGATATATTACGTTTTAATCACATATAATTTACAAATCAATCATGAAACTTTACATATTACATACAAAAATTACCATGAAACAAAAAAGTTTTAAAAAACTAATAAGCTTAAAATTTGCCGCTCTACGCAATTGCCTTGTTTCCCTAGTGGTAAGACCGGCTCTGCCTACATGACTTGTAGTACCTATCCTATATTAAAGCTGCTTGTTACAAGTTACACAAATAACTAAATACATTTTACCAAAGCTAACCAATTTTAAGTCTAAATATTCTAGAAAAAAAACTTTTGAATATAAGTTGAATAGATTTCGCGGTGGGAACCAATAGTCTCAGCTCCCATGACACAAAAGGTACCCCATCGATAACCTCCAATTTTAAATGGAGAAAATTGTTGTAACATACATGTTACGTCCCCCGGTCTAGTAAAAATTTGTTAATTGCTATTTTAAAGAACTTTTGAAATTACTCGAGTAAAAAATGAATTCACTTTTCAAAACACCTGCTTTAAATTTACACATTTTATGGTAAATAATGTAATTTTTCAGAAAACTATACAATTCTACAATCCAAAATATGAAAGGAAGAATAATATTTTTTTTCGATGGATCACACCGGCAATTTTAAAGACAGTAGAAACTTCATTTCAAATACGCATAGAGATGTGTGCCAATCAAAATGAGCAACATGTGGAGGAATTATTATAATACCTCGTTTATGCGTTTACACGCACCAGTCAATCACGAGTTTTGTAAGTAATCGGATTACATCGTCCTGCCGATAACACAGAGCCAGCCACTACTTTAGGCGGCGTACAGGACCGTACGAACTGTAATTGCGACGCGATTTTATGTTTGTATGTGCCAGTTACAAAAAATTTTTGCAAAACTTCGGTGACACATAACATCTTGAAGTATAATAATAATAATACCTTTATTTCCATAGACTTTTACAAGTATTGGAACATAGTATACACAAACAATACATAAAGTTAAAAAGTAATATAAACACATTTAAAGTATTGAGGGTTGCGCGTATTTAGTTGTCATAAAAGGCGAAATATTAGTAAATCACCGACACACGTCTCTATGCGTGTCTAAAATGAAGTTTCTACTGTTATACAATCCAAAATATGAAAAGAGTAATAACTACTTTTCGGTCGATCCCACCTATCGATCTATTAGCTTAATTTCGTTCCTACTCAAGACGATGGAGAAGCTATGTGAACAATACATAAGGGATATTGTAGTGAAAAACAACCCTTTACATCCTAATCAGCACGCATACACCCTGGGAAGATCCACCGACACCGCCCTCTATGCAGTCGCGAATCGGATTGAGAGATCCTTGGACAATAAAGAGTCCACCCTAGGTGTCTTCATAGATATAGAAGGTGCGTTCGACAGGACCATCTTTCCAAAAATTACAGTGGCCCTAGTGGAGAAGAATGTCCCTACGATCATGGGAAGCTGGATATCCAACATGATCTCGAAGAGAACTGTACAAATCAGTGTGGGAGATGCTTCTGTATGAGGAATGGGCGAGAAGCTGTCCGCAGGGAGGTGTAATATCACCACTACTATGGAACCTCATTCTTGATAGCCTCTTGTGCCGCTTCAATTCAGAAGGATTCCAAGCAATTGCCTACGCAGATGGTTTACCAATCATGCTTAGCGGAAAATTCGAAGGAGTCCTTTGTGAAAGAATGCAGGGGGCCCTACGAATAATAGAAAAATGGTGCAGCGAACACTCCCTGTCCCAGGAAGACGGAGATGGTTCTCTTCACAAGGAAAAGGAAACTAGGAGCATTGAAGGCGCCTGCCCTCCTGGATACAACACTAAGTTTCGCATCGCATCGCGTTACCTTGGGGTAACCTTCGATGCCAAACTAACATGGAATCTTCACATAGATAGAAGACTAAAGAAGGCTTACATTTCTTATGAGCAGTGCCGCAGGATCGTGGGGAAAACTTGGGGAATGAAATCCAAAATGGTCACGTGGATATACACTGCCGTCATAAGACCAATGACAACCTATAGAGTTGTGGTTTGGTGGACTAAGAGCAAACAGACTACAGCTAAGGTCAAGCTCAGCCAACATCAACGAGAGCTATGGGGGTAATGCTATGATTGCCACCACTAGATATACAAGGTGATTCTTTTAAGGCGACCACTAGAATATTTCCCACTTGTAGACGAGATAAACATTTGAGATTTGGTACCCTACAATAGTCGACCATTGCGAGTCCGAAAATAATAATTTCATAATGGCGGCACTTCCGAAAATACCGGAAGTCGATACCAACTTGCTTATTTTAAATGGAACACCCTACGTATGTGCGACTTTTCAAAATAACCATAAAATTCTCAATCTAGACATGAGCACAAGCCATATCTAAAACTAGCAGTTTTGGAGACATTTAACATTTTATAGAAAATATGACAGTTTGCAAGAACCATACCAAATACCATACTGAGAAATTGTAGCTTTGGGAGTGGTTTTGGAGTAGTTAGGCAATTAGGTTACAGGAAATTTTTAGTCAGTCAGTGACCCATTTAAAAATATAGTCTAAGATCAGCTTGTCCCAAATTTGGTTTAGGTTCGGGTCAAATTCACTTAATTTCATTGACCTAATAATGAGATAAACGAATTTGCGTGAGAAAAAACATATTATTAAAACATATAAATATACACGTAATACAACATAGCTTGTTGAGTAAAACCGTGTGTTATTTGCACGGACTATATTTAGATTAGATAAGAGTGTGTGCTCTAATATATAATTTATATTCATAAAAAGGACGTCTTATATTCCAAGAGGAGTACATCCTTTGGGACAATATAAGCCACTTTCTTAATGGCCTTGTTTGTAGGGAATTACAAATTCGTAGCGTGTGCTGTATAATTAACGTTGTATTTACAAGTAAGAAGAGCTCTATTTTTAATTTGAAAAACATTAATTTTTAATCTGAAAAAACAAAGTACGCTGTAACATAGTAATTCAATTAATGGGCATCTCATCTATTTAATATCCACTGAAATAAACAATTTATTTCTCACATTTTTACTTTCACTGAAGCTTAAACTTTTGATTTTAGTCTTGCAGATAGGTGGAAGCATTTGATGTGACACGTGTTCCTAATTAAAGTATTTTCTCACTCAAACCTCTCCTCATTAAAAGGGAACTTTAAGAAGCTATGAACTAGGAAACACTAGCGGATCCAGGGAGGCTATGCCCCCCTTGGATGGTTTAAAGAGTGTCAGGAATTTGAAATATTGAGTATAAAAATGGTGATAACAGAGGCCAGTAGGAGAAGTAGATTTCTTAGTAAGAAAAAAAAACTTAAAACCTCTTCTTTTCCTATGCATTTTAGCAAAAACTGTTTCAGACGGAAGTTATGAGCCCTTATCCGATGTATATCGTATGTACATGTTTGATCTGAACTAAAATTTTGAGAATATTTTAAAAATTTTGATTCATCGCCATTTTGAAACCAAGAAGCCGATTCGGCGTATCCTCGGACTTAACCGAGATATGAACCAAAAGCATCATACGACTGCCAAATTTCGTATCTTTAACATGCCTTCTCTGAATTTATTCTAAATTAAAAATATGAATGAATGAAGTTTATCTATCTCAAGGATATTTTACATGTCACAGTTTTAACAGAGCGGGCTGAAATTTTGGGAGCAGGCTTATTTTGTGGTACTTTTTAACATATCAAAAGTAGATTATAAATCAGCAGCTACTGGAAGCGGCTGGAACCTCCCCACTCGGTGGATCTTTGAAACCGAAAAGAGCATTAAATTGTGTGACAAAACGGCACTAAACGTAATCCGATCTCATCCAAAACCTTTTCAGATCTTCTGGGGCACTAAAAAAACCCTCAACTTAATGAATTTACCATCATCTTTGCGAGTTATTAGCTACATTATCGCTCGTCGAATAATATACTATTAGGATATTAACAACTTTAATATCACTTGAACGACTAAGAAAATCTAGTTATCCTAAATACTACAGATTTGTAAAGCAACAAACTGAAAATTGGTAAAGTGATAATCTATAATAAATTCACCAACGAAGGTACAGAAAGCATATGATATTGATATTGTTACATCTACCTTTAAAGTTTGTGACAATCCACTAAAAGTTACAAATATGCCAAAATCTTATTAACATGACATGACACCAACGTTATCGGATGACAAACGATGACAATGACAATCGTCAAAATTTGGTCATTGCAATCCGATCGCTCGCGGCTGTCTTTATTAAATGAAACATTAGCATTTCAATAATTTTACTAGATTTTAAAGGAATATTTGTAGTTTAATTCTTCGATTTGTCTGTATATATATTTAAAAGCGGCACTAAACGTAATTCGCTCTATTTCTAGAGCAGTGAAGAAACCCTCATACGTGAAGTGACACGTGATCTGACGAGTTTCACGACATAACGGCTACGCGCATCGATCATGTCATGCGAAATGCGATCTATGCTTCATATTTGCTTTGTTTTTAATTTTTTTCATGGAAACCAAATCGAAAGGGTGGAAGTGTGATATATCACTGAAATCAGAATTTTACCTGCTTTTCAATGGTTCCATTGCAAATTGAAAGTAATTATAAAATAAACAACTTGTTGCGTCAAAATGGCACTAAACGTAATCCGATCTCAACCAAAATCTTTTCAGACCTTCTGGGGCACTAAAGAAACGCACATGCAAAGTTTCATTCAAATCCGTTCAGTAGTTTCGGCGCTATCGTGCTAACACACATACACACAGACATTTTTCAAAAACCACTTTTTTGGGTTAATAGGACCCCAAAACGTAAAGATTTGATGTTATCTCAATTTTCGTTTTTGAACCAATTTCAGTAGCCTCACAATTTTATTGTGGAGAGGTTAAAAATCTGTTTTCTGCAAAAAACTCGTTTTTTTTTTAACTTCGTACGACCCATTGGAGCCGAATTTTGACAATTTTGCGACGCAACGGAAACGCGCGCGTTTTTCGCTAAAATCTCGAAAATGGTCATTCGGATCGCGAAATGTTTCAAATGAAAAGTTGTAGAGAATTCGATTACGAACAATTTCCTTTCACTTTTTATTTCCATTCGATTCTTACTCGCAGAAATATGAATTTTTAAATAGTTTTATAGCGCGCTACATAACACTTCTTTCATGGCAAAATCGATAAAAACTCGAAAACGATAGATCGTACGCTTATCTAATGAAAGAGAAAATTAAAGAGAATCAAATTTTGAATATGTTGGTGTATGTACGAAATCATTTGCGAGTGGATGGAGATAAAATGGAAAAACATAAAAAATTGTCACTTTCAAGTGCATTTAGACAAATAGCTATTTTTGATTGGCTTTGGGCAATAATCACACTAAAGGTTTTTTGAAGAGAATTAAATTATCTGTAAAATGAGCTCCAAGTGACCTTCATACGATGAATAGTTCACGAGTTACAGCTTTTTAAAGCTATAAGCAAACATTTCCTTTTTAGTATAAATTAAGATTTTCCTGCAAGAACTGTGCATAACAATTTATTTAAAATATGGGCCCAGTATGAAACGACTCAGAAATGCCCACAGAATAACTTCTGATACTTCAAAATGAAAAAATATTATTAAATGTACTTTTTTGTACTTCAAACGTGACGAAAATTGCCTGTTTGCTAAAAATTAAAAATCAACCGCATTTTCTATCGTCAGTTACTTGTCGCTACTTATTGAAAATCATACACAAGAAAGTGTTCTTATAGGAAATTTTGTAAGCTTTCATTTAGGTCTTATGAAATTTTGTCGTAAAGTCAAAAGAAACGATGATATATACAAAAAAAAGGAATTAAGAAATAATATTGGTTCAATTTTTCTGAACAAAAACAGTTTTCAAGAACCTTTTTTAAAATAAAATATACCTTGCGAACGACTTATGCTATTGCATTACTTTCATATGTATGTAAACTAATAAAAGTAGGTCAAAACCAATTTTTAAAAAATTGTTATGCATAGTTCTTGAAGGAAAATCTTAATTTATAATAAAAAAGAAATTTTTGCTCATAGCTTTAAACAGTTGTAACTCGTGAACCATTCATCGTATGAAGGTCACTTGAAGCTCATTTTACAGATAATTTAATTCCCTTCAAAAAACCTTTTGGATCATTATTCCCTAAAGCCAATCAAAAAATAGCTATTTGTCAAACTTCACTCGTTATCAAAACGATTTTAACATATACCAACATATTAAAAATTTAATTCTCTTTAACTTTCATTAGATACCCTATATGAGAAAGTGTGGAAATATTCTTAAAATGTTTTGAAGAGCAAAGATCAAAATTCATAACCGAACAAAACCACCAAAAAAAAGACTAGAAATACAAGTATTTGGCCACCTGATGATGCCTAAATATTCGCATATTGCTTCATTCGAGTTCATGGTATTGTATTTCAATGAAACTTAACATATGAACCTGATGATGCTTACTGAACAGGCGAAGTGAAGTGTTTTATGCATTTTATTACTAAATTCAGAAAAAATATTTTATGATTATATATCTATCTTCTACTTGAATCATGATTTTGAACAACTAAATTTTCTTATCTTAACTACAACTACAGCGAGGAATTATTACAATACATATTACAACAACCGTATAATTGAATGATATTTAATTAAATAACTTTAGCTTCTTTATTGTCACAACACGTTAATATAATGAATACCTACTAGAATATTTAACCAGGAATTCTAACAATGGATTTCTGAAATCTATTCCTGATTAATATTTGCCCTGGACTCGTTCACGTGAACAATAGGGGTGAAGTACGTTTGAAAACAAAGCATTAATGATGTATTTGTATTTGCTGGTGGAGTTGTAGGTGCATTGAAATGCATGTATAAGCCTTACGTAAGGATCCTAGCCTAAACTGCAGGAGTACTTGTCCTGATAGCGATACGGTGCATTGCCCCTACTTGACAGTGGTGTACCGCAGGGAAAAACTCACCTTTCCTAATGGAAAAATCGGCATTACGTACGTGACTAGGTCACAGCAAATATCCGTTCGATTTAATTTAGTAATAGTAATTATATATCTAATTTTTATAAAAAATTATAGTTTAGATATAGATAATAAATGAAACAAGCATCAGTCGCCGGCTTCTTGGTGGGGGTGGCAGTAAGAAAATTCGAAACATGTAAAAAAAAAAAGAAAAATAAAGTCATTTCATCAAACTTGAAAATTTGTAGTATTTATATTTAAGTAATAAAGATTAGAAAAATAACTCGCCAGCTTAAATATAAATTCTACAAATATTCAAGTTTGATGAAATTACTTTAACTATTAATTAAATAATAATTAAATCTAAGTAAAGAAGTTCAAAACAGAGAGCAAAAAGACAAATATACAATCAAATAGCAGGAAACTAAATGCACAATGTATGTTATGACAATATAGACGACTAAAATGTAGTGAGATATATATACTGTAATGATGCATGTGCTTGCAGAGCGTAATATGTCACTGGTGTATAGAGAAAACAATAAAGGCCCAAGAACTGATCCCTGAGGTACGCCTGATAGAACTGAAATACTATCCGAACAGTTATTATCTAATGCAACCATTTAGATCGTATTGGTTAGATATGATTTAATAAAGGAAACCGATAGCTGAGAAAGACCATAGTGTTGCAGTTTTGCACACAAGAGACAATGACTGATATTGTCGAATGCTTTCGAAAAGTTAAGCATAACAACAGCAGTTATTTTCTTTATTGTCTATATCTGAAAAAATATCATCAGTCACTCTTGTCAGTGCAGTAGCAGTTCTAAGGCTCTTTCTAAATGCTAGTACACTACTTTCTCCAAAATTTTTAATATTATAGAAATAATGCTAATTGGTCGCAAGTCAGACGCAGACTGTATATTATTGGTTTTAGGCAGCGGTATGATACGAGCTTCTTTCCATGAATTACGGAAGTAACCTTTCTCCAGACAACAATTAATTATGTGAGTTATAAATACATCAATATATGAACTACAATATTTAGCCATATTGAGGAAATACCATCTGGTCCTGCATTGGATTTTAATTCATTTAAAAAATTATTGACGCTTTCAACATCAGTAAATTGAAAAGTCAAATTACGGTCAGCGAAATTGTTATTTACATAATATTAAATTTTATTAAGATTATCATTCCTTTCAAATGATGAGGCAAAAAAGGTATACCTCTCAGAAGGCGTAGGCAAATTATTAGGAATTACTTTGTCTGGTCGATAGCCGAGTGGGTTAAGGCGAGAGGTGGCAATCGTGATTAATCACACGGACATCGCACCACCGGGTTCGAATCCTGGCTTCGGCACTGGCACTGTCAGAGGCAATGGTTGTATGTCCGCGTTTTTTCAATGTGTAACCCCCTTCCGTACAAGCCCTGGCTTCTGGAATTGGGGGTTGTCTAATTTCTGTGGTGTTTATTTATTTATTATTACATTAATTTTGGTTTTACTTATATTAAAATTGTTCAAAACTGCCCATATACTTTTAACATTACATTGGTCACAAATACTATTAATGTATTTTTTTTTCTACAGGTGAGAGTACGATTTCTAAAATTTTTGTACGTTAAAAGGTCCGCAGGATTATTTGTCTTTTAAATTTTTCGTAAGCTGTATCCCGTTTCTTAACCAAGGCAAGTAAATCATCAGACAACCAAGGTGATTTAGGCTTATCTACCCTTACTTCTTTTAAAGGGCGCGAAGATTAAAGATATTTATTATATAGGTGCAAAGTAATTGAACTTTAGTATCTATCGTCACACTTAAATATATTATGAAAAGGCATATTCACAAGGTCTCCATAAAATAAATAAAAATTAGAGTTATGGAAGTTTCGAAATTTAACTATCTTTTAAGTTTAATAATATGCTTCACTTTAACTCACAAAAAACCAGTATGTGGTTCCACTGATCTTTTTTAGGATTAGAATTTTTATTATGACACTGGAACAATATCGGATATGCATGTTGAAATCATTAAAATTTAATCGTTTGATAACTGAGGAAAAGTAAAATAATTGAAAAAGTCTTCTATAAAATATAAAGGCCCTGCATTATTTTATTTTATAAAATAAAGCAATTGTTTACTTTGTCCCTAAGATTATTTCGATGTTTGTATTAATAGTTCGCAAAGTATTGGGATTGTTGATACTTTTTGAACACCCTATATGGGTATAAATTGTTTAAATAAGAACTAAATTGAATAATGAATAATGGATATGTATCAGTCGCAAGAGTACAACATGCAAATCTCAAGTTGTTTTCAAGTAAGAGTGCAGATGAAAAATCAGACCAACGCGGAAAGGTTAAACGTTCAAAGGTCAAATAATGTGAGAGTGACGTCAGTTCGTGAAAAACCGATAAGACTGTATCATTAGATTCTCTGGATGTATTCCAAATACGTTATTGATGGCCCCAATAGTAAAGGTAACAATTATTTACTTCTGATTTTTGCTTATTTGTAATGATTTACGAATCATTCTTTAAAGGTCTATTTCTAGAGTATTTCTAATAATAGATTTTAGAAACAATCTCCAAAATCACCGAACTAGCCTCTTTGTATCTAGACTTCTGCGTAAACGACAAGTAGGCAACAGAGCAAACGAACATCAGCTTACAGAGTACTACATGTCAGTTAAATCAATATTAAAATAAATTTCTTAGTTGGTAACATGGATTTTACAATTCCAATTATTAATATTATGTGTTATGACACCTGAATGGACCTTGTGTTGTGTCTAGCAGCGTTTTCTTCATACGTTAATATTCGTTGTACTTTCTAGAGTTTACAGGTTTGTAGTTGTAATATAATATAAAGTCATAGTATGATGTGGTGTATGATGTATGATGTATGATATGATATATTTTATATGATATATGATATATGATATATGATATATGATATATGATATATGATATATGATATATGATATATGATATATGATATATGATATATGATATATGATATATGATATATGATATATGATATATGATATATGATATATGATATATGATATATGATATATGATATATGATATATGATATATGATATATGATATATGATATATGATATATGATATATGATATATGATATATGATATATGATATATGATATATGATATATGATATATGATATATGATATATGATATATGATATATGATATATGATATATGATATATGATATATGATATATGATATATGATATATGATATATGATATATGATATATGATATATGATATATGATATATGATATATGATATATGATATATGATATATGATATATGATATATGATGTATGATGTATGATGTATGATGTATGATGTATGATGTATGATGTATGATGTATGATGTATGATGTATGATATATGATATACGATATATGGTGTGGTATGATATGTTATGATATGATATGATATAAGGTGAAATCATTAGAACAGGAAGACAAGGAGAATATAGAATTAATTATATTTAAATTTATTATCTTTATTTTCGACTTTTTTAGTTACAAGAGTCGGCAGTTACGGAGGACGGATTTGTTTTACTCTTAGGCCGGAGGGGTATGGTATAATTGTCTGTTATATACTTTTTACATGCCCCTTTGAATTTCCTTTTATTATGGACTCTAATATTATTCAGGTAGTTGGTTGTATAATTTAATTCCATTGAAATTGATTTGTTTCTGACAGATTGTTTTGTTGAATTTTGGAGTTTGATAAGCATTTTTAGATCTATTTCTCGTTTCATATTGGAGATTTACAGTCGGTCCAAATGTCTTGTTTCTTGTTGTCAGTATAAACTATAGCCGCGTGCATATATATACAACCCCTTCACACTCAGTAATTCATTATCAATAAATATATTTCTACAGTTGTCTCGACTTTTTCTTCCAATGTTTTGAAATTTTGTTGAAGATAATGGATAATAATTGGTAGATTTAAAATAAAAATCATCAACAAAATAATACCTCTTACTAAAATAAAATTCTAACAATAATACTTCTATGCTGTAGTCTGTGTTGCATCATAGCGTATTTCCAAAGGATATTGCGTCGTGTTGTCGGTAAGTATGTTTTATTTTGGAATCACACAGCATAAGAGTAGACCCTTAGCCGTACTTAATTACGTCAACGGGTTTCCCTAAGATAATTAGTTACTCAGAGGCTTCGATATTTAATATCAATACACATATGTGCCCCAGGGTTCGATTTTAGGACCTCAGTTCTTTTAACCTTAAGCAATATTAAAACAAATTGTCATCACACATGCGACAATATCCCAAATTTTTTGATAATACCGAGACAGTTTTCATTCATATTACATTTAAATAATAGTAATATTAACCTTTACTGGATATACTTTTTGTTGATTCATCTAGGGCGGTAAGTAGATACGCTATAGAATAGAACGAATTTATTCACCACGAATCACATTACACGAACATTTTCGGATTTACCATAGAAGTGTATAAACTAAAAATTGTACAAAAAGTGTATAAAGAAAAGTATAAAAAACAAACTAATATATTATATACGTGTCACAAAAAGTGTATAAAACAAACAATACTACATAAAAGAAAATATACATAAAAGACAAACCAACAAATATATTTACGTGTACAAGTACGGTACGTACTAAACATGACTAGTAAAATCAATATGTGATACAATGCATGATAAAAATTAGTTTCCGTTATTAATCACAGAATTCGGTAAAGATTTTTAAAAATAAAAAAATATACAAGGTGTTCCTTTTAAAAAGAGCAGATGACGTCATAACCGAAGCAGCGATGACGTCATAGTTTAAAAATCAAAGTAGAGGATGCGCAATTTAAAGTAATTAGCGACCTGTCAGAGGATTTTTCCAAAATATTTTCGTATTCCCAATTATTAATATGTATTTGTCGCACACTTCTAGTGGGGCAACTGTCAATGTTACTATTCTTTATAAATTTATTTATATTTATGTGCAAGAAAGAAGAAATTTTTAAATATTCGGGGTTTTGACATCACCATCGTGCTCAGTATCCTCGAAAACGGGGCAGGAACATGGTCTCGTTAGGCTAGAAAAAATCATATTTTTCGAGGTTCCATCCGACACACAGAATGCACTAGAGAATCAGTAATACCACCTAACAAGTACGCAAGCTTGACTCTTTCAAGAGTGACAGTAAAGTCCCACGTTTAAGGCCCGTAACAATTTTGTCGGTATGAAAAAAAGACCTTGGTACAAAGGGGCGAAAGATGGTTTTAGTTTGTCCTGACGAACGAAAATATATTTACAAGAAGTGACGTCAAGCCGTTTGGTTTAGGGGATCTAAAATGTCAATTAACGAAATAGGTTAGTAATTTAGTAGTGAAGAGCGAGACGTGAGTATCGGTATGTAACTTGATAAAACAATCGCAAGGTTTGCCAGTAAATAAGCTCCGCAGATGAACAAAGTAAGCCATCTTTAGGCATCGCGTGTAAATCCAATAAAATAATTGCCAATTCATCATATCAGTGCATTGCATTAAGCCTGGCTAACAATGTAGTCTTCAGGGTTCTATGGAATCTCTCAACCATACCATTGCTTTGAGGATGATACGTTGTCGTGAACCGATGCAACCTAAAAATTTGTAAAATTCGCGAAATAAATTTGATTCGAACTCACCTTGACATGCAGTGAAAGTTAACGGGACGCCAAAACGACAGATACAATTTTGAAACAAAGTTTTGGCAACGATTTCAGCAAAAATGTCTTGTAAGAAGTACGTGAATCGTTTGACCACAGTGAGGACGTAACAACACCCGTTGGAAGGTGGTAAGGGTCCAACGAGGTTTATGCGGATGTGTTCGATACGCCCCTTGGGAACATCAAAATCTGAAATGGAGTTTGATGTGCCTATTAATTTTGGAAGTTTGGCAATCTAAACAGGTTTTTTTACCCGTAAGGTACAGGCCGAATTCATTTTGGGCTAGAAATAGTTAAAATTATAACTTTTTTAATGGCGTGGATGTTTGGATGTATTAAATTATGAAAAACGTCAAATACTTCACGTCGCCGTCGTAAAGACATTTAGAATACGTCGCACCAAATTTTATCAGTTCAACTAGGAATTGTGAGTTGTTGTAAAGAATACTTGGCTTTACTGTTTGGGTGGGATTTTTTGTGATTCAAAATGAAAGTTCTCAATCGTTTGAATGGGCATCTTTTAAAAGCTGTAAATTGAAGCTGTCTGGATTTACAGAGAAAATAAAGGTAATGGTAAAAGTAGAATGGGATTGGATGACAGAAAGATCATTTCTTCTTCTTGCAGTGCCGTATCCGTTCAACGAATGTTGGCGATCATGTTCGCTATTTTGACTTTATTAACCGCCGCTCGGAAAAGCGCGGTCGCTGACTTCCCAAACCACTGTCTCAAGTTCTTCAACCAGGACGTTCTTCTTCTCCTGTGCCTCGTTTTCCATTGATTTTACCTTGAATTATCAGATGTAGTGTATTATATGTTTATGGATGTCTCATTACGTGGCCAAAGTATGATAGTTTCCTCTTTTTCACAGTATTAATTACTTCCTTATATTTACCCATTCTACTCATTACTTCTATGTTTGTAACGTGGTCTACCCAACTTATCCATAGCATACGTCGGTATACCCACATCTCAAAGGCTTCTAGTCTCTTAAGGGTGTTTTCTGTAAGAGTCCAAGACTCCACTCCATACAAGAGGACGGAGAATACATAACAGCAAACCATCCTTATCTTTAATTCCATATTTAGGTCATGCCCACAGAAAACTTTCTTCATCCTCACAAATGTTTTTCTTGCTTGCTTTATTCTTGATTTTATTTCAATCGAGTGGTCCCAATCATCAACTAGAAGCTGTCCCAAATATTTCATTCTATGATCAAGATCATTTACGCATGACAATGTATCCGCTATGATGTTTTCTTTACAACTAATATGGCGCATCACTAGTGAATTGGGCGATATACTCTAAATGGCGAGAAAATGTTTGATTGAAGCTGGAATTGAAAGGCGGACCAGGCAGGATAATGAAGAAATCTCTCGACTCTGGGAATCGTCTGCTGCTGGAACAGGATAATGGAGGACGCCACCACATGTGATGTTGGGATCGGAAGGCTGGAGCGTCGTGTAGTTGTCGGAGTCACCAATTGTTGGATTCTGGACTGTAAAAATAAAGATAAAATAGATAATAACCAGTTTATTCAATCCATTTATCCAAAAGTCAATTAAATAATTTTATAATTCGATAATAATGATTTTTGTTGTTTTTAATCTATAATTTATAAATGGCCATCAACTGGCTAGTACACGTTAGGTAGAAGTGCACGCCACAGGGTGATATAATACATAAAATAAGAAGCAATGCATTGAACATATTTAATACTTTTTGTGAACGCTTTATGTTTTTAATAAAAACAGTTATCCTCCAGTAACATGTAAAAAAATAGTAACCCAATGCTATACATTTACATGACATAAGTATGTTATATACATTACCGAAGTTTCGATTTCACCCACAGTGTACTAACCCAGTTTCACTCTTCGTGAAAACACCTGGAATTCGACTAAATAAAAGGACCACAGTGCTCCCGTGGCACCATTGATATTTATATACGTATACTATGGCGTATATATCTGTCTTGTCGGTCCCTTTTCCCGCTTTTCCTGTACCCACCACTGTTGACATCCTAGGAGAGCCCGATCCGATGGTGGGAATAGGGGGCACAAAGTCCTGATCAATACAGAAGGAACCGCCCATCGGCCTGTCTCTGCCAGTTTGTTCAAATCTTTAACGCCGTGTAGACGTAGAGTGTCATTTCACCGCGTGTTTTCGGTGTCAATCCTCTAGTTGCCAAAATAGTGAATCCTTAGATAAAACTAGAGTAGGCTTTGGTGTCATTTTGTTTTAACCCAGCGCTCTTGCTTTCTTCATTGGTTAGTTATTTTGATGTTTCGTAATTTATTGATAAATAAATACATTTTTATTGGTTTGATGACAGTCAATTTTGTGTATTATGATGCAATTCAATGATATTTGGAGAATAAAGAGGAATACATATAAGTAAATCATTTTCGCATGTACAAAGTAAGGAGATAAAGACACAAGGCGTAAAAACGCATATATTTTATAACATTAAATATAGGTATTTGGTTTGTGATCTTTAGTTTCTGCAATTTTTTCTGAAATGAAATTCGGAAATTTCGAAATGGCGCGTTATTTTAACTACGCAGAATCTAAACGCGTCTGTAAAATGTTATAGGTATTTCACAAGGTACAATATACAAATGTCAACAACATAAGTAGTTCTTAATAATAATTTGAGAATCCTGTGATGGAATGACTTACAGGATAGGCTGTTTATCATAAATTTTCACCATGATTGCCTTCATCTTCATCGGATGTAAGCAATTTAAAAACTGGTCATATATTTAAGGAGCCTGTGGCATTTTTGATAATATATCATTTGCTCATCTTCAAAAACGTTAGGTATTACAGTTAGTAGATTTAATAAAAGAATCCACGAAAGAAACAGAGATGAAAACATAATAGAGTACCGCCTTTTTTCACCATTATTGTTTCATACAATAAGATCATCAAAGTTAATAATTTTTGACAGATGAGCCGAATATTTCAAAAATGTTGCCAAGCACTCCCTAGCAAAAAATATGAATAAGATCAAATAACCTGGTCCCAGTCAAAATTATCTGCTTGGAATAATTATTTTTTGAAAAGGAATAATAGAAGGTACATAAAATAAAGACAGACCATATAACATGTATATTCTTCCCTTTTATTTGGGTTTTTTACCACATGTATTATCCTCTTCAAAAACAAATCACCGAATAGAATTATTGGAAAAAAGTGTCTGCGTCTGTGACGTTTACGTCAAAGAAAGAGTCAGAGGTTATGTTTTACAAATAATATAAATCGGAATAAACAGAGAAATATTGTATTTTCCTGACGTTTCGGAAAGTAGTCTCTTTTCGTTTTCAAAGAATCCTTATTTGCTGTATATGTCAAATACACAGCTTTAAGATTCTGTTTATGTTATTTCCTTAGATACTTACTGCTTACACAGAACTGATGATATTTTTTTTAGATAATGTTGAGTTTGTTAAGTTCTTCTTTTAACATTGGTAACCAGGTTGTACAAATATCTACAGAACAATTCGATACGCATTTATCTTCATTTAATAAGATTATTGCTGATTCTTTAATTTTTCTTTTTTTGTTTTGTTTTTGTTAAAATTTTTGCCGAGTCCCAGTTTATTCTATATCTGTTTTCCTAATGTTCACAAATCTTTGATATCTGAATTTCGTTATTTCTAATGTAATTCTTGTGCTCATCCTACCTCACACTGATAGGTCTGGATGACTCACCCACATAACATTTAATACATTCGCATGGGATATTGTAAACACAGTTTTTTTAATCCTGCTCCTTGTTTATCGGTTTTGTGTTTGTTAAAATAGATCTCAAAGTGTTCCTCGTTTGAAATACCATCCTAACATCAAATTTGTCACCTATACGGCGTAGCTTCTACGATAGTCCATATACATAAGGAATTATTGCTGTATAATGACGTTCAGGATTTTGTACCTGATTGTCTCTATTTTCAACATTTATGAAAATTCTATCAACCAAAGGCTTCAGGGTATTGATTTTGTACTAGAACCTCTTTGATAAATTTTTTCTCGTTATTTAATATTTCATTATTAGATGCAATTATTTTGGCCCTATCATATAAACATTTTACAATACCCCTTTTACTTTTAACATTTATTGACAGATTTGAGTTAAAATTTAGATATCTATTAGTATGTGTTGGTTTTCTATAAACACTTGTTTCAATTGTATTATTTACTTTTTAATTGAAACATCTAAAAACGGTAGTTCATTCCTACTTTCTTCTTCTAATCTGAATTTAATAGACGGTTCCTTACTATTTAAACTTTGTAAAAAACTATCTAGCAAATCAACACCATGAAGCCAAATTGCAAAGATGTCGTTAACATATCTCCACCAGACAACCTGTTTGTTTATACAATTTTGAACATATGTGGTCTCAAAGTTCTCCATAAGTAGTATGTTGCTTAAAATTGGTGATAATGGAGACCCCATTGCCATACCAAAATCCTACTGATAGAACTAATTTTCCAATTGAGAATAGGTTGTTTTTATACACATTGTTAAGAG
Organism: Leptura quadrifasciata; assembly: GCA_963675555.1. Classification (NCBI taxonomy): domain Eukaryota; kingdom Metazoa; phylum Arthropoda; class Insecta; order Coleoptera; family Cerambycidae; genus Leptura; species Leptura quadrifasciata. Next base: position 100,567,474 of record OY776679.1, read on the forward strand.
TTTCATTATGCTATTTACACTTAATTTAGTTCTAGTTTCCAAATTACTATCGTTCAGCAACCTATCTTTAACTATTTTTAAGGCTTCATCTACCGGAACATTGGTAAAAAGACTAACTACATGAAAACTAACCATCAAGTGTGATTCATGAATATCGTTTTCATAAAGCTTTTCTATAAAATGTTTACTATTTTTAATATATTAAATTTTTTTTCCAAATTATGACATGGTGAATTAATAGAACTAATTGATCTTAAAGAAATATTTTGTTTATGTGTCTTTGGCAAGCCATAACAATGAGGAGGCTTACTTATGATATGGTGTAAGGTTCTTTCGTTCAAAATCATTAAATTCGTGTTTGTATTTAAGCAAAGTTCTGTAAATTTTGCTCTCTATTGATTCTGTTGGATCTTTTTTTCTAGTTTTGAGTAGGGTCCTTCATTTACAAGAGTCATGACTTTTGTGTTATATATATATCTTTATCTATAATTACTGTGGCATTACCTTTGTTTGCTGGCAATATTTTTATACTTTCATCGCGTTTTAAAAAATTTATCGATAGCTTTTCTTCTGGAATTAAATTATGTTTAATTTTGTATTGCTTCCCTAAAGCAATTTTTGCCCGTATGCGATATTCATTCCCATTGTCTGTTGGTAAATTTTGAGCCCTTTTTTTCTATTGCCGCTACTATATCAAAATCAATAGAGAGCAAAATATACAGAACTTTGTTTAAATACAAACACGAATTTAATGATTTTGAACGAAGGAATCTTACACCACAAAAGAATAAGCCTCCTCATTTTTATGGCTTACCAAAGACACATAAACAAAATATTCCTTTGTTGTTAGTTCTACTAATTCACCATGTCATAATTTGGCAAAATTTTTACATAAAATTATTGATCCATTATCTGGAAGTGCCGTTTCATATATTAAAAATAGTAAACATTTTATAGAAAAAAATTATGAAAATGATATTCATGAATCACACTTGATGGTTAGTTTTGATGTAGTTAGTCTTTTTACCAATTTCCGGTAGATGAAACCTTAAAAACAGTTAAAGATAGGTTGCTGAACGATAGTAATTTGGAAACTAGAACTAAATTAAGTGTAAGTAACATAATGAAATTCTTAACAATTTGTATAAAAACAACCTATTTTCAATTGGAAAATGAGTTATATCAGTAGGATTTTGGTATGGCAATGGGGTCTCCATTATCACCAATTTTAAACAACATATTTATGGAGAACTTTGATAACACACATGTTCAAAATTGTATAAACAAACCGGTTGTCTGGTGGAGATATGTTGACGACATCTTTGCAATTTGGCCTCATAGTGTTGATTTGCTAGATAGTTTTTTAGAAAATAAAAATAGCAAGGAACCGTCTATTAAATTCACAATAGAAGTAGTAACATTTTTTATCTGCACAGTGAAATTGCAAAAGACTATACCTTTATAAGTTTATAATACGTTGTCGGCTTGTTTGATGACATCATATCGAATGGTCCAATGGCGTTAATAATGAGCTCGTAAAGTTTTTGTAGGTTTATCTGCAAAGTAAAATTGCAGACGACTATTTATATCAATGTATTGGAAGGAAAAGGATATATACAGGGTGTTCCATTTAAAATTTCAAAGTTTAATGTTTAATTAGATAATTTGATTTACTAAAATAAACATGTTGAGCTTCTTTGTATGTAGTATATAAGTATCTGTATTGTGCTGTTCTATTTTTATTGAACTTAATAATTTGCAGTACTAATCAAACTTTAACTTGTTTATTTCCAATAGATAAAAAAAAAACTTTAAAATCCAAAAGATCAAATTAAAATCTCTTACCTTTTGATCCGAAAGTATGTCAAAATATTTAATGGGCCGGCTAGCTTATCTTTCCCTTCAGGAGCAGGTTCAAATTCAGTTCCTATTTAAAATGAAATTTTTATTAAAGTAAAATTTTTAATCTGATATAATAATTTATTTTCTTTGATATTTAGATAATTTAGCTTTATAACAGGTTCGAAAGTCTAATACACTATTTAAATTTTAATATACAACCTTGTCCAAAAATTAAATACACAAAAACCTTCCTTCTTCGTAGCTACACTCTTCTCTTTCCAAATCCAATAATTCTCCTTTCATTAATTCTTCACCTTATCTCGTCCTTATCTCCTCTGCAACTCCAATCCACAATAACACCTCTACCTTCTTATTTACAGTCTATTTTTCTCTTCTTCGCTGATCTCCACAATTTCTGACTTTCAATTCAATTTCAAAATTCTCAATCCTTGTTTATTATTTTTCTTCTTCACTCCCTAATTTTCACTTGTTCTTTTTTTTCTTAAATTTGTTTTTCCAATTTTACAACCTCTCTTTTATCTGTTGTTTGTTGTTCTATATAACTAAATATCAAAGTATCCAAAATAAACAAAACAAAACACCATATGAATTTTGATTAATTTCATTCCAAACATAACCTAACTTAAACCTCCTTGTCTTTCTCCAGGAAAACATTTACTAACTATAAAAATAAAATTTCCTACTTAAAAGAAATGTCATAATGACTTAAATGTCAGAAATTATTTCAACAACAACTGAATAACTACTAACATAGATGTCAGTATCAAACTTACTGTTGACATCAAATAAAAACTTTAAAACTATTAAAACAACTCTAAACAAATATTAACATTCTAAAACACATACCTTTCGGATCTTTAGCTAATTTAAATAAATTTTGAAAACCATCTAAAGGAAATAAACAAATTCAAACCTTGATTCAGCAAATAACACAAACATGCAATCTTCGTAATTGTCCAATATGCAAATACATAGCAGTATATAAGAAAAACAATCTTTGAGCTGCATATTTAACATATACAGCACATGGTGTGATAGGAAACCCCCCAAAAAAATGCGTTACGCCTAGCTGTAAAAGTCTACATTATTAATTCAAAAAATTCTTTTAAAATTAAAACAAATTGTAGAAAGTATGTATTTTTTCCATTGTTTTCAAGAAGTACTTCCTAAACAATAAAGCTCTATATTTTATTGACAGTGAATATAATAGTACACCACATATTTCACTATATAAATGATGCGTATTGTCTATTGTTGGCTACCTTTATAGACCTCGCGCACTTCGTGATTAATGATTCACTGTGCAGACCGAGCTGGAAATTGCTGCCCACACTGAAAAATATCCGAGGATAATCAGGAAAATATGTATTCAAAACTAAACGACAAAGCCAAATTGAAACAAAAAGTCATGTAACATTTTACTTGCCTGTCAGATTTCTGTTATGCTACAAAAAATATTCTCAAAAGGTAATTTTTCATATAATGAGTCTGCTTCTGACTTATATTTGAGAATGCAAAATTCTAAGTAGATGCTTAACTATATTGCGTATAGCAGAGGATGGGTGGGCGCGTCTAAGTTTGTTAGTTCAAGTTACATGTTAGCTAAAATAAAATAAAAATACTAGGTAAACTAGGTAAAAAATCTGTAACTACAAATTATTTTCAATTATATCGTTCACTCAAGTTAACGGAGTCAAATTATCTCAGAAATGCGCTGTTTCCATGAAACTTTTTGATATACACTTGAAATAGCTTGAAATAAAACGTCATGCTGTTATATTTGCCCACTAATTCTATATTAATTGTTTAAACACAAATTTCAAAGCAATTGTATTCAAATTATATATTCTATTAGGTTATGAATTAATTAATAAAAATAAAACCGAGTTACATTTCCTTCTGGATTCTAGACTTTTAAGGTCATACCTTGTAAGGAGTGATTCATGATCACATCCTCTCGCGGGATACAAGCCGTCCTCTTTATATACTAACAGTTTTAAGAATTTTCTCTGTATATTTTCAAGAGAGGATATATGACAAATGTAATATGGACACTAAATAAGAGATTCATATTCAATTTTCGAACGAATGTATGAAAAATACAGCAATTTTATGGCTTGAATATTATTGAAATTTCTACAGTTTCTGACAATAAATCCTAACATTTAAATAGCTTTAACTGAAATAGCTCTGAAAAGCTTAACTTTTTGTTAAATATAATTCCAAAATCTTTGACTAATTCAGAGCGTACCAGTGTGCTTCCATCGATCTTGTAAGCGAATGCTAAATTAGATTGTTTTCTTGTAAAAGTTAAAACCTTACATTTAGAAATATTAAGACTAAGCTTATTGGAAACACTTCAATTATGTACTTGCTGTAAATTATTTGCAGTTTTACACAGTCCTCTAAAGTGTTGATGCTCACAAGAATTTTCAAATCCTCCGCGAAAATGAGTTTTTCACAATTAATCATGTAAGTAATGTAATTGATAAATATCGTGAACAGGAGGGGCCCAAGGTTAGAGCCTTGAGGCACTCCTGAGTTTGCATTAATGGTTGTGGAATTATAACCGTTATAGTAAACAAATTGCCTACTATTAGCGAGGTACGACCGAAAAAGTGTATTAAAGACGTAGAAAAACCGAAGCGATCTAGTTTAGCTATGATTATGTGATTGTCTATGCGATCAAAAGCCTTCGAAAAGTCTGTATAAATCGCATCCACTTGGCCCAGCTTGTCAATAGTCTGTGAGACAAATTGAAGCGCAAATTTGAAGCGCGATAGAGGGCTGAATGTGATTATACAAAACTGTCTCAAAGACTTTAGCAACATTACAAAGCATGATAAATTGTTACATCTGAAACATCACCACTTTTAAAAATAGGATAAATTCTAGCTAAACATAATATTTTTAGTCGCAAACTCCTCTATAAATCCTTATTTTTCTATAAGGAAAGCAACCAGACTGCAATCAAAGTTACAAATCTGGCGCGTTAAGTGTAATAATTGCATATTACCATCAAAACGCTAATGCTTCGATTGCAACAAACACCAGCCGAAAGACTGATCCTACTTAAAGGAGCTCCCTTGCCAGTCGTCACACGCCACTTGCAGACTGCAGTTTCGAACTGTTGGCTCTCGTCAGTGCAAGGTAGGTATGCGACGACCGATATGAGAATCCTTTGACTATAGTACATCCCGGTATTTTTACAATAGCGAGATGTAAAACAGCCAGCAGGCGCCATCTAGCGGTCCAGTGTCCAATCGAAGCATTAGCGTTTTGATGGTAATATGCAATTATTACACTTAACGCGCTAGATTTGTAACTTTGATTGCAGTCTGGTTGCTTTCCTTATAGAAAAATAAGGATTTATAGAGGAGTTTGCGACTAAAAATATTATGTTTAATATTCCGCCCTCTAAAAGTACATTTGAAATTCTAGCTAGTTTCCAAGTGTCCGGAAACGTCGCTGATTTTAAACTTAAGTTAAGAATTGAGCATAAAGGTGCAGCTAATACGTTTGAGCAATCTTTTAATAAAAATGATGGTAATAAATCGGGTCCCGATGTCATTTTATTTTTGAGCTTTTTTATTACGACTTGAATTTCAGAAATCGTAATGTCACTTATGTTTACAAAAATATTATTGTGAATTTTCTTGTTGCGGCGTGAGAATTTGGCAAATATACACTTTGGAAGTAAGATGCAAATATATCTACAATCTCCTGTGTGTCATATTCAGCACACTCAAATTTCATATTTCCCGGTATACGAGATATATTTTTTTTAGACTGTACGAATGCCCAAAAATTCTTTGGATCGGTTTTAATCGACTCCTGCACTTTTAATATGTAAATTTTATAGGCATTTTCGATTTGCAATTTAATTAATGCCCTTAAGCGTTTATACTCCTGAAAATGTTGCCGAATTTTATATTTTTTGTACTTATCAAATTGTTTCGATTTTTGCCGAATATTACTGATTGTCTCGGAAGTGTACCATTCTCTTATAAGCTTTATAAAGCGGCACATATATGGTCGGTCCTAGAGAACTTTAATTGTATTACCAATAGCAAAAAGGACGTTCCTTAATAGAATTTACAAAGGAAACAGAGACTTTGAAAGTCTCAAATTGACATCCAATTATAGAAAAAAAAAAGATCGACTGAAAGGTAACTTTATCAGTTTTACCTTTCTTGATAATGTTTTCTAAATAAATACTTCTTCCTTTATTTTTAATCTATTATAATAAATCAGTTGCAATCTTGGATAATAATAATATGTGCATATGTCTTATCTTAGGTTAAAAGTCTATTAAAATTTAATACTTAGCAAACTTCTCGTCCTATTTCATGATAGTGCGTGGCTTAGTAAATCCTTTTCTAAATCCCAGACTATGTACTTCCATTTACAAACAAATCTCTCATTTTTTCTTTCCTTTCCCTCGGCTAGCGTCATTAATTTTTATTTACAGCCGTCTTTTCTAAACGCAGAACAGCTATGATGAGTAACTTTGCAGGACCGATTCTTTTGTTTTGTTTTGCGAGACAACTGGAACTCCAGTTTTCATATTTCCGTTAAATTGTCCGTCAAAGCAAGACATCTCGTTTCGCTGTTTCCTCATTGTATGCTTGAAAATACCAAACAACGCCAGACCCTTTGTTTAGTGAGATGAAAACCTACAAGCAGGCATTTTCAGGCATAGGTTGTTAAGAGCCTATACTCGTGGGTCCGTGCGTTTGCGGTATGATGATCATTATATCTGTAGGAATGTAGGAAGTTATTAAATTATTTTCTCCAAAACTGTTATCACTCCTAAATGGAAAAGTTTGTTCGAGTTGTGTTGGGTTAATTTTTAGGAATTGATTTTCTTGTAAACTTTAGTTTTACTCATACTGTTAAAATTTATAAATTAATCGAATTAAATATTATTAAAGCAACAATAGTTATAAAAAAATATATCCGTAGGCATTAGTTGTGCATGTCGATTTCCATCATCAAGCATTGATGTGTTTATAAATGTGCTAGAAAATTATATTATGTTAAATAGTAATAATAAGACCGAAATGTTTACAGGTGATATAAACATAAATATTCTAAATAAACATGACAGTAATATGTATTTAAATATAATGGCAAAATATGGTTTTACGTAGTTCATAATAGAAACCTATATTACAGATCATTTTCCAATTTTTCTAAATCTTCCTGCAGAATCTGAAAAATCGTTTACGATAGCAATAGCAATAGCAACTAATAACTTTGTAAACACAATTAAAAAGCATATTACATGTGCCACTTTCATTCATAAAAAAATCCAGTAGGAAACTTAAACTATGGATTTTTTTTTACGAGGAGGGGAAACCCTCATGGGCTCCCAACCTGAGCTGGGTCAGTGTTAGACTCTTACTGACTAAATCCCCTCCTCATAGGGTCGTCTGTAACTCTCCGAGGGCACTGCAGCCTCTTGGGCTTATTGTGCACCCCCTGGTTCGATTTACACTGCCCATTTTAATACTCCTGTGCCACTGATGAGGTGATACAGGTCTGAGAATGGGCGGGTTTTAACGCTTTGCGGGTCTGTTTGTGTTTGCCCGTAAATATTATATCTTCTGCGGGCTAATGCCTCACATTCATATATAATATGGTCTACTGTCTCTGGTACCTTGCCACATGATCTGCAGTCAAGGTCGCCATCGAACTTGCCAATTCTGTCCAGGTGTTTCTTAACAGGAAAATGTCCCGTCAAGAGGCCTGTTACAATTCTGAACTGTAACCTGTTCTTTGAGAGCAATTCTGCAGTTTGTTTTGGGCATGGTCCTTCAATAAGTGTTTTCCCATATCGATTACCTGGTATGCTCCTCTAGTGATGATTGTGTTTATCCTGACCCAGTCTTTAATTGCCCCTCTAGCTGAGCATTTGGTAATGCCCAGCACGGGCTCTGGGCCATAGAATGTGTTAGCTGCTCCTTGTCTAGCAAGATCATCAGTTTTTTCGTTGCCGTCTATTCTGGTGTGTCCCGACACCCAGAGTAGTTTAACTATGTTCTGCTCACCCAGAACTTCGAGCTCTTTATGGCAGTCCCACACCAGTCTGGAGGACACTTTATTTAGTGCCGCCTGACTGTCAGATGCGATGCAGATCTGCTGGTTCACATATCGTCGTTTGACATTCTCACGTATACACTCAACTATAGCCAGAATTTCAGTTTGAAATACAGTGGCGTGAAGTCCAAGAGAAAGGCTTATACTTGCCCTCGGTCTCACTCCATGTATTCCTGCTCCAGCTCTTGATTCCATCGTGCACCCGTCAGTATACCAGGCCAGGCATTTGCGTAATAGTTCAGGAGCTCCTATTGACCAATCCTATCTCTCTCTCTCCAATAGAGATACTGAAGGATTTGTTAAATATGATTTTTGGGACCATGTAGTCTGACCTCATGCTCAATAGAAGATCTACTACAATGTTGATTATCCTCATATGTACTGACTCTCCTGTGTAGAGAGCCAAGTCACGTAAGTTTTGTATCCTGTATGTCCTCATTCTTACCTCTCCCTGACTCACTACGTTGAGTAGGGGTAGGTCCAATAAGGTCTCCATGGCTGCTGTGGGGGTGCTTTTCATGACGCCCGTGATTCCGAAGCAAGCCAGTCTGTGTACCCGGCTTAGCTTGTTGGCTGTAGTTGTTTGAGTGGCTTTATGCCACCAAACTAAGGCAGCGTATGTAATGGAGGGTCTTATTGCACTTTTATAGAGCCAGTACACCATACCAGGCTTGAGCCCCCATGTTTTGCCATATAATCGTCTACATGTGGCCAATATGGACACCGATTTATGTGTTACCCTGTCTAGATGTTGATTCCAGGTAAGTTTAGAGTCTATGATAACTCCAAGATACTTTACCTCCCCCGACATCCTCAGTATTGTACCTTGAAGAACCAGAGGACCCAATCCCTCCAGGTTTTTCCTTCTAGTAAATGGAACGATATTGGTCTTTGAGGGACTTATTCTCAGCCCCTCTTCATCGGTCCATTTATTGACCATATTCAGAGCCCTTTGTGGACGGTCCCTAACTATTAAACTATGGATTACTAATGGAATTATACAATCTATTAAAAATAGGGATAGACTGAAAAAACAGGTCTTACGTAGTAATGGTAACATACAATTACATAATGAATATAAAACTAACAAGAACTATTAAAATAACAAAAAATAAATATTACACAAATCAAATTTATCACATGTAACGGAAATATAAAACAGACTTGAGAAATAATAAGAGTAAGAGAAGCTACAAACACTGAAAGAAATACAGGTACCACAAACATCAATATAATGGAGGAACTTAACAATGTAATCACCTGTAATGTGAAAAAAGCTAATAAATAAATAAATAACACCACAGGTAATTACGACCCCCTTTATCCCGGAAGGCTCTAGAAGAGCTTTGTGTGGGAGGGGGCTACACATTTACAGACAAGGGACACACACCCAATATCCGTGTATAGTGAAAAAATCCCTCTCACAGTATTTTCCACTGCCACGACCGGGGATCGAACCCGGAACTTTTGGGTGAGAGGCAAGTGTGCTCACCTCTCGACCGCCAGTCATACGAATGAATTAACAATTTTTTTTATAATATTGGTAAGGAGATAACTAATTCAATTCCTACTCCAATAGATATAAATAATATAGAGCCTATAAGACCACTTCCACTCAATAGTCTATTTTTAAGACCAATTGCAAAGAATGAGGTAATAAAATTTATAAACAGTTTAAGCAATGATAGTCCCACCGGTATAGATCAAATATCAGCCAAATTAATAAAATATTGTCATAATTTTCTAATAAAACCTCTGCTTAGTACACATTATTAAGGTGGGCATATCCAAGGAAGAGAGAGAGGGAGAGATCCGATAAGGAAATATTTAATTATATAAAAGCTTGTCGCGAGATTTTCCTATGTAAAGGAAATTGCTCACGACAAGCTTTTATATCATAAAAAATTATAGAATGTAACAAAATGATGGATTTGATTTAATTCAAAGTTTATTTTCTACTTTTTAGAGATTTTAAACAAAAGCCTTTTTTAAAAATATATTTTTATATAATTTTATATTTTACTTTTTAGTCTTTCGATATGCTATAATCTCCAGATATCGATTTTGAGACGAATCGGATCATAAAGGAAAAGTCGTCCGCCATCTTGAACTAAATTTTTTACTCCCCGAAAACCCCCAGATATCGATTTTGATCGATTTGGACCATAAATGACAAAAGTCGTATTTTTGAACCTTGAGGTTTTCCAGAAATATTCTGTAATGACCCGAGCAAAATATTTCGCTGTCAACGAACTGTTTGCGTTAAAATAAATATGAGATAGATGAATCAAGTAAGGGGCTCTAAAATTGTGAAACATTTTTAAGAAGTTTTTTTGTATAAATCACGGTTAAACAATATCCGATCCACGATGAGCTCCATGCATTTTTATAATCGCGACAAACTCCCCCACAAGATAAATTTAAAAAATAATCTGAATACTTTTCCGAAAGACTGCGCTACTAGCTCTGCACTAATACGAATACTTTCACATACCTTGATGTAAAATGAATTATTTTTACAAAAGAAAAAAAGAAAAAACCGAGAAATCGGTTTTCCGCCATTTTCTCGGAAAATATGAGGTTATGTTGAAAATGCCTTACATTAAAGTCTTAGATTTTTTATTATCTACAACTTTTGTACCGGACATTTTCCGCTAGGGAGTCACATTTCGACGAAAATAGCGAAAGACCACTTTCAACCCCTAAACAACACCCCTATTTCACAATTTCACTTTATCTCGTGTTTAATTTTTGTTTTATTTCTTAGTTTTAACCTTAACTAAACCTTCCGGCGGTCCTTGCCTGTTAATAATTTTTTTTGTCAAAAAGGTATGGCACTAGTCTATAACTTGATTAACAGTGTTTAGAACATTACTTAATATTTTTTTTCTATTTGCAGGAGTACGCCAGATATAGACAGGAAAACTTGACATTTATCAAGCTACTGCCATCGATCTGGCGAAAAGAAACTGACCTCGCCTCCTGCGGCTTAGCCCGACTTCGACAGTCTTCCGTGTGGCTTAGTCACCTATCAAATCAATTTGTGTGTTCTGCGAGATACAAAATAACCTGCGTTTTTGTTTAGTCGATATCGAACACTGAAGTTTCGCTTATTTAAATGGTTTCTACAAACTATCTCCATTCTGGGACCAACTAATATTTAACTTAATGAACGAGATCATCCGTCACTTTTTCCTGAGTAAGTGAAGTGAACTGAAAGAGAAGTACATCGACGAGAGATGTAATTGCCTTTTCGTGTACCTACTTCATTTCTAAGAGGATTCTTCGATAAATCAAGGTGAGGTGGATGTCGTGTTTACTTACTTTATTGTTTTTTGTTTGTATTGTTTTTGGAATGTGGTCTAGTATATGTGATTTATTTTGCACTTAGTTTCTGTGTAGGGTTGTGCCACATAACACTGAGACCACTTGAATTTTGTGAATTGTAGCCTGTCGGAGTAAAAATCTAAGTACGTAAATAAATTCAGTTAATGATATATATCTAGGGAGCTCAGCTCGTAACAATTTTTAAATGATCTGCTCGCTGGACAGAACATATTAGATAATGCACCATATATGTACTCCAATGCACATATATGTAATTTTATCAATCACGAGAGTAAAACTGTATAACTAATAATTATTGTTCTAAATGTTTTGGAGTAATACTTTGGTACCTTTCATTAAAAAACTGTGCGATAAATATTTACCATTGACAGATGTGTACTGGCTAATTCTTAAAATACCTGAACTGAGTTTCACAATGAATTCATTTGAAAAATATTTGGGCCAGCTACACAAATATCAGTAATTACATGGGCGACTTTAAATTTATAAGAGAAGATTTAATTATACTCCATGTTATTATAATTTATCACGATTATAATATTATACCGTTTGTTAATGGTACAGATGTCAGCAAGCAGTAAAAAACGAAATTGAAATTTATTAGAGCAAATACAAAAGAATTAAATAAATAAACAACTACACTTGGAGAGGATCAGATATGCGCAGTTACTCAGTTTCCCTCGAATCAGATCTATTATCTCGGACACGACACATTGTTAGTTACGTCATTACTTCTACTGGTATTATCTGCACCCCAGCCTCTTCGAAAGGAGTCAGTAAATGTAACTAAAATGAAACTCAATATATGAATTTAGATTGCGTGCTTAAATTTTTATTTCAAATACAATATATTAAAATGAAATAGCAAATACTTCTCTCATTTGAACAGAAAAAAAATTAAAGTTACTCTGATTCAGTTTAAAAAGTAAGGTAATAAGTTTCAGTGTTTTGTGGGACATCCGTGCAAGGCAAATACGTGACAAAATGGTATGATAAAAATTTGGTGTTAATTTTTATATCTCAGTTAATAGTATTTACGAATAGGTTTAAGTAAAACACAAAACTGTAGACTGCTTACTGCACAATAGAGAAGTTTTATTTTTAAAAATGATCGAAAATGGCGGAAAATTTTTTGGCGGCATTGTATGAAAGATTAAAGATATATTAAAATTTTTTTAAAAGTATGCGGTCAAATAAAAGAGACTTGTCCAAAGATAAAGAGGTAATATTTAACACATCGTTAATTTACAAATATGTTAATATGACCCTAACCCAGCGGCGGAACGTGCTACTCACATGTTTTGAAATTACCTACGTATTCTATACTAATATAAAATATATGATATACATATACGTACTGAAATATACAAGGTCAATAACTATCACGGGAATGCGAATTTGGCTAAAATTTCGGCTTCTTCTGGTATTCTTAAAATGTATGTTTTAAGGGAAAAATCCAATGTAGTTAAATCTGGTGATCTTGCCAGCCGTTCTTGGAAACCTATCTTACCAATCCACATCTCGGACACATCTTTAGTCCAGTTAAGTTGAGCGTTAAGATGGAAAGCTTCATCTTGTTAAGAACTTAAATTGTGTTCGTTAAATGTCAGAATTTTGCCTTTTCAATCTGATTTTCCGAGGGACAAACCCGTGGCATTCGAGCGTCAGTATCGTCGCGGATCGGTATGATTGCTCGGGCACCAGTTCCAGTTTTAAATGTTGAAACAACATTAACCTATAAACCAATTGAGCAGGGCTTAAGTAACTGTAGTGGAGAGCCGGTAATGTGGAATGAGTCAATAATGGAAATTAGACTATCACACATACACAACAATAAAACTTGCTATTCGGAATTGTCAGATCCGGTACTTTATTAATTTCTTTGTTCACCATTACACTAGGTTAACATATTCTAATATTTCTGGATCGTATTTCGCTTAAAAAATCGATTTTTTAAAATCAATCAGCTATTTTCGATGTAAAAAAAAAATTACAATTTTTATCAACCTTTCGCGGGGCTCTTTATTCCTCGAGCAAATTTTCTTATCATAATCAACTTGTCCATGAAAATGTTTTAAAAACCCCAAAAGTTCTGCGATAGGGATGAAACATGGTACCCCCGTTTTTGAGGGCGCTGAACATGATGGTGATATTTTTTAGGTTCCCACCCCACAGCAACTACCCCTAAATTCGAAGAAACCACCCCTATTTCGCATTTTTTTCCATCGTAAATATGAGGATCGGATTTTTGGGCAGGATTCGGGTAAGCCATATGAAATTTAACTGTACAGCATCTTATCCACCCCGGGGTTGAAATTACGCCCTCCTCTAATACTGACATATTCCCAAAAAATTGAAAATGCATGAAAATTTATTTAGCCCCGTTCTTGAGGGTGATCAACATGATGGTAATATTCATTTCTCCCCCATCCTCCATCAAATGTTAGGGGTGGTGGTAGTTTCAACCCCGGTGTTGATGGCATATCTCGTCACTCAACTGCCTTTACAATGTCGAAATCTCCTTAAAAATCCCGACCCAACGAGTCCCTACATGCCCAGTATCAATAAATATGAAAAGGGGGTGATTTTAAGGGTGTTTCAGCGCCCTCTGAAACGAGGGATGCCCATGTTTCATCCCACTCACAGAACTTTTGTGTTTTAATCCTTTTTTGCAACTTTGTCATGGAGTAAAAATGTAGAATTTAAGTTGGATCTAGAGAGTAGTATCATCGAGAACTTCGAATCGTGTAGTCTCTCTAATTTTGTTGATAAAAATGTCGCGAATACGAATGTTTTAGATTGCGCTACATCATTTTGCGATCAATCGCGCAAAGTAATACTCTCATAAATGTCGCTGTCACAGCTGCAGTAGCTTCTTTCAAACAGTGAGCGGCAGTAAATTTTATCCTGTGTAATAATAGACCGGCGGAATTCAATTCAAAAGAAACGCTTCACGTTTACAATGGAATTGCTTCATTTACTCGACAGTTTTGTAAACTACCTTTTAACGAAGCTTTTAGCATAATCTAGTAATCAAATACAAACCTTTTAATTCCGACTTGTAAAGTAATAAGTGGGACTGACTGTAAGAAAATAAAATGCTTTACAGTGTTGATGATTTTCTATCGCCCGGTCTTAAATATTCTTAATTCTTTTGTGGGTGTTTTAACTCTATACACTAAATAAATATATTCAGAATTTTATTTTTAAACTAATAACACAAAGTTGTTTCTTGGCAGCGGAGATCAGCTTAAATAATGAAAGATTTAAGCATTGTTATACTGAAGAGGAACAGTAACATCGAAACATTGAAAAAAAATTTTTGGGGTATATAACACAATTATTTTTCTTGTATTAGTTGTTTCATGTTTCATCTTTTTTAGTATTTCTAAAATAAATTGCTTTCTATTTTTCAAAAAAAAAGTTGCAAAATGTGTACAACTTCGATTTGTACAATTACAGTAAAAGAAGTTAAACTTATGAAACCCAAATTTTATGTCGTTAATTAAAGAGTTCGTTTATTTTTGCTACTATACTCAGAATGTTTAAGATCATCAATATTGTCTATTGTATTCATTATGGTTTAGTCATCCGCATGTAGAACTTTATTAGATCATAGAAAAAAATACGAATAAGAAAAGCCTTAAACAGATCCTTATAGATATTCTTTGCTATCATATTTAGAGCTATGTTCTCGGTATATCTATATAAATTTGTGTATTATAAACACAAAGTTAAGAAATATGTTTCATAGCAATTATTCTACTAAAACTTAAACGCTAATGTCACTAATAAGAAAATACCCAACTTCAGTGTATTTATATGAACATTTTTAACTTTGGATGCGTCAACTCATAGAGGCAAAACTTATTAACAAACACTTTAAAAACAAACTATTTTAGAATTACTAAAATGACTAATTCGTCCTAGATAATAGCATTTTAAAGTAAAAATACATTGGATATAAACATTTCAAGAATTTGCTGAAAAACTCTAATGGCTAATTTCTTATTAGTCTGTGTTTGTTAATAAAATTCAACATGATAATGAAATATTCCTTCAAAATATGCTAGTAATTGTATTTATTTGGTGGACATATCTGATTACACAATCTCATTCCACTAATAATGAAAACGTAAATTAATCCAAAGGTCATGTATCATTTCAAAACACTTAGCTAATTGTGCTATCGGATTCCAAATAATTTCCCTGTGTGCTTGTAAAGTAATTCGTTCAGAGAATTGTCAACATAATTACAGCTAGGCGCCAAATTTATTTATACTTTTTATTGCTTAATGTTTAAACAGATCAAAAATATCAAAACGGAAAGTATCTCTTGTATATAACCATCTTTCGGGTCATTGATGCCATGTATTACGAATAACTTTCAGGATGTCCATCTGTCGGTTCGTCAAGTTTTTTGTAAACGTGATAACGGAAGCGGGGAATCTTCCCTTATACTGAAACCTAGAGTAAAAACACTTAATGAATAAAAGCACTTAATAAAAAAATAATCTTGAAAGTCCATGTAACTTTTGTGATACTAAAAATGAAGTAGTTTCTGTGAACTTTAAAATACTATTAAGCATGCCGATGCAAGTTTTGACAACATTGAATATGCTAGGCACTCTCCTAAAATCGTTAATGTTGATCGTAGGCAAACAATTTTATTCCGTTATGGTAGTCATGATAAAATTTCCGTTCGTCTCACTTCGTGTGTATTGTAATTTCGATAGCATAAGAAGACATAGATCGATCGTACTAACATTTGGACCTTGATGCTACATTTTCTCTGCTTTTTTGCTTGGATAACTTTGAAACAATTCACCATACATTATTCAATCTCCGTCTAATATTCGATCGTGAACCACCTAAAAGGGCAAACAGCATGAAAAATTTATATAGGGGGTGAACGCAAGCTCGAGTCGCTTTGTGCTTTCCAGAAATAGGTTTATCAGAAAATTTTACATAATAAGGGCCTTACCTTAAAAGTATTAAAAACATAGTAATACAAAAATTGTATTAATATTGTATTGTATTGTAGATTGTTTTACAAGGTCGTTTGGCTTTGGCCTTACTACTGCATTTGTTGTCTAGCGCTTTGCCCATATTCTTAAGATGATATCTCTAGGGATAATGACAAATTAGAAGGCCTGTAATTAGCCTAAATTCGGACTTTTCAAGTTCGAGAAGCCTTTCTCCAGTAGGGCTTTTTCTGGTCCTTTTCCCATTTTTGGATCTCCTCCGCTATATGTCCCCTGGCCAGGCTGCAAAACGGTTCGGGTCCAATCAATGGTGCTTCAGCTCCTTTTTTTGCAAGGCTGTCAGCAAGTTCATTTCCTTGTACTCCCTCATGCCCTGGCACCCACATCGAGGCAACCTTGTTGTTGTTGGCCAGTTGTTTCAGGGATTGTCGACATTTCCAGCCAATTTTAGACTCAAAGGTGTAGGACCTTAGAGCCTTTAGTGCTGCCTGGTTATGTGATAGTATATAGATCTTCCCCCTTCGGATGCCTCTATTTAGGCATTTCTGTGTATAAATTTCCGCCTGAAAAATGGTTGTGGGTGTTACCGAGGGCTTTGGATAGCCTACATTTAGGCCCTATTACACCCGCTTCTGCCGCTTCAGCCATATTTGATACATCTGTATACCAGATGAGTGACCCTTGCTCCAATCGCAGTGCCTCTAACTTGCTCGTCTGACGACTTTCAATTAGCACATCAAACGTGCAGTCACAGTCTTGTTTGATTGGCATTGAGTTTGGTTATGAACTCCAGAATCCTTAAGTGACCAACCAGATCGCCTGGTTTAAATTTATGTTCTTGATGCAGTCGTAAGGCACTGAGTGCTGCCTCCTTCCTTACACGCAGGTGCAAGGGAAGTAGGTCAAGCATAGCCTCCATAGCTGCTGTGGGATACGAGTGCGTTGCTCCTGTAGTCCCTATACAGGCAAGGCGTTGCAGTTTCTGCAATTTCCCTGTGCTATTTTTTTTTCTGTTTTTGGCCACCATACGCATGATGCGTAGGTTATCATAGGTCTGACAACCGAAAGATAAGATCAATGTGTCATTTTCGGTTTTAGACCCCAAGTCTTACCAAACACCCTACGGCACGTCCATATTACCGCTGTTGCTTTAGCAAGACTCCTTTCCAGATGTGAGCTCCAGGTAAGTTTTTGATCCAGGATTACTCCTAGATACTTGACTTCACTGGAAAAGTTTAATATCATTCCATTCAGTATAGAAGTTCTAAGATTGAGTTTTCTCCTTTTAGTGAACGGGACAATAATGTTTTGCTCGGATTGACATTGAGCCCCTCTGACGAACACCATTTGGATATTATGTATAAGGCAATTTGCATGAGGTTGGAGATCATGACCTCAGTTTTGCCTCTCACAGTGACATAGCATAGCCCTGGACATTGAAACCTGAATTACTTATTTTATGGAGGAAATCTTCGACCACCATTGACCACAGCAATGGTGATAGGACTCCACCTTGTGGACAACCCCTGACTGCAATCACCGTAGCTGACTCATCCCCTACACTTCTTCTGAGCTTCTGAGCCCAGATTGTATCCATTTAATTGTAGGTGATTGTATTCCTCTTTTTTGGCGACAACACCTCATAGGAGGTGTTGTCAAAAGCACCCTCTATATCTACGAAAGCACACATAGCCATTTCTTTAGCTGTGAATGTCTTTTCAATATCTTGGACCGGGCAATGTAGAGCATTTATTGTTGATTTGCCAGGTTGATAGGCAAATTGTTTAGCGTGAAACGGTGTTCCTGTAAGGATTTCGGTTCTAATATATTAATTTAAAAGTTTCTCCATTGTTTTCAGGTGAAACGAGGTTAAGCTAATGGGGCGATACGACTTAGGCTCGTCTGGTGGACGTCTGCCTATTTTCGGAATAAACGCCACCTTAACTTCCCTCCAAGCTTGGGGAATATACCCAAGTATATACTTCTCAAGCATGAGATAAGCTCCTCAATTCCGTGTTGAAGTAGGGCAGGGAAGATGCCATCTCTGCCCAGTGAGTTAAAGGGTTTAAAGGTAGATACCCTTCTCTGGTAGAACGATGAGCAATACTCATTCAGATAGTCCTGTGGAAATTCGTCCTGAATTATGCGAGAACTTGGGAAATGAGTGCCTAAAAGCACTCTTATGTTTTCCTGCTGACTCTCTGTGTATTCGCCATCTATTACAAAACTATAAACACATACAAGGTAACATGGTGGAATTCCAGTTACTGTAGAATAGATATTTCTTCCGACATCAAATAACAAACTTGAGATATATCAAACCATTAATTTTTAACGTCCACATATTTTTTTATACATTTATTTAACGTCGGCCCATTTCCGCTACTGAGGCCTAACACCGACGAGCTACCCCCAACCAGGATTTTTTCCGAACCTCTTCCCTTAAGAAGAGTAGGGATCTTTTACTTGCCTAACATTTAATAGAGAAGGGACCGACGGCTTTACATCCCCTCCGAAGGATGGTATATCCCCTATACAACCCTCGCCTAAAGTTGTATAGCTTCCGCGCATACACTGATATACAAGCCGCTGGAAGATGTGTGAGGCGAGGACGCGGTCTTCGTTGGGACGGTCACCCATCCAACTACTAACTGCGCCTAACGTTGCTTTACATCGCATATCGAAATATGTACATAGTAAAGACACACCTACGCTCGCCCCTAACGTCCACATTGTCTGGTGTGATTTTCATATAGAAAATAGCCTGAAGTTCAACGTGAAATATCCGTCCAAGTGTGTCAATGTTATATCCAATCGTAATTGACTGATAAATATCTTGGCAAGAACTTGCCCCATTCGTAAATTTTACGGCGTTGGCAGCTGTCCAAATGTGGTTAATATACTACTTCGTTGTGGGACGTATACTCTAAAATTCACTTTCGATTATCATTCATTGAACATTAATAAACGCACTTTATATTAGTTTTTTACTGGTTTATATAAGAATATAAAGCATCGGGATTTGTTTTAATGCCGAGGGAGTAAGAGAGAATGAAAAATTGTTTTTAAATAGAGAGAAATTTAGAATTGTCATGTGGTTTAAGAAAGCTAGTAGCGAAACACGTTTTTTACACTTTTGTAGCGAACTTTCAATTGAGGATTAATTTGTATATGAGATATTAAGGATACATCTAAAGTAACAGAACCTAATAAATTAAAAAATAGGGCTATGGACTCAATTAGCAATTTTATCATGAAGATAAAATCGGTAAAAACTCGAAAACGATAGATCGCACGCATATAGTGTCTAGTCTAATGAAAGTTAGAGAACCAAATTTTGAGTTGGTGTATATACAAAATCGTTTTGATAACGAGAGAATGGAGATAAAAGGGAAAAACATGGAAAATTGTCGGTCGTTTTCAAGTGCATTTTGATACTTCAAAAAATGAAAAAATATTATTAAATGTACTTTTTTGTACTTCAAACATTAAAAATCAATCGCATTTTCAATCGTCAGTTCCTCGTCGCTACTTATTGAAAATCATACACGAAAAAGTGTTTTTTATAGGAAATTTTGTAAGCTTTCATTTAGATCTTATGAAATTTTACCTAAAGTCAAAAGAAACGTTGATATATATAAAAAAGGAATTTAAAAATAATGTTGGTTCAGTTTTTCTGAACAAAACAGATTTCAAGAACCTTTTTTTTAATATACCTTACGATGACTTATTCTATTGCATTACTTTCATATGTATATAAACTAATAAAAATAGGTCAAAACCAATTTCTTAGCTTCTTTGCGGAAGTCATATATTGCACTCATACTTACAACTGTTTTCTTAGACATTTTAATTAGGTATACTTACATATATTAAAATAATCCTTCATAAAATACTAAATTAGAAATAAAGAAGCTTTGCGAGGTTATAAACTTTTTAGAAAGTGACAGAGAGCAAAATGTAAACTAACTTGAAGCTAGCAGCAAACCAAATTTTTGTATTCTCAATTCCTATTGAAGGATACTATAATTAATATGCAATATAAATTTATTTAATTAAAAGTCAATTTCTTCTAATGTATTTTACGTATATATAATTTCACATACTTTGTGAATGTAAATTAGTTCTTAAATAATATATGAGTATTTGAATGACCTAATTACAGTATGATCTTGAAATTTGCCATACATTTATATTGCTTTCAGGGTTATGAAAAGCTAACCTAGCCAAAATTGTCCGTGATATGAGTTTTTCGGAAATGCACTATCATGTAACAATTTTTATGTTTGCTAAAATATCTTTTCGGATTGTTACCAACAATTCCCGGATTGTTATTCGGTCTTGTTCATGGCGTGTAAAAGAAGAAGCCCCTGGGAAGTGTTTAAAGCGACGATATTTTATATTCCTTAAGTAATAAAGTCGCTTGCTCTACCTCATGTTAAAGTTAAAACTTGTGGTGAGACGTGTATTTATTTTGCAGCTTTCCCTGAACAAATTTAATACACTTTTACGGGGTTCTTTGGACATCTAAACATTCAGGGTTAAAACGTCCATTAGATGTGTACGATAATGGACGAAACATCCGCTACCGTTGAGTTGGCAAAGGTAGGGGCGGGCATCCTTGGGGGCGGGCAGGGTAAATGGGTATTCTGTGTTATTTCAAGCGAAATTGCATACCACGTGACGGCTAAATAACAAACGAGACAACATGATACTACTGACCCAATAAATAGCTCTATTTTTGCAATTTTTTTTATATTAATAAAAACGGATGCAATATTTCCGAAACAAATATAAAGACAAAGCGATGTTCAGAGTCTTGTAAATGTCAGCATCATCAATAGATTGTCTGAGAAGATGGAGGGTTAAGATTTTAGTTGTTAATTTTGCTTAATTTTGTGAGAAATACTAACGCCGAACTAGTTCGATATCTACAGTCCATGGAAAAGTTGGAAAAACCCCAAGTTCTGTAACAGGGATGAAATATGCATACCCCCCATTTTCGAGGGTGCTGAACACGGTGGTGATATTATTAAGGTTGCCACCCCTCAATACGACGAGCCTATTTAGTCACTAAACAAAAAGTAATATTTATATAACAAAAAGAAATGAAGTGAATATAAACAGTAGCGTTCGAGTCGCAGTGGCTCGCAACAGGTGTGCCGAGGGCTACTGTTTACATTCACTTCATTTATTTTTGTTATATAAATATTACTTTCTGTTTAGTGACTAAATAGGCTCGTCGTATATCTTTGGCGGCCAACGTGGGCCCCACGTTGGGCGCCAAAACAAAAACTAAACAAAAAGTAATATTTATATAATAAAAAGAAATGAAGTGAATATAAACAGTAGCGTTCGAGTCGCAGAGGCTCGCAACAGGTGTGCTGAGGGCTAGCTCAGCTCTAGTCGGTGAGGGGGTAGGTTAAGGTTCATACACAAAAAAAAATAATAAAGCATATACACATTAGTTACTCATGTATATGCATAAAGGACGCCACTAGCTAATAAAATGACTGCAACCTAGCTAGAAGGCTCCCAAAATTTCCAAGGGTATCCAAACGCTACACTATATTTATTCGCGGTATAAATTTAAAAGAAAACCAGTATGTAAAGTTAGAATTTGGATATCAAATTTATTCAGTAAATGAGTATTCACTTGGAGTAGATATATATATTCACAAACAATAAATATATTTGAACCGGTCCTTGGTTATATAATTTAATCTTACCGTGCGTGATATCACGAAGGGTTCACATGAGGTTCACACGAGATAATAAAAGTCGTGCATATGAACTTATTTTTATATACTTATATATCATAACTTATATAATATATCGCCCCAAATGATAAAAAGTTCGAATTGAATCACCCGACATGTGAGTCTATTTACATTTAACATAAAAAAGGGAATCATATCCAAATACTTAAAATTTTGAATAGCTAAAAAAAAAATAATTATTTACAAAATACAGGCATAATATATTTACAACTCATATACTACATATAAAAGAAAACTGTGCCCAAATACTTAAAATTTTCAAATAGCCAAAAGTGAAAATAAATTATTGGTAGAATGTATCCCGAACTCATACGCTAAATATAGAAACCTGTATGGCGAGATGAGTAGCTGCCTCCCAAGAAGTACCACGAATCATTGTCCAACTTGGTGGCATAAGTTGTCGTTGTTAATTCCCATCCATCGAAAATGATCCAGACCACGAATCGTTGTCCTATGTCGAAGCCTGCAGTTGCCAATTTAGTTCCATACCTGTTCCCCAAAACCCCGAATCGTTGTCCAAAGTGAAAGCAAAACGTTGTCAATAAAATTCCAATTAGGGGTCCACAAGTGGAGAACAAGAATAGGTGACCGAAACCCAGGCCTCTCTTGCTCCGGAGGTGGGTAACGCCAGGCTCAATAAATATATGGGGGGAATTCGTAAAATTCGGGATGAATATTACAAAAAATAACAAAAAGTAACGTAAACACAGAAAAAGTTGAATAAAAATAAAAAAAGAAGAAGCCTTAAAAAAATAGTTTCATAAGTATACCAAAAAAAAATATATTAAAAAGATCTTTATTCCTTACTCAAAGGTGTAGGGTGGCTTAAAATCGGCGATCCAAGAGATCAAACTTGGAAGTAATTCCTCGTGGGACGGCTTTCTACAAAACATACTTAGAATTCACGTATCCGAACTAGTCGAGTAAGGTGTGTCGTTCTAAACAACCATAACGTACACAACTAACCATGAATTTCCAATATCCCATGAAAACATCAAATGGAAAGCCCCATTAACGGCAGTTAAAAGGAAAATTCACAAAGAACGCCAAGCGCACTGCTTCCTAATGGCTACCCGTATCCAAACTCAACTCTTTCCTTCATCTCGTGACCTTACAAGCCGACAAAATCTAACGACGCAACACCTAATACACCTACGAGATGCCCACTGTATAGCCAAAGGATTGAAATTACATTGTCTCAGCTACAAAATTTAACAGTGCGGCAACCCTCGATACACCTCTCAGTAATTACTTACCGTCTACCTAAAAGGCACAAAACAGCATTTAGCACGTGACATCAGGAATTCGAAAAACCACCTCCATTTGCATGAAATTTTGTTTATCCCCGTTTTCGAGGGTGCTTCACATGATGGTAACATTCATTTTTCCCCCACCTTCCACCAACTACCCCTAAAGCCACCCCCTTTTATATTTCTTGATACTGGGCTGGATCGATCGATTTTTAATGTTTACAATGTCGAAATCCCCTTAAAAACCCCACCAATGAGTTCCCACATGCCCAGTATCAAGAAATATGAAAAGGGGTGGTTTTAGGGGTGGTTGGTGGAGGGTGGGGGAGAAATAAATGTTACCTTCGTGTTGAGGGTCCTCAAAAACGGGGATAAACAAATTTTCATGCACTTTGATTTTTTTGGGGGATATTTTAGTATTAGGGGAGGGGGTAGTTCCAACCCCGGGGGTGAATAAGATGCATGGATAAATTTGATACGACCTATCCGAATACTGTCACAGAATTTTTGTACTTTAACTCTTTTTGTGCAACTTTTTCATGGACTACTAGATGATGGGAACGATAGCAATAACATAATCATCAGCCATCATAGGAGCTCGAACGTATGGGCCACTACTAGCGCAGTTTCTCATAGGCAATATAGAACTGCAAGTTTGGAAAATAATTAATATGGACTGGACTAGTATCTTTGCAGAGTTCTATTTAGGATTTCTATATGAAATGTCTTTCTTCTGCTCTAAAAATTCTTGAGAAACCAAATAGATCGTGCGAACAGTAGTCATGTAGTGAGAGTTCCAGCTCATGTTTTTCATGTTAGCTCTTAAGGGAAGAAATCGATTTTTTGCAGCGAAGGCCATATTATTTCTTGTGGGGCTAAGAAATCGTGGTGTTAACGTATTTGGACATTTTCGGAGGTGTTCCTAGATACCAAGATCTAGATGTTGGAGAGTATTAGATGTTTATATAAGGGATCTGCCTAATGAGAACGTTTGCTACTATAAAAATAAGGTCGTCATTACCTATAGGTCCGTCGAGATATGCGCCAGTATAGACTTATCGAATTTTGACGGAACCAAAAAGAATAATGCTATCGGTTTGTCTTGGTCGAAAAAATATCCATCCGTTTCAATATATATATTTCCATAAAAAATACGCAAACGCGTTATTAGTTTCTTAGAATTTGTTAATATAAACAATGAAATCATTTTTGTTTTATGATGTATGAATACTTTTATAGAACGGGTTTAATTACCCTTTTATATGACGGCGGCAGTAAGATTGAAGGGAAAGTGCACGAGATTAAATATAAGTAATAATGTAAACAATTTGGTGGACTTTTAATAGACTGCTAATAGATATTTTTTCTTTAAAAGACGTAACTCATTCTCTATAATCAAAGAATCGCAAGCAATGCGGCAAAAATATAACTATCAGCAATAAGCGGCAGTTATTTTTTAACTAGTAACATCCGCCCCTCCATTGGTCACATTATCGCTTCCCCTCTTTTAGAAAATATTTTACTATCTAGATTCATCGCGTAGGTCAAAAAGTCTTATAGTCGGAGCCAGGAGTCGGAAGGGAGACCCCTCCCCATTTTCGAGGCTGCTGAACACGATGGTGGGGATCCCGCGATTTTTCTTCCTCGGCAACCTCTTCTAATTGGCAAAAAACCACCCCCGAAGTGCCCTTTCCGTGAACCCGTTTATTATCCCTAGTTTTTTGACTAACTATTATTCCCTCGACTAGAACGGAAAGTTCCTCGAAGATTTGACCTCAGCCCCTCCCACACCAGGCTTCCACCCCTCTAGAGGGTTGGAAAATTGATATTTTTTTGTGGAAAAAAAGTCGATATTTTACAGGAGGTGTTTCTGTGAAGAAAGTGGCATATGACCAGGGTTGCATAACAATCCCCGGGGGTTGTTTTTACCCTTCAGAGGGGTGGAAAAAATTTTCTTTGGGAAAAAAACAATATTTTATAGGAGGCATTTCATTGAGGAAGGTGGTACGCCTACTACAAAATATTATTTTTTTCCCACCCCTTCGAAGGATGAAAACAACACCTGGGGTTGGTTATACAACCCTGATCACCTGCCACATTCCTTAAAGAAACACCTCCTCCAAAATAATAATTTCTTTTCCAAAAAAATAAAATCAAATATCCACCCCTTTGAAAGGTGAAAATAACCCCCCCGGTGGTGGTTACATAATCCTGGTCACCTACCACCTTCCCCGAAGAAACGCCCTCTACAAAATATTAGTTTACGAAATTTATTATAAACATCATGTAAAAAAATTAACCATAATATATTTCTTATGACTTTTAAACACCTCATGTTTATAAAGTATTTAGCTTCCATGGAACCACCAAATTAACAAATGTTATCAATCGTTTTCATGCGGAAATTAGAATGAAAGGGTAGTTATAATTTATGTAACCACTTATTTGTAAACGGTGTAAATCTTTATCACGCGCAGAAAAAATTTCACAAATTTATTAGTGCCAACTGTCAGCATAAAACTTGTTTCTATTTATTATTGAAATAAGTAATTGAATAAGTAGTTGATAACGGTCCATTTTTTAAACTATTGATGTTTCTGTAGGCCCGTTGTAGTTGTGATAGAGACGTTAACATTACTTACAAAGGTAAAAAATGATTCGTGTTTTTTTCTTTTTATTCTGAAATTAACAGCGTATTAAATATGATGCCACTCTGCCCAACGACGTCAACAGCGACGACGGTAAAATAAATTTGAAGGAATTCAATAAGCAGCATACATATTGTGTAATGAACTATTGATTTTGCTAAGTAGATAGGCAAGGCGGGTTCGGGACATTTCAGACCTGTTTAAAATCTGTTTATAGTTGTTTAAAATCTGTTTTATATCTTGATAGACACATGCCATCCAATTCATGACGTCATTTGCAACCAGTGTTGTTCCTCTACTTAGTGGTCCCGTACCCTCTTTGCCTATCTACTTCGGTAGTCTGCAGGAGTCTGTTAGCGATCACATTAATCTGTAGGTCTTGATGTGCTACAAAACTTAAAAGTTTTTGCTCTCAAAAATCCGTTTGCTACAATCCAAAATTAGAGATGCTTGATGGCAAATTTAAAGTATCAAGTTCTAACGATAAGTTTTTCTGCAAAACAATTATGTAAATGAATTTGAAGAAGTACGAATTACTGATTTGAGGCCGAATAAATATTGCGTAAAGAAGTATTGGTTCCTGTGGTCTGCAGAAGTCCGTCAGCAACCAAATGGTTTTTCATGTTTTTCACTGCAAATCTTAAAGCTTCTTCTTTTAGAGTATGTGCTACAGTGCTATCTTTATATGGACGTGTTGGCTACAATCCAAAACTGGGGGTGCTGGAAGCAGAGCAGATATTCAGTACCTAACAAGTTTTTTAGTAAGAATAACCCTTGTTATCGTAATGCAAAGGTTAGTAGTATTACAAGACAGCGGATAATGAGATCAATACGCCAGCAAGCCAGTCGTTGTTCCAATTACGCGTACTGAATAATGCGTATCTCTTATTTCTTTAATCGTCAGACTTATATGATCACTTACGACACATTAGTCTTGACTGCAAGATGCAGAAAACAGTACTGAAGGACTTCTATGGTCTGTTCGTTCACCAATGCCATTTGTTAGACGAGACATGCACTAGTTTAAATAGTCTACCCATTTCCCCATTAAACTTGCATAATTTTCGGTATCTGACTGAAGCAGCTCGGTTTGTGATAACTCCAGCAAGAACATAAATCATTTCATTTCAAGATTACTTCGTTATGTTTCATTGATTTATGTATTGTGTTGCACGGTACGATTTTTCTTTGAGAAGCAGCGAATTTCAGCCCGAGTCGATATCTCGTGCGGCCTGGCGGAGTAATTATCAACTTTTCATGTACCATTTCCCATCAGCAGAATAAACGCCCACGTAACGTTCATAAAAAAACACTAAAAGCAAATCCAGTAGCGCTAAATAGTAGTAAGCCTGTTTAAGCCCTGTTAAACATTAACATCGGCATTTACGCCCATCTTTAGTGGAGCCGCCGCACACCTGAATGTCAAAGGTTGCCCTGGATTTTCTATACGTTCAGGGAGTTGACGGCAATTTATTATTTAGGAACTAATTTCAGATAATTACTTGCTAACCGGATTGATCCGTAGGCAACGAAAATTATTAATTTAAA
This sequence comes from Leptura quadrifasciata, assembly GCA_963675555.1. NCBI lineage: Eukaryota > Metazoa > Arthropoda > Insecta > Coleoptera > Cerambycidae > Leptura > Leptura quadrifasciata. The sequence continues at coordinate 100,594,998 of OY776679.1, forward strand.
TTTAAATTGATAATTATGGGCTAATGGAAACATATTATTTCACTGAGTCAAGTATGTGCGTTACTAATTGGACTAATATAACAGTTTATTAGTGTAGTTATTGGAACTTTTTACCTCAGAATGTTCGTCCAGTGTGGATTGTCGTCAATCCTTGAATGATAAGGTGGAAGCTTTCAATAATTTAATAATTAATTTATTTGATATACATGCACCTATTCAAAAAATAAAAATATCAAAAAATCGTTGTTCGTGGATAACTGCCAGCATCAGACTTATGATGAGAATTCGTGATAATAGACCTTCCCCCGACAAGGATTTCATTAACCCATGGAATGTACGGACTTTGACTTCAGAATCTTAATTGAGGACATATGTAGGTCTGGAATCCATGAGGTGGACAACCTGGAAAGTGGGAGGAAGTTCACCATATTGGTTTTTATGCCAAACTAGATGTCCACTCTATCTCCGCAACAGCTGATCCGATTTTAGTTTTCTTTTTTTAGTTCAACTACAAATTTTGCACTGAAAGATAAAAGTTCTTGTGAATTTTTTCGTATCTTTTAAGATAACGGAGTTAAAACTAATATAAATGAAAGTAAAAATTCACAATTAAAATTTGTTTAATTACAGCCGTCCACCTATTCTCATTCTATATACTTTTTAAATATTTGTTTAATATAAGTTGTAGTCTCACATTTTAGCTACAAAATCTCGATTTGTCCACCCGATTACCTCTAAAAATAAGAGAAATACAGCTATTTTCATTCAGAGGCGTGTGCTACTAATATACAATTTAAATGTATTGGACCTTCACTTTAACTTTGAATATTTCATAAATCCTCCCACTTGCCGGGATGTCCACCTCATGGATTCCTGACCTACATATGTCCCCAATTAAGATTCTGAAGTCAAAGTCCGTACATTCCATGGATCAATGAAATCCTTGTCAGGGGAAAGTTTATAAAGCCTTATCTAAATATCATGCATCTCTAAAAAATATAAACGTAACGCGACAGCAGACGCAGACAGAAATAAAGCGGAACTGTTATAAAGACTGCAAGAACTATGTCACTGCTAGTAGTGGTGAGAGGTAAATGAATCCTCTCATGTGCTACATAATAAAATGTCAAATATTACAATGGCAATGTAAAACTCCACGTCTTGTTTACTTCAATAGTGTTCAATGAGTCCCCAATTCTTTAATAGCCTAAAGTGATATAGAATCCTATAGAAGCTTCCCAAATTGATCGATTATGTATGGAAATTGGGTCGAGAAACAAATTAAACTAAGCTTAAGAGATTCTGTTCCAATTTGTCAATTTTCGAGGATGTGCTCAAGCGACTCACGCAAGGATAATCTAGTTTGTTGCGAACCCTACAACGAAAACATCTGGAAAATAGTGGTATGTTGTCTCTATATAGATCGAGTATCAATCCACTCTAAAATGGATATTTAAACAAAGAGTCAAATGGAATCAACTCATGAGAAAGTTTGGACGCGCATTTTCTAATCGAAAAATAAAAAGCAATATGCAATAATAAAGAGAAAATTATAAAATCCCAATATGACACAATAACTTGTCGTATTCAAGTTCCGGTGTCTTCCAGACAGAGCTACGCGTGATCCAACTAGACGTAGAAGTAAAACAGAACATTTTTCTTGTATCGCATTTTATTTTATTCACTATACTTTAAACCAACACGCAACGATGATTTGGGTCATAACTTGGTCGACAGCTGAATTATTTATCATATTGGGATTAACTCTGCTGGCAGTAGCTTGATCTTGTTTATCATCTGTCCATCCATCCACTTGGGGCTCCCAAACCAATTGCGGATAGTGACAGTACATCATCAAAGTTAACCCTCGACAGATTCTTGTTGTATGAGAGCCTGAAATAGGCTTCTATAACAGGAAATTTGAATTGAAATATTTATATTTTGTATAGTGTATGTCGATTTATTTTTGATATACTATAATATTATTGTATTAATATATATTCCTGCATTTGAGTATTTTAAAGTATAATTTGAGTAGACAGCTTGCTTTTTTTAGTTTGAATGTATATGCAAAAGTAATGTCCCATCGATGTGTAAACGTAGATTTGTATTAGAAACTACTCAAAATATTAGTAAATTAATTTATAACCTAACTTAACCTATTAAAGCCCGCGAAGAAATTCGTCCGGTCAAGTATAAAACAAAGTGTATTTTTTATTCTTAATCGATTTTATTGTCATTGCATATTATTAGTTTGTGTTGGAAATGGATGACATGCTATTAAAAGATAGTTTCCGATGACAGTGCGCTTTGCTCTGATTACTTTGCATTTTACTAATTGATGTATATTATTATCAAATAAAATCGCGCAAATGTCAGATAAAAACATATTGTGAAGATTCCCTCAAGAAGCGGTTCGCATTCAACAACAAACTGTAGGCCCCCGGCACCTATACAGAACTAGACATGCTTCAGTAAATCATTCAGATGACTCGGGGGAGATTAACAAATCATTTCTAAAGGAAAATCATTCAGCTAATGATGTTTTCAAACACTTTCGCTATTCTAATAAATATGTCATATTAAAATGGGATAAATAGAATGAAATTTAAATAAACCTAAATAAATTATAGCGAATTCTTTAGTAGAGATAACGTTGCTTTGGTCAACCCCCACTACTTTAATTCGGTTTCGTCTCTTTGCGATTACAATAAAACTCGAAATCTTTTTATATAAAATTACAGAGCTGTAATAGTATATTGTTTTATATGGAGTAACAGTGACATTTTTTGTGTCGAAGATGTAGGTGGCAGATGAGCTCAGCGAATCCGGCAAAACATATACATCCAGATATTTCCGTTACGCTCAAAGGTTGCTTACCGCTGACATTATGACATTCGCTTTTTACAATGCATAAAATTAAAATCATAAATTTTTAACATACCTTAAATTAACTGTGTATGTATAGTTTAATATATAGAAATACCTATTCTGAAAACACCTATATTGAAAATGTTAGGCGGTTGTTTATTCGATGACATACTATTTATGCAATTCATATCTTTATAAAAACGAGGCAATATCTCAAATTTTATTTAGAACTTTAACGATGTGCGCATTTTGGACATTTCTCTCAAAGATAACCGCCATATTTTTTAAAGTCTGTTAAAATATTTATAACTTATGGAAAAAATATTGACTAATAGTAAATGTACATTAACCCAAAAAATTTGAAAGACTGTTTTAGATGACAGCAAAAACAGAGGGACCTTATTTTTGGCAGTGCTTGTTGAAACTGTGTACAGTGCAGTGTGCAGTGTTGTGTTTTGTGCAAAGTGCATGCAAGTTTTTTGCGTTGAAGACTCACAAATCTCATTCCATTCCCTGGATTGCAGATGCATGGCTCAGCTGGACTTCACTCGGCCATGGCCATCAAGCGCCAGCGGCGGATCCGGGAGCAGGCAAAACGGAGGGCTGCAGAGAGGCGACTTTCCTCCAGGACGAGCAGCATGGACAGCATGGAGCACCTTCCTACTCACAAGAGCAGCAGCCACATTCCCAAGGACCATTCGCTGGTCACGTCCATCGGCATGCTTCATCTAGGGGTTTGTTTCATGGTTCTTGGTTTCTTTTTGATAGGTTCCGGACTGCTTCCAGAAAGTATGGTATCCTGGAGGGAGAAGGACGAAAGCTGGTTTAACACGATGGTATTGACGGGTATTTTCGTAGTAATTTTTGGTCTGTTTTTCGTAGTCCTTAACAGAATAATGAGCAGGCGGGAAGAGGTAGAGCTTGAAGATTACGTTGCCAGGCAGCTCACTCGTTCGCGGAGCGGACATAGATTGGAAAGAGATCTAGAGACTGGCTGCTTAGCCACCAAGAACCACAGATTAATGTTGGAAAAACAACGCGAGGACAAACAACGCGGACTAACTGAGTTGGTTCCAACCCATTCACCTCATTCAAAGACAGCACCACCAAATGCCATTAACGGTGAAGTTTATTTGGAAAAAATACTCGAAGAGGAGGTATTTGAAAAGGACAATGAAGAGATACGTCATCTGGAGCTCAGAGAAACCATATCCAATACTACTACGGCTAGCTTGAGTCCTGGAACGCCCTCGGAAACTAGAGAGTTGTTGGTAAACGGGAGACAGTATAGTTTTAACTCGAGGCAGTATTAGTGGGTGGGCGTACAAAATTTAACTGACCATTGATTTTTGTGATGATTTACGTAAGTAAATATTTAGGCGTTGATGTAGCTCAAATATCTTAGCTATTACTACACGTATAATATTTAAGAGACTGAAAGAAAATAGTTCGCTAAAAGTAGAGCAAAAAAGTTGTCGGGATTGCTACTTAATTAAATAATAAATGTATGCACAATGTACTCGTATATTTTTTTAAACTTGTGTAAATCCATCATTCTATCTAGAATGTAACTCGAAATATAACATTTATCAAGCTCTGTCTATTATATACAGTCGTACGAGATAACACTTTCAACTCCTGTTCCAAAGCTAGTCATTTCCCTCTAGGGCACATCAACAATCAATCAATCAATCAAAGTTTTCTCGCAGGCGGTTTTTCTGTTTGCTTTCAGTCTCTTATTGGGCGACATAATGCCGTCTACCGCTTCGAAAGTTATAAATTGAGCGGAAAAAATAAATAATCCATTACCAACAATGTAATAAAATACAATATTAAAGACTTTGACTCTAAGTGTCTAAGTGTGAGGGCCATAAAACGAATATGGAATTATGTGTAAAGTATATCGTTTAGTGGGACGGAAATTTAATATCGATTACAAATTAATCAGAGGTAGTCCTTTTTCATGGCATTTGACTGGCTGGATAATGATATTCCTGGAAATCAACTTCAAGGGTGCGCCTCATTAGTTTTTAATTAAAAATAAAAACAGGAATTCGCTGGTAATTACCGAGGTCATTACTTTTTAATTAAAAATTACCGTGCCATTGCATTTTAAAAATCTGTTGTTTGAAGCAGAACGGTATAAATGAAATGAGGTTAGTCACATGGTATTTGGTACTGGTAGGGCCACTTTGTTCTCTAATGCTACCTTATATAATCCGTTGCCTGTCATGCAGGGTATTATCCTTCAATTTTATATAATGATTAGATAAATATAGTGGAGTGTATGAGTCGGAAAAAAAACGAAAATGGAAGTATTTTGCTACGCAATATGTATACCTCCCCCCCGTTATCGAGGATTCTGAGTACGATCGTGCAGGTAGAATTTCTCTTTGGTGTTGTGCAACCCCCAAGCGGTCAAAAACCACCCTCAAAAGTGGTTAAACGCTTATCACATCTTTTCCAAGGGCAAACCTTAGCGCACCTCCCGTTTTTGAGGATGCTGAACGGTGCTGTTGATTGTTTTTTCTGACCACTTCCAACCCCTCTACCGGCTTATAAATACCCCCAAAAGGGGCGAAACTCTTTTTTATATCACCGGCAAAATGCATATAACGTCCATTTTCGAGGATGCTGTCGGAGTACCAACCTGAGAAATGTTAAAACTAAATCGATTGTTATTGACTTTTTCGATCATCAACTATCTGTACACTATCATTTTGTAGACAATTTTTATACGATAATTATAGTAATGGCACACATAATTATTTTATAACTTGGTAAAACTTTACCTAGTGAGCCATCTATAGGCGAAAGCCTTAAAGGTGGTAATTTTGATAGGACATTAGAGCGTGGTGACATCTATCGCTGAATATGTAATTTATTACTACAGATGGGTGAATTGATCTGCTTTATTAACTTGCGGGAACCAGCAAATGATGGCACGTCACAACTGTGCTCAGCATCCTCGAAAACGGGGGTTACGCTATGTTTCGCCGGTGGAAAACGTGATAAACGTTTAACCCCTTTTGGGGGTGGTTTTTACCGTTTTGGGGGTTGCATAACTCCAAAGAGAAGTTCTACCAGCACCATCATGTTCAGCATCCTCGAAAACTCGTTGCATAGCAAAATATTTACAACTTCGTCCGATTCACACAATCCACAAATATCGTTCAAAATCTGAGCCTATTAAACGGGTTTAATTATTCGTTGTTACATATTTAAAAATTAGAACAGGTAATAAATAAAAATTATTCTTTTTGTTTCCAATGGCTCATAACAATCGTTTCGTGTAACTTTTCATATTGATAAAACAAATTCTATTTTTTCTGGCTTAGAATGTTTCTTAACGTATTGCCTGTATGTGAATTCTTCCGTGGGTAACTTATTCTCTGCCAATGGTTGTGCAGCACCGAATATCCCACCGACTGCGCCAATTTTTTTTTATTTGCCTAGATATGTTTAATAAGTCTTTTTTTTATTGAAAAATGTAATGGTATTGGTAAGTCATTATAACGTCATATTCCTTAATTATGAAATAATCTCATTGTATGTCACATTTTTGTATAAAATGCAATTTCAATAACTTTGCTGTTTGGAACCAAATACTGTACATTAAACGATATTTTGTAACGTAGTTGCATTGCCACATGGGTGTTTGAGTCTGACCAGATTCCTTCTAGCACTCATCACAAAATCTACACGTTAAATCACTTTTAATGCGTTTCATTAAAGGAGACCACAAAATTTAGTTACTTTTACAATGTGAACTTGCCGTCGTTTTCAGAAGCACCATTATTTGGTACGCTCCTGATCAACTTCAAATTATTACGGTTGTTGTTTTGAGACACATGGAGGGCAAAATTAGGCATACCAATCAATTCGTATTTCCAAAGGCCTAGGTGCTTCATAAGTCTACTTGTAATTTATCGTTTTGTTTGTCCAAAATATTTTAATCTGATTTTATAAATTCCCGAATGTTTATTTACTTCAATTTATTCTTAAGATTGCCTAAAATTACAATTTTTCGACGATATTCACTAAAGGAACATCGGTTTAATGATTTGAGATTCTATATATTAAAAGTTTAACATATCAACATACGCTTTGTATATTTTTCAGGGCACTTACCATGTTAGTCTCGTATGATATTAAAAAATTCGTTCGACCGTTATTATACAGTTATTTACAATCGAAGGAGCCCATTAAAACTTGAATAAATGCCCCACTAAACCATATACTTGAGCGAAAATAAACCCTCACGATAACAAATGCACATGAAAAGCTTTTTAGCTGGCAAAGCTTTCCAAGGTTGGTAGCTTTTAAACTCTAGTATTGATACACTTTATGAGACGCCGCTTGTATAAGTACAAAGCTTTGCTAAGCGATTCAGTATCCGTTTACATTAATTGAGGGACAACCATTATTGTTGCAATTTCTAGGCAGTTATCTGAAGCCTCATTATGTCAATAAAAAGAAAGTGGTTTAGGATTTGAGTAAATATTTATACAGTCAACATGTCATTCAAGGTTAAGAAAATCAATTAAAGCGAATGAACTGCAACAAATACACAGAAGAAGGGACTAAGTCTATGTGAATAAGAGTCTGTTAGTCATGTAATATACATTATAATTGAATCATTTTCAAATCGTTAATAAACTATTATATTCTTGACGATAAATCTAGATATAAACAAAATGGAGGAAGATTATGCAACACTGAGGATCCTACCGACTGCGCCAAATTTATTATTTAAAACCAAGTTAAGCTTTGCTAGCTACAAGCATTTAAGATTATATCTTTCTCTTTATGTAATTTGTTGTGCACAAATTAGATATAGGTACTTATGTAATGTTAAAAATCGATTATAATATTGTACCTAAAATTCTTGTTTATATTAGGAAATTAATATTTGCTATTATACAGGCCAATCAACCAATTTTACTGTTAATAAAACTGTGAAAAATATATGGTAAAAAATTTATGTGGAGGGAGTAAAGTTGCCTTTCTAGGCATCTTTGACTTGTTAGGCCAGTGCATTTTTAAAACTCAAACTGATGAAAGAATCCCATCGAGGAAACATAATTGAGACTACAACAGAGCTAACTTATCCTCGTTGCAGCAGCAGTAAATGCACCTGCCTATTCTTAATCACTGGATAGTTAATCAATCTAGCAGCTGTTAATTTGTTTTTGTAAGAGCAGCTTCAATTTTGAAAACTATTAAGGATTTGATAAGAATTACCTAGGATAGAATTTATTATAATAAATATAAGAATTTTTACATTATAAGTAGTCGTGACAGACTTTACTGAAATTGTAGAATGCAGGTTTTCACGGCCGTTGTCTAATGAAGTAGATTCTTCCGGGTCTTGCCGTGGTCGTTGACTTGACGTTTCGCTGATCATCCTGTCAGCTTCTTCAGAAGGATTCTAAAGACTGAATCTGTTGTGTTACACTCCTCGTTATATACCTAGGCGCCGTTTCGCTTCGCTGGTCATCGGTCACGCTTGGTTCGCTTCGCTGCTCATTCGTCGTGTTTGGTTGACCGTGACTTACTACGGTGCTGGTACTTGGCAATACCAGTCTCCACGTGTTACTAAGTCGATACCCATCCTCTCTGTTAAAGTTGTTCACGTTTTTCATAATTTCCAGTGATTCCCTAATGATTCGCGGATAATAGCGCGTATTCCTGTCTAATATAATGATGTCCTCGTAGTCGATTTTATGGTTCTCGTTATTATGGACATGTTCTGCTATCGCCGATCTATCCGTGTATCCAAATCTGGTATTTCTCTGGTGTTCTTTGATTCTGCACTGGATACTCCGTCCTGTTTGTCCGATGTAGCTCTTACCACATGTGCACTTCAACTGGTAAACACCTTTTGATAACAGTTTGGGGACAGGGTCTTTGACTGAGGGAAGCATCTGCTGTATTTTCTTCACTGTTCGAAACCGTACACCTACTTTCTTTTTGAATAAAATCTTCTTCAGCCTATCTGTGACTCCCACGACGTAGGGTAGGCATGCATACGTTGTTGGTTGTTGCTGTTCTTCTTCTGTAGTTCTCCTCTGGTTATTTACTACTCGTTGTATATTGCTTTGACTGTATTCGGCATGTTTCGTGTCTCACTTCCTCAGCTTCTTCAAATTAAAAAAGGATCCGACATCAAGAGTTGAAAGACAAACGAGGACAGCTATCAAGAATTCATTAATCCCAGTAGAAGAAGAACGCCGCCTGCTGCCAAGTGAAACCTTACCACCACGACTCTACGGCCTCCCTAAAATTCATAAACCAGGTAATCCTTTAAGACCAATCGTCAGCACATGTGGATCACCAACTTATGAGTTGGCCAGATACGTCGCAGACACACTGCAACCCTATATAGGTAAGACTAGTAGCCGCGTAAAGAACTCCGGACACTTTGTAGAAATTTTGGAAAACTTGGAAATAACGAGTAATGATATCATGGTTAGTTTTGACGTCGAATCTTTGTTCACCAATGTACCAATTGAGGAAACAGTTAACCTGATTCGTCAACAACTTGTACCTAAAGGATTAAGAGAAGACATACCTGATCTGGCCCGATTGTGCCTGTCTACAACATACTTTCTATGGAATGGAGACTTCTACGAGCAGAAACAAGGAGCAGCCATGGGATCACCACTTTCACCTGTGATAGCCAACCTATTCATGGTAGCTTTCGAAGAGGAAGCCATACGCTGCAGTGAGAATAAACCAAAGTGCTGGCTACGCTACGTAGACGATACGTTCATCATATGGCCACATGGAGAATCATCTTTATCTGTTTTCTTCGACCACTTGAATAAACAGCATCCAAGTATCAAATTTACAGTGGAGACCGAGCAAGATGGAGCTTTACCTTTCTTAGATGTATTAGTGAAAAGGTCACACAATGGCAAGCTGACCCATGGTGTCTACAGAAAGAAAACGCACACCGATCGTTATCTACATGCGACATCTCACCACCATCCACAACAAAAGAGAGCGTTAATTAGAACCTTGATCCACAGAGCCAACACAATATGCGACGACGAGAACAAACCCGAGGAACTACACAATGTCCAACAAGCTTTAGAGATGAACGGATACAGTCAAAGCAATATACAACGAGTAGTAAATAACCAGAGGAGAACTACAGAAGAAGAACAGCAACAACCAACAACGTATGCATGGCTACCCTACGTCGCGGGAGTCACAGATAGGCTGAAGAAGATTTTATTCAAAAAGAAAATAGGTGTACGGTTTCGAACAGTGAAGAAAATACAGCAGATGCTTCCCTCAATCAAAGACCCTGTCCCCAAACTGTTATCAAAAGGTGTTTACCAGTTGAAGTGCACATGTGGTAAGAGCTACATCGGACAAACAGGACGGAGTATCCAGTGCAGAATCAAAGAACACCAGAGAAATACCAGATTTGGATACACGGATAGGTCGGCGATAGCAGAACATGTCCATAATAACGAGAACCATAAAATCGACTACGAGGACATCATTATATTAGACAGGAATACGCGCTATTATCCGCGAATCATTAGGGAATCACTGGAAATTATGAAAAACGTGAACAACTTTAACAGAGAGGATGGGTATCGACTTAGTAACACGTGGAGACTGGTATTGCCAAGTACCAGCACCGTAGTAAGTCACGGTCAACCAAACACGACGAATGAGCAGCGAAGCGAACCAAGCGTGACCGATGACCAGCGAAGCGAAACGGCGCCTAGGTATATAACGAGGAGTGTAACACAACAGATTCAGTCTTTAGAATCCTTCTGAAGAAGCTGACAGGATGATCAGCGAAACGTCAAGTCAAGTTCGACGGCCACGGCAAGACCCGGAAGAATCTACTTCATTTACTGAAATTATTTATATAGATATATAATACGTAATATATTCTTGCTTATATTTCCAATTTCTACATCTTCTGCATATCTCATATGTGAAACTTTACTGTTTTCCTAAACTGGCGAAACATTAGAAGTAGTTTACACAATTCTCACTCGCACTCGCCGTGCATTTCACCGCTCAAGTAGGCATTATCAGGAGATGATAAATATCTGGCTTAAGCCTAAAAACCTCTCCTATTTTATTAACTATTATTACCCCTGATACTTTGATAATAGCAATGTAAATCTAGTCGATGTAATTGTGTGAATTTAGCTATTTAAACGTATAATTTTAATCATCTTCTGATGATAACGACTTGGTTGATGAGATACACGTTCACTGCGTTCTCCATGTGACAGTTATTTTAATGATACCAATATTATTGCAAAAACTATCAATTTTAACCTTGTGTTGTAATTTTTTTGATCAGGCAATCAAAATTCTCAAAAGCTGTCTAAATATATACAGTGCTCGTCCATATTATCGCTGCCACATATCACAAACAAATATTTTTAGGTAGTGATAACAAATAAACAGTACTTTTTGCACAAGATAAAAATTACATTTTCGCCAGTTTTCTTTCCGAGAGATACTTACCATTTTCAACAGCACTGTGATCCTTACACCTTAAATGTAAATAACGTTTAGATATATACAAAATATTTTCTGCTTACTCGTAATATTACAAATAATTTTCGAAAAAATCCATAATGCAAAACAGCTGAATATGCGTATTTTCGAAAGCTATTTCATTAACATAGTCTAGTGTCTAATAAATTGTCCCCAATTCTGCGTCATCAACTATAGCGACCCTCAGCGTGGTAAAACTTATGAAATTTATTGTGGTTAAGTTTAGGTTTGCCGACCCTGATAGCTGTATAAATCTCTGGTCCCAATTTGAGGACATATCCTTAACCAGTAAATATTTTCGATGTAATGTGTTTTGATTGTATTATTCGTTATTCAGCAGTTTTGGAATTCATTGCCAATTGTGTTTTTTTAAATCGTTATTGTGAATAATAGGTATGTAGCCCAAAGATGTGCTTAAATTTAAACGTAAAAGTTGTCATTGTACTATAATTTTAGAAACAAATCAAAATAGAATAGGTCACTTTTGACATCACCAATGTACAAGTTATGTTATCATTTTTTATAATTAGAGAATGCTTGCTTATTTATTATTTTTTTTATTAAGAAAGATTGTTACCATCGCGATGCATTCATTCTTCCTTTTATACTCTGGATCTCCCCTGTCAATATCGAGTGTCCTACCAACTGCGCCAAATTTGCGCGACTCCGTATATTTTTATTGTCCCCCATTCAACAGATAACGTCCAAACGATAAAATTAAAGATCCTCTGCTGGGCATGCAATATTAGCTTTTTGATTGCCACAACAAAAACATATTTTTCTCTTTATTATAAAAATGATAATAATCCTAATTCTTTAAAATTATTATGAGGCTAGAAACAGTATAATTAAGTCAAAATATGAATCTTAATATTATTCACCGCATGTATTCTTTGACAGGAAATTGCTTGTAATCTATTAACACGCCGTTAAGGGTATAATGTTATTTTCATTATTGCATGCAGGTTGAACTCCGAAATCCATTAAATATGCTTCCCTAGATATTTAGCGGTTTGCAAATAGCGTGACCGCGGTACATTTCAACACAAAATTTGTAATGAAGCTTCATTCTTAGTTATACAATCATTAAGATTCGGGATATTGTATGTACTTTGTTTGATTAGTATATACATTGAAAACTTGGTGTGTTTCCGGAATATAAAAAATGTACCTTAAGAGAACATGAATTAAAATTAGTCGTTCTGAGAATAAAGTGAGACTAATAACAATTCTTTAACATCACATATAGTGTGTCCCAAATTCGATCCCCACCATTGAAATATCGGTAACTATAAGAGATAGAGAGGCGGTTAAATTAGAAAAGTTGTGGCAATTTTAATGCTGATTTGGAATCCGTCGAGAATTCTGAGCTAACTGCGATCGTCTTCGAGTTATTTTCAAAAAACTGAAATTTTGTATTTTAGTTTTTATCAAAAATCTGAAAAACGAGCAATCGTACGAAGATAAAACAACCTTCTAAGGGCACTTTCTTATGAACTTTCTAGTAATGTCGTTATTTTGGTAATACTAAAGGAGAACGGAAACCTCGAATTTTTGCGTGATTTTTTCAGGATACCCTATTTTGGGGTCGTAGAACACGAATCTGAAATTAGTTTTGCGTGCATACGAACCGTTGCTCAAAAAAAATTTTTTGAAAATGTTTCTTATGACGCACTTTTTCATGCACTAATTTATACACCAACAGCACTTGTATATCATCTTTTTCCTTATTAATATCACACTATGTCCTTTATAGAACAATAAACCCTTCACTTATGGCAAAAAACTCACTTTCTTTTGTATAAAAATCAGAATTTTATTCACAGGAACTGTATTAGATGAACCTCCATCTGTCATTTGATTACATATATTTGCATGCGTTGTTTGCGCATGTGTAAGGTTTGGTGTCTAAAGGCACGACGGGTCTGGTAAAGTTCAAGTACCTCCGATTTTAACAATTTTCTAATAAGATTTGGAAAGAATATGAACAATACAACACGTTAAAGAAAAAAATGCGGATGAAACATAAAGTTACGGGACCTGGAAGCGAAATATTTTTGGACGTCAAATGTTGTGTCCGTATATTGTTGGCTTACCTAAAACACACGGATCACTGCCACTCCTTCGGCTAATTAGGTCACTCACAATAACTCCGTTCAGGTCACAAATACAACCAGCAACAATATCGTATACGTTATAGCGGCTTCGCCTCCCATGTCCCTCTTCACCGTTAATACCCCAATATTTATATAAATCCAACACCTTTCTACGCTTTCCTCTGTACAGTATTTGTTAAGCCATAAAAATCACTCAAATATCTGGCGAAACACCGTTCTGAAAGCAAAATACCGCCCGTCGACGCTTCGAAAGTGTCTTGAAGGGCAAGGGATATGCATGTTTTTAAATAATACTTAACGCCGTCTGCCCCAGATTTAATAAGGTGCTAAGTACTATTATATATCCCTTGCCCTTCAAGACACGTTCGCGCCCGTCGATGCTTCGAAAGTGTCTTGAAGGACAAGGGATATATAATAGTACTTGGCACCTTATTAAATCTGGGGCTGACGGCGTTAAGTACACACATTCGCGCCTTGAAGAATAAGGGATATGTATGTTTATAAATAATACTTAACACCGTCTGCCCCAGATTTAATAAGATGCCAAGTACTATTATATATCGCTTGCCCTTCAAGACACTTTCGAAGTGTCGACGGGCACGAACGTGTCCTGAAGGGCAAGGGATATATAATAGTACTTAGCACCTTATTAAATCTGGGGCAGATGGCGTTAAAGCATTATTTATAAACATAAATCAAGACACGTTCGCAGCCGGTCGACGTTTCGAAATCCGCGTCGTTTAGTATTTCTGTTTTTTCGGCAAAAGAGGGGGGGGGGGTGTTCTATAGAATGACCCATACCGCTTTCACAAGGAATATTAATTTAACATTGAAAACGTGAAAAATCGCCTCTTGATATTGGTCGGTGTCGATACTTTAGACACAACTTTGTAAATGCATGCGCATCGGGTTAACAGTTGTACAGTTTTCAGTAACTGTTTTAGATGTTTTACAAACTATCTTTTTTTTATATTAAAGGAAAGTAAGTTTTCTGCCATAAGTGAAGGGTTTATTGTTCTATAAACGCCATAGTGTGATCTTAATACGGAAAAAGGCGATATACAAGTGTTGTTGGTGTATAAATAGGTGCATGAAAAAGTGCGTGTCGTAAGAAAAAATTTCAAATTTTTTTTATTGAGAAACGGTTCGTATGCACACAAAACTAATTTCAGATTCATGTTCTACGACCCCAAAATAGGGTATCCTGAAAAAATCACGCAAAAATTCGAGGTTTCCGTTCTCCTTTAGTATTACCGTTATTTTTTTTGTAAAGCGTTTAGTTTCTGAGATACGACCCATAATTTTCAATTTTCCTATGGGCGCCATATTGGATTTTTTTACAGATTTAAAATCTACATTAAATTCTCATTCTCCTGATGTGTAACACTAATGGTTTATGTTCTTAGTTAGGACACAAAACAATGATCTTTGTTTTCGTAGTAAGTAGGCTATGTACAACGCGATAAATTGCGCTACGACTGCATCTGAGCAGAGCGTTTGACTGTGTGAACCACGATAAACTTCTTAATAAATTGTCAAGCTATGGTATCAGGGGCGTCGCCCTTTACTGGGTTAGTTCGTTTCTGATTAATAGGAGCCAATACGTTAGTGTGACATTCCGTAAGGAAGGTACTATAAGTATGTTCAACTCAGAGTCTGGTGAAATTAATATCGGGGTTCCGCAGGGTTCTATCTTAGGCCCTGTACTGTTCTTATTATACTCTAATGACCTTGATACCTTAACCTCAGAGGCATCTCTTACTATGTATGCAGATGACAACTCGTTCATCTTGTCGGATAATTCTGACATTCGATTGCAAGAAGGTTGCAAGAGGTTAGCAGGAACTTAAATCTATTTATTAACGGGACACGTTTGAATCAGGTTGACAGTGTACGTTCTTTGGACATCCATTTAAATAAATGTCGAAATTGGAAAGAGCATTGCAACTATCTAATAGCCAAATTAAATTCAATATTTTATTTATTTAGAAATTTTAAACCAGTTCTGAGCAAGGAGCAACTAATAAATCTATATCACGCTCAAGTTGGATCTAGATTGAGGTACGGTGTTTGTTTCTGAGGTAATTCCACCTTATCACTAGATGTATTTATAACACAAAAGCGAATTATAAGATGCATAGAGGGAGTCTCTAATACCTATTCTTGTAGAGAATATTTTAAGAAACATAAAATATTAACACTATTTGGTTTATTTATTTATGAATTATGTGTATTCGTGTATGTCAACAGATCTCGTTTAACACCACCGATAAGGTTCACTCTATCAACGTAAGGAATAAGAAACATTTTTATATACCAGTTTGTAAATATAAAATATCCTCAAATTGCCCAGACGATATCGGACTTAAATTATTTAACCGTCTACCAGATAAGTTAAAGCAGATTAAACCTTTACATAGTTTTAAATCTGAACTTAGAGAATTTCTCGCAAATAAATGTCTCTATTCTATCAGTGAATACATAGATTAGATTTAAGTAAACAATTGTGACGATTCCTATACAACTTGTATTATCTGAAAGGAAAATAAATGTATTATTATTATTATTATCTGTTTGATTCTGATATGCATTGGTATAGTAGGTGAAAGTAACTTCAGTTCTCGGCTAGCAGGGACAAGACAAGACGCACGACTTACGGTGGGAGTGAACTTTATCAAGTTGAACAATTCTTGAAAATATTACAAAACAAAAACTAAAATTTGTGCTTTGTAAA
This sequence comes from Leptura quadrifasciata, assembly GCA_963675555.1. Lineage (NCBI taxonomy): Eukaryota > Metazoa > Arthropoda > Insecta > Coleoptera > Cerambycidae > Leptura > Leptura quadrifasciata. Next base: position 100,611,261 of record OY776679.1, read on the forward strand.
ATGCGTCGACATGCCGTACATCAACCTTGAAAGATTTGACATGTATAACTGTTATATCAGAAATAATAGAAATAGTAAAGAAGCTATACAACCCAATAAACATTTTTAGTTATATAATAGTAAATCAGAAATTTCCATCACAACTAAATAAAGTCATAACACTTTCAGAACTTCTAAAATACTCTTTAATAATCAATTTCAATACTAACGACTGATGTTATATCTTGTGATAGATTTGTTTCGATAACTATTCGCTATTTACCTCAGAACTCATCTGTGTACCGCCACTTCGATGATTATTCTATTTCACTTCAATTTGCCTCCTGGGGAGCGTATTCACATGGCCGAGTTTCAATAATTAGGGTAAATTTTATCCTTTGAAGTATTTTGTACATTAAATTTCAAATCGTATCATATAATACAGTATCAGAATGAATCACATTTATACAGACAAGTTGATAACTTTTTCTCTGAATTTCATAATAGGATTTTCACTTCACAGTCGAGTTAATACCGATATCTAATTGCTCAGTCTTTCAGAGGCATGTAATTTAATTCAGTGGAACATTAATCAAATTATTCTTAGTCTGATGCAATTAATTTAACTTTGGCTTTGATAAGGGAATCGTTAAATTTAATACGGTGCTCAGCATTGCCTAATTTTTCCACTTATCTAGAATCAAAATAAATGACCTTGATTTATTGTAGCTCTTAGTGAAAGGTGAATATATTGAATTTTAATAACATAGTAGGCCTGTCTTTAGATATTTAAACAAAAGAAAAACTATATACGCCATTTTCTGGGAATATGATAGTTTCGGGGGTACATTAATCTAGGCAGACAGACATAACGTTATTTATTTTGCCCATCATATACTGTCTTACCGGGAACTGAATCTATCGATATAGAGAAAAGTACGCATCAGGAAATTTTGAAAATTTAGATAATTACTAATGTCGGTGTGGTCAATCCAACTAAAATAATTACAAGCAGCTGGCACTTCCGCTTATACCGGAAGTCGATACCAACTTGCTTATTTCAAATGGAAAACCCTATATATTTTAGGGTTTTCGAAAATAGCATAAAATTCTGAGTCGAAAATATGTAGCATATCCTATACCTAAACCTAGCCGTTTCAGAGATATTTGACATTTTATAGAAAATTTGACAGGTGCAACGGATTGCAAGAACCGTTATAACTTTCTTCGTGTAAAAGGTCCTCATTTGCTTCTTGTCAATAAAAAGAACACAAGGAGAACTACGTTCTACAACTGAAATAAATTCAATAATATCATACCAAGTGTTCCGTTTTTCGCGTTACATTTTGTCAACTTCAAACCGCGAAAACTTGTTTAGGTCAAATGGAACACCCTGTATTTTTTTACGTCAAGTTGTGTAAAATTGAATTCCCTTTTTTCTGATATTAGCATTGTGTTGGTTAAAGTTACAACTTTTTGAAATATTTGCGATTTTATTAGAAATTCATGAATTGTTGTAATCATTTCGTCAAAATAGCCATGATTAGAAACAATCAGTCATTATCTTATGTCAAAAAATGCCAGCGCGTTTAAATTATACCAACGAAAACTTTTTAAATTGGGATTATTAAATTTAAATTGGATTATTTATGGAGAATGTGATAAAGTAATATCAAGAACTTGCAACACATTTGCTACTCGATATCCACAAAAACGCAAAATAACACTAACACTGTAACACGCGTATTAACCGAATTGAAGATATGGCATGAACTAAAATAGCAGAGATAAGATCAATTTAAAATATGATTTCATTTAATAATTGCTCAAAATTCCGCCCTCGAACCTCGACACATTTTTCGCACCTTCGGATTAGTTCCTCATGGATTAAATTGAATTGAATCCTGTGATATGTTTTGAAATGCATTTCTTACTCTTTACAAACAATCTTTAATGGTTGTTAATGGGCCCTCATAAACTTTATTTTTAATAGTTCCTCAAATAAAATAATCCAGAACTGATACATCGGGCGAGCGAGGAGGCCATAAGAAAGGTCCATTATAGGCAATCCATTGATCATAAAAAGTTTCTTGTAAATAATTATTAATTAAATATGCGTTATGTGGGGGAGCACCGTCGTGCTCATAAAAAATGTTTCTATGTTCGGCGAGAGGAAAATTTTCTAAATAGTTATTATTCAAATTTTGTAAGATAGAGGTACAGATTTGTGTTTGGTGACGGTTTCCGTTTTTCTGGATATCGAGCAGCAAATGTGCTGCAAGTTCTTGGTTTACTTTATCACATTCTCCATAAATAATAAACAAATTTAAAACGTCTTCGTGGGTGTAATTTAAACGTGCTGGCATTTTCTGATGTAAGATAATGTCTGATTGTTTCTAATCATAGCTATTTTGATGAAATGATTACAACAGTTCATGAATTTCTAATAAAATCGCAAATATTTCAAAAAGTTGTAACTTTCAAGCAAGCAAGCTGCTTGTAATTATTTTAGTTTGATTGGCCACACCGACATTAGTAATTATCTAAATTTAAAAAAATTTCTGATGCGTACTTTTCTCTATATCGATCGATTCAGTTCCCGGTGAGACACCCTGTAGAATATATTTTCTCTAACACTATTTTAGAAAGTACACATTCCATAACTAAAAATTATGTTGGAATAAATGTCATTTCAACACACTGTATTAGAATTTCATTCCAAAAGACTGTGTTGGAATAAATATTGTTGTTTTTTGCCGCCGCGTGTTATGTTAGAGCATATTTCATAAATATTTAATAGCAAATAGGAAAACTAAAAGGCTAATAATACAATCAAAATAAAATAAGTCTAATGCTAATGCACAAGTACTGTCCTCTTTTCGTCCTACAGTAAATTTTGTGATTATATTTAATTCAAAAGGCTGAATTTCTGTGTTGTTTGTTGTTTTCATATCAAATTTTAACATCGAAATTTGTTTATTTATAACTATTGTATTAATCTATTTGGAAATAGCTAAAAGTATTTATATGTTTATACAGAAAAAATTATTTAATGTGATGTTTGTGCGTTTATATTTTGTATAAGGTTGGTACTGTTGTTTTTATGTATATGTGTAAAAATTTCATAAATGTCAGCAACTCAGATATTATAAAGGACTTTGTATATACTTGCACCACATTGACAGCATAGAAGGAAATGTATATTCTGTTGTAGACAGTGATTCTTAAGCTGTAATTCCGACTCTATGGGTAGTCAAAACTTAAGCCATTGAATTTTTCAATGCGAACTTCCTTCAGTCCTGTTTATTTCGCTAACCATGTGAACATCATCGGGAGGCGAATACACGTTTTCAGCTTTAATCATCTCCTGATAAGTCTTACACGTTTAACGAGAGGCGCGTCGACTAATAATAGAATGTTAATTCTAAAAAAAATATGAGTCGAAACAAAAAGTTTAAGAACCACTGCTTTAGGTATTTTAAACTAGGAGACGTATAGTTTTGCTGTATTAGAATCTAAATAGAGCCAAAACTATTGTTGCGTAATGCTATTAATACTTTAATAATATGATTAGCTTTTATATGAATTATTGTATTAAAAATGTTAAAAAAGACCTACGGCACCTACTTTCGAAAATTGCACAGTAGTGCATTTTCTTACGTATAGTTACCTTTTATCAAGAATATATTCGCAAAAATATTTTTAAAATTCAATTAAACAGAACAGTTCTACTTTATATTATATATAGCAATATAAAAGTCAGCCTCTATAGCTACTGCATGTTTTCTTACTTTTGTATATATTACTGTATTCAATAAACGTTACACTCTAGGTTCTTTTGTTTCATTTTATATTTTACATTCTTTTCAAATCGATATAACGTATGTGAATATGTAAAATCATTTAAACGGAAAATATTTATTACGACGCTGGACCTGCCAAATGTAATCAATACTCGTAAGCACGCCCTTATTATAAGCATTGCAAAATGGTACTTTCATAAAACTGTTACTTGATGTCCGCGTGTCAAAAATTCCTGAGAAAGCAGTTTCCAATAGAATACATATCTATTTAGAATCAAATAATTTATTTACTAACTGTCACTTTGGTTACAGAGACAATAAATCCACTCAACTGGCAACACTACAATTCATTAAAAAATCTACCACTACCTTGATAAAGGCAAAAAAGTAGCTAGTCTCTGTTTTAGTTCAAATGTGCTTTTAGAGGGCGGAATATTAAAAATAATATTTTTAGTCGTAAACTCCTCTATAAAATCCTTATTTTACTATAAGGAACGTAACCAGACTGCAACCAACAGCTACTCTCCGGGCTATGTGCTCCACCGAGCGCTGAATTACAAGTTACAAGTCTGGCGCGTTAAGTGTAATAATTGCATATTACCATCAAAACGCTAATGCTTCAATTGCAACAAACATCAGCCGAAAGACTGATCCTACTTAAAGGAGCTCTCTTGCCAGCCGTCACACACCACTTGCAGACTGCAGTTTCGATCTGTTGGCTCTCGTCAGTGCAAGGTAGGCATGTGACGACCGGCACGAGGATCCTTTGACTACTTCATACATCCCGGTATTTTACAATAGCGACATGTAAAATAGTCAGCAGGCGCCATCTAGTGGTCCAGTGTCTGTTGCAATCGAAAAATAAATAGCCTGACTGGGCTTAGCATAGTTCAAATGTGCTTTTAGAGGGCGGAATATTCAAAAATAATATTTTTAGTCGTAAACTCCTCTATAAAATCCTTATTTTACTATAAGGAACGTAACCAGACTGCAACCAACAGCTACTCTCCGGGCTATGTGCCCGGTTTAATATTCCACTCAACTGGCAACACTAGAATTCATTAAAAAAATCTACCACTACCTTGATAAAGGCAAAAAAGTAGCTAGTCTCTGTTTTAGTTCAAATGTGCTTTTAGAGGGCAAAATATTAAAACATTACATTTTTAGTCGCAAACTCCTCTATAAAATCCTTATTTTACTGTAAGGAACGTAACCAGACTGCAACCAACAGCTACTCTCCGGGCTTTGCGCCCCGCCGAGCGCTGAATTACAACTTACAAGGCTGACAAGGCGCGTCTCGAGAATCGTCATAGACGTACTTTGAACTTACGTACTATAAACACTAGGTATTATTTATTTCATTCAATTAGGTTCAAAATAACTTTGAATTTTTAAAATAGTGACAATTTTTGTATTACCTAATACCGTATTTTCTGTTCCTATTATGTATGTCAACTTTTTTGTAATATTAAACGATTATTTATAAATTTTTGAAATAGACTCAAATGTGATTTAATTAAACTGTGAAAAAATACTACTGAGCCAACCAAGACGCACCCAGAAAAAAATTTAATACTACTTTCAATTATTCTTACTTTATGTCAAGAGTGTTAAAAACTGTAAGGCTCTTTGATAATGGTCGCAAGACCGAAACATATGTCAGAGAAATCTGAACAAAACTAATGAAACAATAAACCAAGTGCGTATGGTAACTATTCTTTTGAATATTTATAATTATTCTATCGAAAATTCAAAGATTTTACCAAACTACTCCCTCTTCGAGTTAAAAACAACGTGAATTGTCGAGAGTGAAAATTGTTTTCTGTCGTGTGTAATGACCAAATGAACCATTATTAACGTAGCAGAACTTTTAATGGTCGGAGGGGACTTTCCAAAAAGACAGGGTTATTTTGTTTCTATATCGGTTACTGTTACGAAGTAAATTTGTAACGTAATTAGATTTTTAAATATATAAAGTGTACATTATATGTAGCACAGGTTAATTCTCCTAATAAACTTACTGAAGCACACACATTTAGATAGATGAAAGCTTCCGTTTGAGCTTCCGGCACGTATCTGTTTTTAGCTTATATGCCGCAAAATCGATAAAATGCTGGCCTGCTGACACGACCCCTTATGCAATAAAAGTTGGTTTAGTATTATGTGTCTGTTTTTGTAAAGTTTTTGCTTTGGGCGAGGAAATGCAATTTCCTTACATTCTTAAACATTTCCAAAGATACAAATTTTAGTTGAGTTGTTATATTCCGCCAAACTATTTGTGTTTTAATGAGTGGTATGTTATAAGATCCCACTAAGATACGGTCTTTGAGTTAACCTCGTATTGATATTATCAAGTTAACATTCCAGTTTTTAAATGCCCCCATTAAGAATAGATCGCATTAACGTATCCTGGTCATAGCATTCAAAAATATTAATGAATATTCAAAGTTGTATTTCAGATTAAAATCTACGGCGGTATATCTATTAAAGACATTTTGTGCTTAACAGTTTGTGTTAGTCGAATAATTGCTGAAACTGCTTAAAAAATGCAAATAGTTGTACCGCCTTGCTTTCTCTCTATTATAAATTAAAAATGATTTAACATATAGTGAATACGAGAGGCTAACGACTAGCCGATCTATTGGGAGGGCTTGGGGTTCGTGGGTTCTGTTTTAGGGGTTTCAGAGGTCAAACTAGAACTTCTCTAAGTACCCTATACTTCAGCCGAAAACTCGAGTCAGTAACGCAAAAAAAATAAGCGGCACTCTCGTCAAAGGATAGTAGCTCTTATTTGATACTAAAGCGGCACCTCGTTCTACCATATAATCCCATTGAATCGAGAGAAACATATTAAATTTTATCCCACTACTAGAAATGGAAACCACGACTACCCAAACAATTTTTATGACCTAGTCGATCGCATAGAGCAAATGATTTAACGTGCCGTGCCGCCTTTATACCTAATAATTTGCTCGATTAACTATTCAGTCGTAAACAAACTTGGAAAGAAAGAAAGAAATCGTATATCCCGGGCGCTCAGTGGCGCCACATGCGTATTTATGTAGGTATATATAAAATAATAATATTTCAAAAAATAAATATAATTAAATTTGTTTTTACGCCAGTTGTTCTTATTGCCCAGCAAGGACCAACGTGGAGGCGTGAGCATATTCCTTGCCGGAAAAGGATGGTGACAGGGTTGATAATTAGGGAGTAACAGGTTAAAAAGAAAATAAATAAATAGACTTACGACTTAAAAATAAATAACTTCTAACTCTAACAACATAAATAAACTTTCCTGCTAAAACAGAATAATTAAAAACAAAACATACCAAAGTTAAAAATAAATAACTGTTATATAACATAAATAAACGTTCTTGTTAAAATAATATAATAAAAAATAAAACTTACCAACAATAATTTTCCACAATAAATAATTCATAATATCACAATCGCTACATGACACTATCACAGATTATCACTGTCGCTATCACTGCTGGCTCCTACATTTATTGTTATTGGCTCAACCACTGGATCAATCTGAATTTCCGTACTCCACATTTTTTCTTAAACTTTTTTAACGTGCCCTATACATTTTTGCCAGTAATCAGCTGCAACTCTTTTCAATGAACTGGATAGAAGTCCTTTTACATGTTCTAATTTAGAAGCTCTATTTTCTCTTGCAACATTCCCCTTTACTTCAGCCCAAATACGATCAATGGGATTGAGTTCAGAGTGGTAAGGCGGCAGCCGTATACCTCAATACCTCTAGCTTTAGCCATTTCATGCACAATATATTTCTTTTATTCTTTCTTGTTATTTGGGTTTTCTACCACATGTATTATCCACTTCAAAAACAAATTATTGGAAAAAAAAGCATCCGTGCCCGTGACGTTTACCTCAATGGAACAGTCATAGCTTATGTTTTATAAATAATATAAATCAGAATAAACACAGAAATAATGTATTTTGCTGACATTTCGGAAAGTAGTCTCTTTCCGTTTACAAAGCTTATTTTTTGAAGAACAATATCTTAAATACTCCTATACGAGATAAAATGTCGACAATTATTCGTTGGTTTACATTATTGCGCTAGGTCTACCCGAAAAATTCGCATAAGTAAAGTTTAAGTCATATATATTTCTAGGCATATATTTAGAATAACTACTTTTGTTATTTTAGTATACACTGTGTACTCTTGATAAAGGCCTAAAAAGCCGAAACATTTGTAGAGAATTTTAAACATAGTAATTTGATACATTTAAAAAGCAGTGTTTACTTAAAAACAATAATTATTGTCAGTATGTTTCACAAGGAACCAACCACAAATTGAGTTCAGTATATTCTTTACATATGTTGTTGAAATACCTTATCAGATGATCTAAAAAATTTGTCGTTAAGACATTCACTAAACATATAAAACTCTGCAACAACGTTTTATCTAAAATCGAGGTTCTTTGCAAACTGTTCTTATGTTTAATCCAGCGTATTTCTTTATCTCAGGCCATATAACATCGAATAAAATAATATTTGTGTTTTAAATTCTTGTAAGAATTTTGTTGTAATATGCAAATGGTTATCCCTATCTTCGAAAACAATTAATAATTGGCTTAGTTACAAAAGTTTCTTGAATGTTGCAACTTTCGACAAAAATATAAACGGTTTAACTATATGCTAAGAAATGGCGGCGGAGCCGGGTACATTATTGATAGCATCACGTTTGTTATTTACATAGTTAGCCAACAGCATCGTTCCCGGTTGAAAATAGATGAACAAAACCTCATTACTTAAAATTTTTTTTATATTTAAAAAATTTCTATATTGAGATGCATCCAAATGACGCAAAAAAAATTATAAACTTGTACTAGGTTCGATCGTAGACTCCGACACTGACAACATCGACGCCGGTGGATAATGGATGCCTGTTTTCTTAAATGTAACCTCTTTCCGGAAAGGCTTGACTTTGAATTGGGAGGTTGTTTATTACACGTGATATGCTTATAGTCTAAGATCCGGTCGCTGATTTTTGCAGGTATCTGTTTTTTAGCAAACTTTAATTCAAATGAATGATTAATGGCAATGTAATATATTACTGCCGGGTAGCCTATCAGAAATTAGGGCGATTACCTTTAAATTAATTAATTAATTAAATTTATTGTTAATTAATGTATTGTAATGAATTCCAGTTCCATGTTTTTTAAGTGAATTAAACGTCATTTGATAGAAAATGATGCGATAAATGAGAAAAAAATGGTTGCCAGCTGTCAGTCATCCGCAACCTCTAGGTTGCCAGGTGTAAACAGTATGTTATTGTTAATTATTTACGCTCATAGTGTTTTCAAGAAAAATGTATACTAAATTGAAATTTAATTATTGCTGTACACGATAGTACATGGTTGCCTGTAAAAAATGGCCGCAAATAGTGGTTGCCATGACTTGATAAGCACCTGTTTACACCTGGCAACCTAGAGGTTGCGGCTCACTGAGAGATGGCAACCATTTTTTTTTATTCTTCGTATGATTTTCTATCAAATGACGTTTAATTCATTTAAAAAGCATGTAGTTGGAATTCATTACAATGAATTAATTACAATAAATTTAATTAAAGGTAATCGCGGCTAATGTTTGTAGGCTACCCCACAGTAATATATTACATTGCCATTAATCATTCATCGGAATTAAGTTTCGCTAAAAGTGCTGAAATCAATGGCCGGATCTTAGACTATTATTAGTCAAGGGCAGAGAATGTCTTACCATGGAACCTTGCAAAAGATCCGTAGGTAGGGTAGTGGAGAATGTTAAAATAAGTCTAAATTTAAGTTTATATGTTGCTGCTGCCTCAGCATCGTCCGCCATCTTAAAACAGGGGTGAAATTTCTTTTTCTAAATTTCGCTCTTCCCGTTTGAGCCAGAACTAATTTAGGAACTCTCAAAATTCTCGATTGGTATCGTTATGTAGACGATATGCTAACTTGTTTTACAGGAACAGGTAGACAGTAGAAAAAAACAGTATAAACTTTCTTGATTTAACTATTTAGAGAATGAATAAATTTACAGGAATTTTCAATATATCGTAAAATTTCGTATACAATCACTATTATTCCATAACGCATCTACACATCTTACAAAATATAAAAAAACAATTACAGTAGTATGGTACAAACTTTCAAATGGAACGATGGTGCGTGTGATAACTCATTGGAAAGGGTTTTTAATTGTTCATCCAGCAATATAAGAATTTTTTAATTTATCTAATTCTTCAATTGAAAAATATTACATTGTTAATACTAAGTAAACAATAGAATAATAATATATGTTTATTTCCAATAAAATAACAATAATTACATATTACATCGTTATTATTGAATGGTTTAATTCCATATCGTTATTTTGTAAATAAACAGTGCAATAATCACATAAGTAGTTATGCACTACTTGTTCGTGATGGGTTAAATACATTTGTCACTTTTGGTTTATAAATGTCGCTATTTGGTAAATTTTTACTTAGTCAGGGTTTTCTGTCAAAATCGGTGAATAATAATATTTTATTTAAATGTTACATGTAATTATTAGCCGTTAGCCGTTACTCGAGTCCGAGTATAAAAATGTTACAGTCGATAAATTGTGTACAATAAAAAACAAGTAAAAGGTGTAGTCTATTGTAATTCCCATTCATCTACGGTGCACACGACTATGGCTATAGAGGCCAATTCGGGAGAGCACATGTCGACCGCAGTCAGGACAAACATAGACCTGGTTAGGTCTTGGATTCGGCCTTCTTGCAGCAATATTTCCTTGATAGCTGGCCACAACCCCTCGCCATTCGGTTCTGTCCACTGCACTGTTCCCATTGCTCGTCTGCAATACCGCAGGATTTTAGATTTTCATGGAGAGCGTCTTTGAACCTCTTTCGTTGACCGCCACGCCTTCTTCTACCGCTTAGCAATTCACCATAAAGTGTACATTTAGGAAGGCGGTTATCATGCATACGATGAACGTGACCTGCCCATCTTAGGCGTGCTCTTGAAATAAGCACCTCAATTGGAAGGCTGTTTGCTCTCCTGAGTACTTCCACGTTTGATATGTGATGGAACCAACGGATTTTCATCATACTTCTGAGGTGTCTTTGCTGAAAACATTCTAATTCTTTCACATGACGACGGTAAGTGACCCAGCTTTCACATCCATATAGCAGTGTTGGAATGACAACTGCTCTGTAGACAGCCATTTTCGTTGACAAAGCAAGGTCGTGGTTGTCAAATACTCTAGATGCAGCGTTAATTCTATTGCGAATCTCGCTGTCCATGTTTGCTTTGTCATTAACAACGTTGCCTAAGTAATTGAACTGATCCACCACTTCAAGAGAATTTCCGTTAAGTGTAATGTCTATTTTTTTCACTTGATGAGGAGTTGACATAATCTTAGTCTTTCCAATGTTGATTTTAAGTCCCAAGGAATCATAGCTCTGGGCATACACATCTAAAAGTTCTTGAAGCTCTTCCGGCGTAGAGGCTAAAAGCGCACAGTCATCCGCATACTGGAGATCACAAATGAATCGTGTGCGTGTCTTCGTGAAAGCTCTAAAGCGCCCTATGTTAAAGAGACCGCCATCAAAACGGTATCTGAGACCTATTCCTCTGACTGTCAGTTTGTTGTCAACAATAATTGTTAGAGCAGTGGTAAACAAATTAAAGAGTAGGGGTGCCAGGACACATCCCTGCCTAACTCCAGTGAGGGTTTGGAAAGGTTCGGTTGCCTCATTATTATACATAACCTGGGCGTTGTTGTTTGTATGTAGACTGCGACATACTTCCACAAATTTTCAAATATTACATGTAAATATCTAATCCAATAACCAATTTGTTGTTTTTTTTTTACCTTACATTTTGGTTAATAATGTTGTGTACTAGGGATTTAGGATTTTCTTTTAACCATTTTTCAACATTTTTCTTAAATATGTGCAATTTATTTGTATTTTTTGTTTGTTTAGGTAATCTGTTTTATAGTCTTGATCCTAAATAAGAATAGCATTTTTGTCCAATAGTTTTTATTGCTTTCGAATGTTGATAACTGTTTTCTTTAGTTCTTGTTGTATATTGGTGTAGAATAGGTTTGTACAATTTTTTGTTTTTAAAACTGTATAATAAAATTTTTAAAGAAAATAATTGCCTCACTTATTTTGTATAAATCATCTGACTTTTTACGACTTTTACCATAAATTATTCTTAGTATCCATTTTTGTAGATTATTTAAATTTTCTAGGTAAGTGTCGCAAATACCTCCCCATCCGATAATACCATATGTTAGATGTGATTGTAATAACAAATAATAGAGAATTTTAAGATGTTTTATATCTAGATAATGTTTTAGGTATTTAAATCGATATAGCAGGCCTCGAATTTTTTGTGTGTTGCAGGTCCCATCTAAAGTGTTTGTCAATGATGATACCTAAATATTTCACTGAATCTGCTTCTGGAATATTTAAAAAAATTTCAATATTTAGTGGACCAAAGTTAGGTAGATTATTAGCATATGAGGCAAATGGTAAATAACTAGTTTTTTTAAAGTTGACAGTGAGTAAATTGTAATCGAACCATTTTTAATATCTTTAAATTCTTTTTCTGTGATTTTTTAAAGATTTTTCCATGAATTGGCTTTAAGAAGTATTGCTGTATCGTCAGCAAAACTTAATATTTTAGCCGTGATATCTAGCATCGAAAGTAAGTTGTTTATGTATACAGCAAACAGAAGTGGTCCTAAAACTGTTCCCTGTGGAACTCCATAGCTGACAATTCTTGGTTCACTAATAGTTTCATTTGTTTTTACATATTGTATTCTTTCGGACAAATAACTTTTTATTAAATTATATATATTTCCTCTCAAGCCACAATATTCTAACTTTTTTAAGAGGTTGCTATGTGATACCGTGTCAAATGCTTTCGCAAGGTCCACAAATATACACAAGCATGGTGATTTTTCATCTAAAGCCTCATAAACATACCGTGTTAGGTATGCTATAGCATCTTCGGTGGATTTGTTTTTCTGAAAACCAAACTGTCTCTCAGATATAATGTTAAATTTATTAAAAAATGTCGTTATTCTGTTCTTCAAGATTTTTTTCAAAAATTTTGGCAATGTTAGAAATCACGGAACATGAAACAGTTTAAATCAAATGTTCAAACTGGGTGCCCGTAACTTCTTGACAATATTGGAGGCATTACTGCAATTCTTCTAAAATATTTTGCATCGCTTCCGGGGTGATTTGACCAATTTCTTGCCTTATTTTGTCTCTTAAATCAACCACGTTATTTGGTCTGTTGAAGTAGACTTTCGATTTTAAGTAACCCCATAAAAAATAGTCAAACGAGGTCAAATCGGGAGAACGGGCAGCCCACTAAATTTCACCGCGTCTACCAATCCACCTATTGGGAAAAACTTGATTGAAATAAGCTCTATATATTTTCTGATCTTTTTACTTCTTTCTTTTTGTTGGGTATTTTGCCACCTGCGGATCAGAAAATATGATACATTTAAATACTTAAATAGAAAAGTCAGATTTGACAGATACTTGGTACATAAAATAGTTTAGGATACAATTGCTTGCATACATTTTAAATACATTTCAAAATTTTCAAATTTAATTTTCTTGATGAAGAATATACAAAATTCAGAAACTTTATATTGCTGGATAGAAAATTAAAAATCCTTTCAAATACGAATATTTCGTATACTTCAAGTAATAAATTCCCGAGACAGAAACCCCCAGCAAAAACTTTACGACATAACTATATCGCCGTGGATAAAGGTACGAATTCGTAACTGTATAAATGTCTTTAAAGATACGAACAGATATCATTCTTAAGTTCGTATTCGTATTATTTATTTTTAAGGATACGAACTGACATCACATTTTCTACCTTGCGTTGAAATATTCGTGAGTTTATGGGTGTGGTGTATATGTGTTGGGGTATGCACTTTCCTTGTGAGATTACCGGAGTAATGCTTCTTCTTTTAGAAGAATAATTAAATGTAATGTATTTACACTAAATCCCAATGTAATATTTTATTCCCTTTACTAATAGAGTGAGGGTGGTAGAGGGGGTGGTTAACGTAAAAAAAAAATTAGAAGCCCTTGGTTCTCGTATACACACTAAATCCTAATTTATTTTTTTATTCCCTTAAACAATAGGGTGGGGGTGGAGATGGAGGTGGTAGAGGGAGTAACTAATGACAAAATAAATTTTAGAGGCCCTTGGTTTAAATCCCAATTTAATTTTTTACTCCGTTTAATAATAGGGTGGGGTGGTATTGGGGGTGGTAGAGCGGGAAGCTAACGCCAAATAAATTTTTTTAAACGTTTCGTTCTTGTATACACATTAAATCACATTTTATTTTTTTTTACCCCCTTCAATCATAAGGTGGGGATGGGGATGGTAGAGGGGGTAGCTAACGCCAAAATATTTTTTTAGACGTATCGTTTCTGTATACACACTAAATCACATTTTAATTCTTTTACCCCCTTTAATAATAGGGTGAGGGTGGCGATGGGGGTGGTAGAGGGGGTAACTAACGCCAAAAAATTTTTTTAGACGTTTCGTTCATGTTACATACTAAATCACATTTTAATTTTTTTTTACTCCCTTTCATAATAGTGTGGGGGTGGTATTGGTGGTGAACCCTTCAACGGAATTAGATCAAAATAGTTCCATATCTCGGTATAGTACATAAGTGTACCAAATTTCAAGTCAATATCATCAAGGGTTCCAGAGTAAACGTGCGCATAAAAAAATGTTATAGACAGATCGACAGACAGACCGACAGACAGGAAATTTTTTTTCGCTCAAATTTAAAATCTCGACGTTTCATGACATCTTAAGCCCATTTCAACAAAAAAAAAAATAATATCAAGGTAGAACCAAGGAAGCATATCTCAAAGTGTTAGGTCTAAAGAGAAAAAAAATTAAAACCTGTTCAGTGATGTGTAAACAAAAGAACAGTGTTTTTTTTGTCTTCGTTGAATAAACGAATGAACTTTTTGGACTATTATTCCCTGTCTCAAAAAGTTCTTCGTACCTTTATCCACGGCGTAATTATATCGCCGCGGGCCATGGCGCCAAACCTGACATGAAACATTCCCGACGCACATTAAAAACCTATAAAAGTAAGCGAGTCAATTTGCGAACAGCACAAAAAAGAGTACAGGTATTTTAATTAGGTCGTAAAGTTTTTGTTACGTTTTTTATGTCTCAGTTTCTTCCTACTTGAACTATACCTGGATAATCTTCAATTTATGCTTATATTTATTACACTTTAAACCCTTGTATACACACCTGTACTACATTGCAAAGCCGACCCCATACACATAACAAATATATAATATTGCCCAATATACGTCGAGGGGGCTTAAAGGCAATTCTTTTTGAGCCACACCCTATGTTTATTATCTATCTGGGGCGCCGGTTGACCCACTGTAAATAACAATCAACGGCGCCGTTTCGCCTCCGATAAAATTGTTCGAGTTACTTTGCGTCCCAGGCTTCCAAGAACATCCAGCCATCTAATTTCATTTATCCTCCTGACAACGGCAATGAATATGCAGCTGAGAGAAAGGATGGTGTTGATTATCATTTCGTACGTGCCCTAGCTTGGCTCCGTCCATCCATTTTCGGACATATAAAGCCGGTCAACGTGTCGTAGAGTTAGTGTTGGATTAAAATTGACAGATGCGGCCACGTATTTTTTGTTGTTTGTTTTTTGCGGCTTTCGTGTTAGTCTACTGCCGCAACCCTTATTCAGTGTGACGTCAATTGGGTTATTAATCACTCGACTGAAATGTTTTGAACGAGAGCATCGTATTTTTGTGAAATCACGTTAAGTATCATTTCTTATAAAGTTAGTTTAGGTACAAATGATACATGGCATGTGCCCATTTAAGAACTTTATAAAAATAACTGATATTTATTTATATTTAGCACGATTTTTTACAGCATTTCGATCTAGTTTTTGTAAGTGAGAATACTTCAAACAGTCAGAATTTTCATAGTGAAACATCCCAACCCAACTAATACCAAAAATTCTTAATCGTGAAGCAATCAAGAACATATTTAATCAAACCCAGTAATTATTTATCACAATTTTGCGTTGAGATAAATGAACAAATTGGCTATTTATGTGATCGTCTAGTTTTACTAGATTAGGGCCCAAATTATGATGTGTTTGTAGTAATCATTTATATTGACCCAAGTTCTTGATGCAAAGTTTGACATCACGGTTTTCTATCTGATATTATTTACGTTAGAAAATTAATCACTATTTTAATTGAAATAGCTTGTAAATTTTAATACACTGTTTATTAATAATTGAGAAGTCTAGTTAATTATTTATGGTATTCATTTTATCACTCTAGATTGCCCTGTGAATTTATGATTAAAGTTTGTTTATTATTTGATTGAAATTAAATCATTATCACATTTATTTAAGTTATTTGCATTTTCAGCAAGTTGAAAGAAAGGGCAGAAATAATTTTAATGCATATATTATCCAGCTGGGACATAGTCACAAAAACCATTTTATTTCATAACAATTGTTGCAGTAAATAGCCAAACATGAAGTTAAACAATCCAAATATTTAAGACAATTGCCTAAATATTACATAGGAAAGTTCACATTGCTACAGTAATGACCATACTGTATATGTTTCAGAGTTAGTTAGTTATGCAAATAATAAGAACCATGTTATGCAATAGAATTTCTGTGTTATTTTGATTGAAATTAGAGATATGGTAACAGCCGGTAAAATTATTGTTATTGTTTTATATTAGAGTTGGAGCAATCGCTCATATAATCATATTAATTGTGTGGTAAAAGAGCGTTTATACTCACGTAAAATCTCTTGGGGGTGGGGAAATCTCCCCAAAGTAATTAAATAGAAGAACAACCAGAAAGATGCATATGATTGTCAACCATACGAAGGCGCGAATCCGCGAAGGTCGAAGATTTCGTTGATCACCTTTCAATCGAACAAGTAAACAGACATAGTCTGAAATTTTAAACATCCCTCGTTACAACGGAACCCCCATCGAGAACCGAACAGCCAATTGACCGTTGCTGTTAAGGTTTCAAACCTTTGTTGGCGCATGATTCGTTAAGTTCATGTAATTATAACATTTTATTGTAGGTAAAATTGGCAACAATCAAACAACCGTGTGATCACAGTAGGAAAATCTTCCTAATATAGCCCAATAAAATGGGAAAATTTGGATGAAATAATTCAGAGCGGGCTGAAATTGTGGGAATAGGCTTATTTTATGGTACTTTTTAACATATAAAAAATCCCCATCCATAGACGTCAGCTGGGGGAGGGGGGGGGGTTGAAAATAGGTAATAAAAATTAGTTTTTCGCAAAAAGCTCAGAAAGTATCAATTTTACTGTAAAATATGCACACATGAAAATTATAGGTAATAAAAATCCGCTCAATTTCGTTTTTTTTTAATTCGTACCACCTATTGGAGCCGAGATAGATTTTTTTAAAATTTTGACAGTTTTGCGACGCAACGAAAACGCGCAAGTTCTTCGCTAATATCTCAAAAATGGTCGTTCAGATCGCAAAATATTTCAAATGAAAGTTGTAGAGAATTCGATTACGAACAACTTCCTTTTATATTTCATTTTCATTCGATCAATATTGGCAGAGATGTGAATTTTTAAACATCTTTATAGTGCGCTATCAGAAGAACACTTGTTTCATGATAAAATCGAGAAACACTCGAAAATTATATATAAATATATTATAAATTAAGATTTTCCTGCAAGAACTGTGCATAACATTTTTTTTTAAATTGATTTTGACCTATTTTTGTTAGTTTATATACAAATGAAAGTAATGCAATAGCATAAGTCGTTCGCAAGGTATATTTCCTTTAAAAAAAGGTTCTTGAAAACTATTACGCCATAAACCGATACATATATATTTTTATAATTTGCTAAACTACATATTTCTTAACGGTATATTTGATATAGATTAATGATTGCCCTTCAATTGTTTACGACATCAACTTCGTTTTATAAGTGTAACATCTTCATTAGTGTATTGTCAATTTTTTGTATATAGATATACATAATTTACAACTCATTTAACATTCTCCCTTGTTTATCAAATATAACAAAGGTAAGGCAAATTGCAAAAAAATATCACAAAGGAATATTTCCATTTAATGTTAATGTAATTTTATTTGAAAAAATTGATACGCATGTATGAAATTCACGTTGACAAAGAAGTTGAATATTTGTTTCTGTAAAAAACGCTTTCAGTAAATTAAAATTAATATTTAAACTCTTATTTTACGCAGCCGATACAAAACCGAAGAAGTATTCAAACAACGACTATGATGACAATTTTTTTATAATAGTATCGTTCCAAGCTTTACTGCAGATAAAAAATACAACAAAAACTGTACGAGATAATTATTAATGCCGACGAACCAGCCGGTACGGTGTCATCAAACAAGCCGACTACGAAGGTAAGTGATGCAATTTGCCGGCGGAATAGGGCATAGCGTAACGGTATTGCCCTTTTTGAGTGCACCATAAATCTAAGCTCGATTATACAAACATTACACTTGTTACACAGGAGCAATTATTTGTAGTGGTAGACTTGACATTTACTGTCAAGACTACAATATCCACCTTTCACTGTTAAAATAGTTTATCAAATTTCGTAACCAAAATGTTACTTTTCAGGAGGATGATTGGTGCCATGCCAGCAGTGGCAGTTCGCCACGAAAGGCGTAAAGGTCAAGAAAAACGATCGAAACGTCCAAGCCAACTTTATATTGGCGGGCACTGGTTACCACCCACTAGTCCTAGTCCTACGCCGAGTCCCGGTCCTAACGACGATGGTAACGACAGGTTGCCAGAATTATACCTTTGTGGAAAGGTACTTATGTTAAATAATATATATTTAAGACACTTTTTTCTATGAAGTCATCTATAAGTAACAGTTTTGCTATATAAAGAATAACCCATTTAAGAGCGGGGTACCTCTCTAAAATTTTTATTTGTTGACCGATTTAAACGATTTTTTTTTTTTATGTTAGAGCTTCAATAACTCTACCTTGGGGCAAAATTTCAGATCGAAATTCAAAATTTCAAATTCAAATAAAAATTTTAGAGAGGTGTCCCGCTTTTAAATAATAATAAGTTGTAATTGATTTTTTTTTCTAACACGGTTGGAGCTATCAGTGTTGAGTTTGATGTACCAATTCACAGTATCAGAGGCACCAGTCGCTGATAATACTTTAGAAAATAGATAATGTGTGTGGGTGGGTACATGGTCAGAGGGACCAACACAAACTCTGTATAATCCTTAGCTGACAACAATTTAAACCCAGTTCCAAACTTTTTATTTTTGCATTATCTCGGTTATTTCGTTTAGAATTCATTATATCCTTTCGGTAGAATCCTTTGTGGAGCTGGATAAAGCAGTTTGGTAAGAAATTGTTATTTACAAATTATTGTGAAATAAAATCCAGTGATATATGAAATATAACTTGACATGGTTGAAAGTACCATGAATATAAAAAATGTAACACTCAGTAGACGTTTTTCGAAAAAATATTATTGGTAGTTAGTGGCTTTGGAAGTGTTAATCGATACACCAAATCTGGGATGGATCTTTTCAGCTGTTTCGGAAATAAAAAATAAAAACAAGTACAAAACTAGAACTTCAAAACTATCTCAAACAAGTACGTGTTTGAAATTGAATTTATGGTATAAATTCGTATTATTTTGAATGTTCTACTGACCATTGAAGTTTTTTAGAAAGAAAGCAAGTTATTCTGTATATTATTTAGGATCATCTGAAATTATTAAAATATCTTTTTCAAAATGTGAAATAGTTTTGCTTTTGCAATGATAAGGTTATAAGTATGAACAATAGTCGTGTTTATAATATTCAGTAATATAATTATTTGTTTGGATAATTCACGATTTTAGTTATGCCTGAAATATAGCGCCATTTTCTATCACTTTATGTTTAAATTTAAAATACATTATACTGTTATATTTTCAAAGAATTGTACCATGTATCAACCTTTCTTGAAGCAGTCTTCTAATTTTTTAGGTGTTAGTAATAGACGTTGATTATTAATCAGGCTTATAAAACTAATGCCTCTAAAGTCAAGTAAAGTCACGTTGCCACCTGCTCGTATATATATAAAAAAAATAAATGCTTGAAAACATAAGTCCACTCCCACTGAATTTCTATGATATTTCACCTTCAACTCTGATAGTAGCGTAGCCTTTTGTTACCGGTATGGATTCTAATTTCTTGGGTATTTATTGGCTTTGTCAAAAGCTGTTTCAAATTCTGTCAAATAAACTACATTCGTTTGTTACACATCATGCGCTCTTTGTGTTAATGCATACATCCGGAACGAGAATTTTGGTGTGCCACTTCTATTTTTAAACCCAAACTGAAATCCTTCAATTTGGTTATTAATATTCTGCAAATTATATCTATAGCTATCTATATCTATCTATATATCTATATCTATCTATATATCTATATCTATCTACATATATCTATATCTATCTATATATCTATATCTATCTACATATATCTATATCTATATCTATATCTATATCTATATCTATATCTATATCTATATCTATATCTATATCTATATCTATATCTATATCTATATCTATATATATATATATATCTATAGCTATATCTATATCTATGATCTGCAGAAGATCACAGAATATGTTCTGATCTTTGGGAAGGTAGGACTAATTACACTCATTTCCGAAACTGTCGAAGTGGAGGCAGTAACTTCGTCCAAAATTTATTTGTCAGGTTTGGAACCAGCGTCTATACCGTTATTCCGAAATCTTCTCTATGTTTCATACAACAGAAATTCTTTCGCCTCCCATCTTCCTGGCATCTTCCTACTGTTATTTCATTCCACCAAATTTCCCAGTAATGCAATTTTATGGGGTTTATATGATTAATTTAATCACATTTCAGATGACTTTAAACACTATTTTTAACCAAATTCCCCTTAGTGCAATATATAACCCCTTGCTATAAGTATTGTTGTATTAGGAGCATTAGAATAACGAGGGAATTATCGCGTAGTTTATCTTCATAAAACATAGATCAATGTATGTAGAAATTGAATAGTGTAGATATTAGTGTAGTGGCAATATTTTTAAGTTACGAGGGGCAATTAAATGTGATGATGCTGTTTCTATTTTATGTAATCTGACAGTCACTCATTAATCCAATAGACTTGATGTGTGAAAAGTAGCAGTAGATGCTAGTAGTAAGGCAAAGCGGGTTCTGGCTCACTGTCAAGTTCAATCGCTCCGGTTACAATGACGTCATGAACTGGATGGCGTGTATCCATCAGGAGTCTTTGTGAGTTAAGACCTGTTTATATCTGTTGAAAACCTGTTCAGACCTGTTTGAGACCCGTTTATTTTTTGTACAGATCTGTTTATAGTTGTTCGAGACCTGTTTAAAAACTGTTCAGAGCTGTTTAAAACCTGTACAGACCTGTTTAAAATCCGTTTTGTATCCTAATGGATACATGCCATCCAGTTCACGACGTCATTGTAACCAGAGCGATTGATTTTGAACGTGAGCCAGAACCCGCTTTGCCTTACTACTGATGTTCTAATACTGAGCCATAAGATACAGATAATTAATTATACAGTAAAATAGATGACTAAAATAAAATGACAAGACTTTACGGTCACTATTTCTATTGATAAACCCCTCGTAACGATCATGACCTTTCATTTTTTCATTTGCAGGTTTCCGCCCTCCAAATAATCGTAGGCTCCATTTTGTTAGGGGCAATAGTATTAATTGTAGGTCTAGTACAACTGGTGCCCAATGCTGCTGACGCAGACCACAGGTACATTTTTATAGGGGCAGGGGGAGTCCTTCTGGTGATAGGCTTTATCATGACGGCTGTCAGGTGTTTCTGCATGCATTGTGCAAGGAATGCCAGGATAGTCATGGAGGATCCACCCCCTCCCCTAGACGGCGTTAACAGCATAGACGTGCTTGTACAGAGACGAGACACGCAGGTAGGTGAGAGTTACGTCTGTAAATGCGGAAATATCATTTGACTGACACCTTTAGTGAGAAACAACTAAATATACTCAATACACGTGTTTGCAAACCTAATTAAAGATAATAGCTCTCCAAAAGAAATTAATTGTAAGAAAATCGATTTTCAAAAGCTCACGTCAACTTCAAAAAATTAAAATTAGAATGAGGTCATTAATAACCAAGACCAAGGAGTATAAGAAATTACAAATAACTATGAATATACTAAACAAACACATAAATGATTCAACAACAATAATAAAAAACTTCTGCCCAAGGAATCACTACTTTCACATCCAGATCTAGTATCCAAGTCTTATACACACTAAATCCCAATATAATATTTTACTCCCTTTAATATTAGAGGTGGTAGAGGGGATGGGTAATGTCAAATAAATTTTAGAGACCCTTGGTTCTCGTACACATACTGAATCCCAATTTAGTTTTATTCCCTTAAACAACAGGATGGGGGTTCCAATGGGGGTGGTAGAGGGGGTAGCTAATGCCAAAATACATTTTGGAGGCTCTTTGTTCTCGCGCACACACTTAATCCCAATTTAATTTTTACTCCCTTTAATAATAGGGTGGGGGTGGTAGAGGGGGTAGCTAACGCCAAAAAAATATTTCGTTGTATACACATTAATCACATTTTATTTTTTTACTCCCTTTCATAATAGTGTGGGTGTGATATTAGGAGTGATAATGGGGGAGGTGGCTGATGCCAAAAAAAATGTTGAGACCTTGACTTTCCCCATTTACCCACGAACCCTCCAACGGAATTAGATCAAAATATAATCTAGTTCCAGATTCCGTTACAATACATAAGTGTGCGAAATTTCAAGTGGCTACAGAGTAAACGTGCGCACAAAAAAGTTACAGACAGACCGACAGACAGAATTTTGTTTTTCGCTCAAATTTAAAATCTCGACGTTTCATTAAATTTTAAGCCTATTTCAACAAATATAAATATGTATATATATATATATATATATATATATATGTTGAAATAGGCTTAAAATTTAATGCTAATTTCATTATATTCTTCCTATTCCCCGTTCTGTAATGTTAATTTTTCGTTTTATAATATTACTTCTTCTTCTTCTACTGTATATTTTTCTCCTATCACTTCTTCTACTTTGCTTATTATATTTTTGGGGTACTAATTTTTCTCGAATCCGGAATTTTTAAGCGTTTTAAATTGACCAATTTTCATTCTGCAACTAGAAAAAATACAATTAAAGATAATATTCTGTAAAATTTACTTTACCAAATGCATTAAGACAGTTTTAGCAACTAAGGATTTTCTGAAATAAACATTCAATTGCAAAAACATGATACTTCCAAATGAAAGTTTGTTAAATGATATTTCTGTATTTATAGTCATCTAGTTTATTTTAGCAATTTAGATACGCATTTCTTAGAAATTAGTTTTTTAGTAATTAGTATTTAGTATTTAGAGCCCCTGGCTTATTAATTTGTGTTACATAACTGTCTAAATATAATAAATCACTAATCGTAGGATGTAAGTAATACTACATAAAACAGCTGATAAATAATTACAATCATACACATGAAACAATTATTATTGATGTATTTAAAATTATGTGTATTAAACTATTAATAATTCTGCCTTATACACATCAAAGGTCTTCAAATTAAACTAAATGTATCCCTTCACGTTGAGGTTAAAGCAACTTCATCCCATTTATTAAATGTTCCGCTGAAAGCTTCAATATAATTTCGTTGTGACAAATATGAAATTAAATATCTACTATTTTAAAAAATGGATACATAAAAATAGTTATAACTTACGTTCTTCTGGTGCATTATATCCACATATATGTACAACTTTTCCCCTCATTTGTTTTTGCATACTCTGTAACGAATAACTACACGACTATACAAAGACTATAAGCGATTACGTAAGACTTCATATTGTCCCACTGACTACATCCAATCCAATGTCAAATAATTTTGATTCGTTGAGTATTTTCTTCGTTCACTCTTCGTATGTTTATAAGGCTAACTCCATCTGATACAATGTTGTACAAATATTTTGGCGATGAAGTCACAAATATAATAAATTCATACACTCGGCTATAACTCAACTTCCTCCATATTTATTGACGCCCGCTTTGTCTGATTAAGCACATACTTTTGTCAGTTTTCTGTGTAGTCTAGTTTAAGCTAGTATTTGTTTCATTTAGATTAGACAGACATGGTTCAGCTCGATGAATAAAAATGTGGTTGTACCCAAGCACGATATTTGTTAAAAAGGGTATCTGTAGGCACCGGCCGTCTAGAGGTAAATATTTGGTTTTCTGCTTCCGGTTTCAAAGAGAATTCAACGTCATATTGTTATCCAAGTCCACTACGGTCTAAGATCCGAAGGCGTACAAAACAATCACGTCTCACTTTTGGTCCCAGTCAAATCTTTTGAAATTACTGTCAGTCTCTTCAATCCACGAAAAATGCTTGATTTTGATACTTCTAAATATTGAGTCTAAGTTAAACTACACCTTTTCCAGCTGTATTTCAGAAAATATCAATTTAATTTCAGAAAGCATCAACTTATTTTCAGATTAGTCAATTGTATTTTAGAAATCAGCAATTGTATTTCAGATTAATCTGAGAAATGTTTAGTTGTAATTCAGATATATCCATCTGTCTTTCTCTTTTTAAAAATTGTAAATCAGAATAATTATGAACTTAACAGTAATTTTGCAATTTGTTGAGTTTCAATGGCAAGATATTCCGTTACAAAATTAGTATCATTTCATCACCTACTCCACACCAAATGTGCTGAACTTGTGATAAATATACCAGATGCAATTTGCCCCTTATGCAGAATTGTTGTTACTGACAATGAACCTGTTACAAGACAACGAAATGAAAAACATACTGATCGGGATTGCCAAAGGATAGTAACATTTTAAATGGAAATCTCCTCAAAGAAGACCAGGAAATAAGAGTCCGATGGATAGAACGCTACTCTAACATTCTTAACCAGCCAAGTCAAGCCGATCACGATATTATAAATCTTATCCCTCAATATGACACCTTTGAAGGCTTAGATAAACCACTAACAACGGAAGAGATCTTAACCTCTTCAAAAACAAAGGGAGCGCTGCGGACTGTGGAAATTATAGGGGTATAGCTCTCCTGGCTGTTGGAGGGAAGATACTCACTAAAGCGATGGCAAATAGACTAACACCTGTTATGGAAAAGTTACTTCCTGAAACACAGAGTGGCTTTAGACCAAACCGAGGCACATCGGATCTAATCTTCACACTTAAACAGCTTCAAGAAAAAGCACTCGAGCATCAAGGAGAAATTCACATGGCCTTCATTGATTTAACCATGGCGTTTGACTCGGTGGATAGGGAAGTGCTCTGGAAAATTATGTTCCGCTTAGGTATCCCTAGAAAATTTGTGGAAGTATATCACAGTCTACATACAAACAACAACGCCCAAGTTATGTATAATAATGAGGCAACCAAACTTTTCCAAACCCAGGGATGTGTCATGGCACCCCTACTTTTTAATTTGTTTACCACTGCTCTAGCAATAATTATTGTTGACAACAAACTGACAGCTAGAGGAATAGGTCTCAGATACCGTTTTGATGGCGGTCTCTTTAACATAGGGCGCTTTAGAGCTTTCACGAAGACACGCACACGATTCATTTGTGATCTCCAGTATGCGGATGACTGTGCACTTTTAGCCTCTACGCCGGAAGAGCTTCAAGAACTTTTAGATGTGTATGCCCAGAGCTATGATTCCTTAGGACTTAAAATCAACATTGGAAAGACTAAGATTATGTCAACTCCTCATCAAGTGAACCAAATAGACATTACACTTAACGGAAATTCTCTTGAAGTGGTGGATCAGTTCAATTACTTAGGCAACGTCGTTAATGGCAAAGCTGGATAGCGAGATTCGCAATAGAATTAACGCTGCATCTAGAGCACTCTGGGGACTTAGAGAGAGAGTATTTGACAACCACGACATTGCTTTGTCAACGAAAATAGCTGTCTACAGAGCAGTTGTCATTCCAACACTGCTATATGGATGTGAAAGCTGGGTCACTTACCGTCGTCATGTGAAAGAATTAGAACGTTTTCAGCAAAGACACCTCAGAAGTATGATGAAAATCCGTTGGTTCCATCACATATCAAACGTGGAAGTACTCAGGAGAGCAAACAGCCTTCCAATTGAGGTGCTTATTTCTAGAGCACGCCTAAGATGGGCAGGTCACGTTCATCGTATGCATGATAACCGCCTTCCTAAATGTACACTTTATGGTGAATTGCTAAGCGGTAGAAGAAGGCGTGGCGGTCAACGAAAGAGGTTCAAAGACGTTCTCCATGAAAATCTAAAATCCTGCGGTATTGCAGACGAGCAATGGGAACAACTTGCAGCGGACAGAACCGAATGGCGAGGGGTTGTGGCCAGCTATCAAGGAAATGTTGCTGCAAGAAGGCCGAATCCAAGACCTAACCAGGTCTATGTTTGTCCTGACTGCGGTCGACATGTGCTCTCCCGAATTAGCCTCTATAGCCATAGTCGTGTGCACCGTAGATGAATGGGAATTACAATAGACTACACCTTTTACTTGTTTTTTATTACACACAATCTATCGACTGTAACAGTTTTATACTCGGACTCGAGTAAAGGCTAATAATAATAATAATAACATGTGACGATAGAGGGGACAACTGTATTTCGTTGGATGCGATCTGGCAATGATGTAATGTTAGCAAAAGGTGGTAAAAACCAAAGATTATGACTGAAGATAAAATAGACGGTGAGCTGGTGTCAGAACGTGCGCTGTTCAACACCTACCAACATCACGAAGTCCCAATGTGCATCTAATAGGAGCTATATCAGCAGCAGGTGTAGTAGCTATGGAGCGTAGAAGATTTACTTCAGTTTTAGCTAGTGCTTGGGTTAGGAGGCTTTTACATCAGTAGGAGGATATGGGAAATCAGCTGGCAGAATTAATTATTGTTTGTGACAACGCACCTTGCCATTTAACCCTCGAAACAGTTATTAATGGTACGGCAGCAAGTCTTTTACGATTGACACCTTCCTCCCCAATGCTAAATCCAATTGAATACATTTGGTCTAAAGTAAAATGTTATGCTAAAACTCAACTTCAAAGTCCCCATGTAGAAGCTCCTCATGTTATTGAGCAGAGATTGATGTACTTGAAAGTAATTATTGATGAGACAAAAGATACAGTTGTCGGAGGCGATTGTACATATGTAGCTCAACGTACGACTGCACACCATGCTGCGGCTTTAACCATAAATGACATGCCAGTAGGACGTTAAATATTTTAAAATACTTAAAAATACAGTTAGTGGTACAGATCTGGAGGAAAACCAGACTCGAATAAGGAAATGTCCGATTGTGATTTTTTTTGCCAATATATAGAGTTGGGTCCACCCAACATTCCGACATATTTGTGCAGCGGATGTCAGAGGGGGAAGGGGGAAATATGGGAAAATGGATTTTCGAAGATAAATCGGCGACTTTTGATCTGCCGAAAAAAATTCCCTGACCAAAAATGAAGAGCTCATGAAGATATGCAAATTTTGTTCCTAACCTCATCGACGTTAGACCATTGATTCGCGAGATAATTAAGAGGGGATGGAGAGGGGAAAACGAAAATATTTCTCATGCTGGGTAATAATTTTTTTATTTGCTATAAGAGAGAACTCGTATAAAATGATTTATTTTGCAAGCATACGCTTGGTGCGCCATAAAAATTGCACGTTTTTTTCAAACAGTTTTTTTGGCACGAAAGGAAAGGGTGGAGGAAAAATCCTTTTCGCCGCGTAAAAGCTTTTTTATTAACGTGTAATTTCCACCCGGCCATATCGCATTATAATGATTAGAAGGGAGGTAGAGGACGGGGAAAAAACTGTTTGAAAAAAATGTGCAATTTGTATTTCGTGCGCTAAGCGTCTGCTCCACTAAGTATTTTGTTAGTAATTTATTAATAAGTTAATGTATTCATTTGAGAATAAATACTTTTATAACTAGTTTATCTTAACAAGTTCTGAATTACAAATTATGTTTTCTCAATTACAATTGACTAATTTGAATTACAAACGCTTATTTCTCAAATATATTAGTGTAATATGAATTATAATTGACGCTTTCTGAAATATAATTTACTATTCTGAAATACAATTGATATTATCTGAATTACAGCTGAAAAAGGTGTAGTTTCTATATACTTCATGAAGGTTGTTCCGCTGAAAAATTCCTATTATGTCTTCTGT
Source organism: Leptura quadrifasciata (assembly GCA_963675555.1). Classification (NCBI taxonomy): domain Eukaryota; kingdom Metazoa; phylum Arthropoda; class Insecta; order Coleoptera; family Cerambycidae; genus Leptura; species Leptura quadrifasciata. The sequence continues at coordinate 100,639,458 of OY776679.1, forward strand.
TAAGACTCATTGTAGCAGGAAATCAGAAAGCACATATTTCTGATTTCACATATTAAGTAGTATTCGTTCAATGAATGCGTTCACTTTCTGGAGCCTTTGAGAAATAATTTGCTAAACTTCCATCTGCATCAAGATAGTTACATTTTCTGCATTGCCCAAACTAAAACTGACTAGGTTAAAAATTAATAACTTAACATTCAATTCAGTTACAATCGATATTTTCAAAATATTTTACTACTCAAGTCATTACCTTACAATAACTAAAAATGATTATAACTTGGATTAGTATGATAAGTCGTTCTGGTTTTTATTCGACATTGGGGCTGGACTTCGACGCTTTCGACTCCAAATTAAAGTAAACCAATAAAAATAACAACTCGAAAACAATAAAACTTAAGACTCCAAATACTCAGGTTATATTTTATTTGCTATTTTCACTTCCATTTATTTTTTCAGCTCACGCATGCCCTTCCTCTAGCTCTACCACTTTTAGTTACAACTTTTTTTAGTTATAAAACTTTTTTCTCTTTTTCTAGGCGAGGGGATATATTCTCTTGACATTTCAAGAAGGTTCGGTTGACAAGCCAAAATACTTTAATTGAACTTTAACTCGTTTTTATACTTTTATATAAAATATATAATGTTGCCCCCTAATGCACTGTATTCAGTAATTTGTGATTCTTAACCGAAGGACCAGCATTAGACGATGTCTGATCTTAACTGGCGACGGTCAAATAAAGTCGACGTATTATTTAGGTATATTTAGGCATTGTATGGCCACCAAAATTTTTGACAGCAGCATTTCTTTTGCAATAGAAAATTAATATTTAGTTTTTGAAGCGACGATGGAAGAGTAGGAGCGTACTCTCCCCCTGGAATACCGGGACCTTTTCTAAATTATTGTCGGTCCCTAAAATGGCCCCAGCACGTTCCTGTATTACTTCAAAGACGTGAAAACATCTATAACATCAAAGCGTTTGTCAAAAATGAATCTGACAACTCTAGTCAAAAGAAAAACGATCTCTTGACATTTTTCTCTATTTGCAAAAAACGCATTTACCCCCTCTCCACCACTTTGAAAAAATATTTTCCCTCGACCCGGAGGTAAACATATCGGTTCCTGAAAAAGTAAATAGAAATAACTATGTACTGATCCCCTTTTCTTTCATTCATATTCTAGCTATTTTAAATGTATTAAGGAAACTGATAAAGCACATCCATTACCCACCAGCGTTGCCAGTATTGGAGCTGGGAATCGAACCTAGTACACGCTAGACATTTGATCAAACATGCTTGTCGCATAACATACTGTAGACCGCTAATCTACTGTCCCGGTCAATGAACCACCTGAAACGAAAATTATTTTTTAAGTATATGCTGCCTCTACAGAGTATACTCAATGAGGTAGGATAATTTTATAATAAGAAGTCGTTCAGAATCGCTTAAAGCATCCAAATCCCAAGTTTCATTAAAATCTGAGCAAATTAAAATTTCCATGTGAATAAAAATATAAAAAAATTGAAAAGTGGAAAATCTGTTCAAGCTCTCTTGTAGAAACATTTGGGTAGACATGTGTGTAAGCCAATTCATTTGTCTCAATTTCTTCGCTTACTATACATCTGTCCTCTGCCAGCTCAATGCTGGCCAGAATATAAAAACATAACCTTACTAAAAAGTTGTTTGTTTTTGATATATTGGCACTTTTATGAATTTCGTAAAAAATCGTCACCTTAAATCAGTTCTTTGAGTGTCACAGCTACAAAATTCCATATTTTAATATTCTATTTTTTGTTACGCAACCCTGATTAGCCCTGCTATTGATCACAGTCCAAAATAAAATTAACAGTGCCATACTTTTGGAAGAAAAAACATATTTGCCTGATTCATGAGTTAATTTTTTTATTAGCTAACTTAGATTCTTCATGCACGCTAACCTGACAGGTTCATTTTTAAAAATTGTGCATTTAGTGTAGAGTGTAGTTTTTAAAATGGTATAACATTTTCTATGTTTTACCTTAGAAAAAACAGATATTGTTTGTTATTTTACTGCAAAAGGATCTCATTGGGTTCTTTAGAATATGAACTGCCAAATCTTTAGGAAGAAGCACCTTTGACGACACGCAGGACAATGTGGCTTCAAAATGACTGCTGTTCAGCTCTTTACGCACGAGGAGTGAGAAGTTATTTGCACCAAACTTATCCACAAAGTTGGATCGGCCGTCTTGGACCCATTTTGTGGCCTCCCCGGTCTTCTGATTTAAATCCACTAAATTTATTTCTACTGGAGTTGCATAAAGGAGAAGATCTATGCAGAACAAATAAATAATGTACAACAATTAAGACACAGGTCGCAGGAAGTCCAGGAAGTGCAAAGCGGATAAAAACATATTTTTTAAGAAGATGCCACGCTTGCATTAAGCTTGGTGGCTGGCAATTTAAACACATTCTTTGATTTCTACCTGTGTTTTGTTTAACTTTTAATAAATAGCTGTCACTTCAATTTTACAAAAGTTTTTGTTCGAATTTCTAATTATTATACCATTTCAAAAACTGCATTAAATGAGCAATTTTTTAAAATAGTTTATCAGATTAGGCTGGTAAATTTTTACAGTATGAAGAGTCTTATAAAATAATTAACTCACGAATCGGGCAAAAATGTTTTTTTTTCCAAAGGTATGGCACTATTAATTTTATTTTGGACTTTGATCAATAGCAGAGCTAGTCAGGGCTTGTATATTCCCCAAACGGAAGAAAGAAAATATGACAGTTGGCAAAATTTGTCAAAAAATCAATTATTTCCTCTAAACTTGACAAACTATGGTAAAATGTCCTTAAGACACTTAAACTAACAAAAAATTACAATTTTCTAAGAAAAAATTTAGAAAAATTCACATAATTTCGATAAATTCATAAATATCAATATTTTCTGCACTTCGGAATGACTCTTCTAGAATTTTAAGATACTGCCGGCATGGCTGACGACGATCGGGATATCTTTCATAATATAGACGTGCGGCCGCATGGGCATTTTTCTGACATTCTCCGTAAATTAAAAGTAAATCTACCTTTTCATTTTGTGTATATTGCATCGTAATAAAGCACCTAATTATAAATTTAGACCTCTATATCACTCAACAATAACATTTTGACAGATGATGTGTGCAATTTTTCATCTGTTTTTCGTGGCTTACTGCATGGACATGGACACAATTCGAAACGCTTCTACAAAAAGCTTAACATTTATTTTAATTCATATTCAATTTTTAATCGGGAAAACCAGTCTAAATCAAATTTACCACTCTATCTGATAAAAGAATAAAATATGCAGGTATTATTTGAAAAATTGGAATTTTGACTAATTAAATTTCCATGAAATGGAAGAATGGGAAAAACATTTCTAAATCCAAGCAAATGAAGAAAATAGGCCAATTTTACATTTAATTTGTTGAGAAATACCCTTTTATTCAAATTCAAAGTCTACTTCAAATTTTTTAAGTTTGTTGCTGGATTTCAAGGCCAACTAGAGATGGCAAATAAATGCCATTTCAGAGGTTATTTTTCATCCGGTTTTAAATCTGAAAAAAGCGTTGGAGAGAGAAATTACAGCTTTATGAGAAAAGTGACTTAAATATACAGGGTACTATTTAAAATAAGAAAGTTGTGGCAATTTCCGACCATACCGGAAGTGATATTTTTACCACTGAATGTTCAAAATGTGACCATTGATTTCCCAAATTTCAGAATTTTATTTTTAAAACTGTAGAAAAAAGTGCTGGGAGGGGTAGGTTCTTTCTGGCTCACCCGGTATATCCTGAAAAGTACTGATCTCTTTTTGGGCTGTGGAAGGGCGTAGGGACTGAATTACATCTGTCAAATACGGGTTCAAATGAGGTAAGTTCAACACTTAGGGTTTACATTAGATTATGAATAACTTTCTATAATTATTTCGATATCTCGTATACGAAGCAAGTTATGGAGAAGCATATACTTGATTTTTCGAAATTGGGGCACACCGTATACCAAACATACTTTCAAGATTGATATGGTGAACAGACGTTGAATAGACTGCACTTAAAAAAAATACCTTGTACAAAGTCTCCTTTTATTGTTCTTCCCAGTACTAAAGTCTTCCCAGCCTTATGTTCCACTCCGTAAAAGGCCTAATCCTTCCTTTCAAATGAACTCTTCCATGTTGAACCTAATAATATCTTAAATATTTACCAATCAATTTGGAAGACAGTACGCAGCGGTAAAAAAATCCGTGATGTAAGGCTAAACCTAATGCAAACGACAAAGTTCTACTGAACCGTTGAAAATTGCCTAAATATTTTAACAATATTTGCTCAATATAAGTGTTGTGATTCTGAGGATCAACAAGATTTTATTTGACCGTCGCCTGATTTTTTTTCTATAAAAATATATATACCTAATATTTTAGAATCACTTTTGTCTTAAACAACTATTTTATAAATTGAAATTATTGTAATTTTTTCAAAAATGTACAGTAGTTCTTCCTTTGCTAATATTTTACACTCAGGAATTTTCATTTTCTGTACTTACAATATCATAGATGCAATAAATACATATCATATACTTTCCAGATGCAAGCGAAATTCCTGTGTTGTTGAATATACCCAGCTTTAAAAAAATTTGTATTTAATATTGTATTTTTTATAACTCCCATATTTTCAATAAATAAATTGTCTCCATAAATGTTTTCATTTTCTCAACTTCTCTGCTTCCTTTTTTTATTTTTGTTGTACTTATGTGTCGATATAGGGTTTGTTTTGACAGAATATTGATGATAAAATTTATTGTTATTATTACATACAAGAACGTTTAATAAGGTACTAATACTTTTAAACACGCAAATTGAAAGGATGTTCATAAGCTAACGGGGAAGGCCCCACCAAACACAGAAAATCAACATTTTAAAATTTTCATTGTTATATTACTGGGCAGGAAATTACAAGTAAGTGTGTGGCATATACTTGTACCTATACTAGCCATTTAATGGCATACCAAAATTATATTTTAGTTCGGTAACTAGGTGATAAGAATAATATCAAAATTCTCAAAGATTTGCCATTCATTAGTGTTTTTTTAGATGACATTTTGATTGCCAGTAAAAATCAAAATGAACATTTGTTACATTTACATACTGTTTCTGAACGCCTAGAAAACTATGTTATCAACATTAAGCCATCTAAATGCGTTTTTGGCTTGCCATCTTTAGACTTTCTTGACCATCATATTTCTACCGACGGCATTTCTTCTACCAGTAAACGTATTGACATTATTGACAATTTTCCCAAACAGTCAACCCTCAAACAACTTCAACGCTTTATAGGAATAATCAACTACTACTATCGTTTTATACCTCACTTTGCATAAATCTTAGCTCCTGTACATATTTTCAGTACTATGTTAGTCCACGATAAAATTAAAGACACAAGTTTTTGGCCAACAGACTATACTGATAGTTTTCGCAAAGCTAAACAAGCTATAGTTAACGCGACAGTTTTATTCCATCCAAACTATAATCATAACGTCACACTTACTATATCTGTAGATTGCTCAAATGTGTATATGGGCGCAGTCCTAGAACAGAAATCTGCTAATTTAACTACTCCTTCAGCTTTCTTTTCCCGCAAATTAAACGATACTTAAAAAAGTTATTCCACTTTTGACAGAGAACTGCTGTCACTTTATACTTTAATCAAACATTTTAAGCATTTATTAGAAGACCGCATTCTTATCTGTTTTACTTATCACAAACCATCGATTAGGGCCCCTTTCTAACATGCTGAAAAATTCCACGTAAGACTCGCCATTTAGAGTACATTACCCAATTCACCAATGATATACGTGATATTAATGGTAAAGAAAACATCATTGCGGATACATTATCACGGGTAAATGAAAATTCTTTAATCTAATCCCATTCTATTTTTACCCCTACCTTTATGTCCTGTGTGAATTCAGATCGCTTCAATTTAAAGCTTTTAAAAGATGTCCAATCGATTTCAAACTTTCATTTTTAACTACAAATAAATCCGACTCAAATAGTAAAGCCAAGTATTCATTACAACAACTTACAATTCCTAGTTCAACTGATAAAATTTCATGCGATGTATCTAACTATAATGTAGTATGACTGATGGTCGAGATGTGAGCGCACTTGCCTCTCACCCAAAAGTTCCGGGTTCGATCCCCGGTCGTGGCAGTGGAAAATACTGTGAGAAGGATTTTTCCACTATACACGGATATTGGGTGTGTGTCCCATGTCTCTAAATGTGTAGCCCCCTCCCACACAAGGCTCTTCTAGAGCCTTCCGGGATAAAGGGGGTCGTCATTACCTGTGGTGTATTTATTTATTTATTATTTATTTATAAATGTCGACCTTTCGTACCAAAGTCTTTACGACGTGCAGTATTTGACCTCTTTCATAATTAACACATCCAGGCATTCGCGCCACTAGAAACCTTGTAACTTCCAACTATTTCTGGCCCAAAATGAATTCAGGCTGCATTTTGTGGGAAAAAATCCTGTTTAAATTGCCAAACCTCCAAGATTAATAGGCACAGCAAAACTCGTATTTCAGATTTTGATGTTCCCAAGGGGCATTTCGAACACATTCACATAGACCTCGTTGGATCCTTATCACCTTCAAACGGGTGTCGTTACGTCCTCACTGTGGTCGAACGATTCACATGCTGGCCAGAAGCGTACTCCTTACAAAACATTTCTGCTGAAACTGTTACTAAAACGTTTATTTCAAAATTTTATCTGTCGTCTTAGCTTTCCGTTAACTGTCGCTACAGTGTCCAGTTCTAGTCAAATTTCTTTCGCAAATTTCAAACGACAAAATATCATCCTCAAAGCAATGGCATGGTTGAGAACTTCCATAGAACTTTGAAAACTACGTTCTTAGTCAGAGCTAATGCAATTCACTGGTACGTTACAATCTAGGGTTGAATTAGGTGGTATATTTTAAAATTATATAGTAGCAATAAAATATATCTTTATTTGAATCCTAAGAATGTCAATAAAATGTAATTTCCTAATTTTGAAGATCATCTACTATAAAGACGTATACTTCGGCCTAACACTCGACTCAGTAACGCAAAAAATAAGCGGCACTCTCGTCAAAGGATAGTAGCTCTTATTTGATACTAAAGCGGCATCTCGTTCCACCATATAATCCCATTGAATCGAGAGAAATATATTAAGATTTATCCCACTACTAGAAATGGAAACCACGACTACTCAAACAATTTATTTTAATGACCTAGTCGACCGCATAGAGTAAATGATTTAACGTGCCACCTTTACACCTAATAATTTGCTCGACTAACTATTCAGTCGTAAACAAACTTGGAAAGAAATAAAGAAATCATATATCCCGGGCACTCAATGGCGCCACATACTTATTTATGTGTATATATATATATATATATATATATATATATATATATGAAGTGTTGTTGTACTTCCGGGTGCTCTGCCGCGTCGACGATCGACTCCTCCAGGAGTCACGGTTGTCTAAACGACGTTTCGGTGGAATCTCATCTGAAAGCTGCCTACTGCTGCTTCTCGTTGCTGTTGTTCAGTTCGAGCAACGACACGAACGATAGAGGTCCATCTTCCACGAATCCTGAATCACTTCCTATGTGCGTTATTATTAAGTGTTTTCCTTTTCCTGTCGGCATTTTTAATCCTGTTGACCAATCTTCCATATGGCCTTGACGAACACTTTTTACATTTCTATCTTGTAAAAATTGCGTTACAGTATGTCCTTCATTTACACGTCTCATCTAAATAATAGCATTTTCTTCTTCTTTCACGGGCAGCTCTAATTGCCATAGTATAATTCCTTCGCCAACAAATAATATCATGTCTCTCAAGTAGGAGGTTATTTCTTTTTTCTTTTGCTAATGCAAAGTTCATATCATGCAAACATTTTTTTAACGCCGATTTGCCCATTTTGGGTATATGTTCATCATCATTCGGGGGCTGTAAAATTTTCTTAACAGTAGGGATTTCATTATCATAGAAGAATTTGTGAACTTTACGTCGAATTTCATTTTCCTGGAATTTGTCTAATATTACTTTTTTTCTTCCAGGCTTCGCTTTAGGTTTCTGAACATCCCCTTCATTTTTTTCTTCTCTTAAAATTCTGTAAATGGTCCGCTCACTCACGCCGGTATACCTTGAAGTCATGTTAACCAAACCTGTTGATCCTGATTTCTGCACCATGGGATGATCTTTGTCCAATGCATGATATACATTCAAATAATTTTCTTTCCCTTGAAGCTTAATGGAGACTTTCTAGGGGTATGGACTTTTACCACTTCTTTGGAACAATCGGGAACCGCTTCCATTTTTGCACATTTAAAAATATTACGATATCCAACAATTACACTTATTTTCACTAAAGCACTAATAAAATAAAATTTTAAGGCATTATGATACCACAAATACGTAATTTATAAACAACAAATTAATACCGCCCAACTGATAAACAACCGCACTTTATGTACACTGATTTTAAACTGAGTTATAACGATTTAATTAACGCACCAAACACTGCTGAATACTTGGCGAATGTTGCCAGATTTAAGCATAACATTTTAAATTTAAGATCTGTTTTTCGTCAAAGTTTTCCAAACTTAAGGAAAATAAATAGGTAATAGCGTAAACATATTATATTAGGGAATTTACAAAACTCGGGAATCCGCACGCCCCTGGCTCTAATGACTAGAGTTTTCGGCCGAAGTATAGGTGATGTAGATATCACAGAAGTAATAAAACAGATAGTATCAAATTAGAGTCGTAGGTAATAGTACCTGGATTGATCATTGCTTCCAAATTTTGGGATATTGGTGGTAGCTAGACCTGGACTTTCTAGATAAAAATATGGCTAATCGCTAATGCTTACTGGTATCTTCGAAAACTAAAACAAAGACATAATAATCTGTTGTTTTGCAATAGTCGCAATATAATACAAGTGAAACATTTCCTAATACCTAAAAAGTTTTTAACTATTTTATAAAAATTTGTTGTACGCTATCAGCTGCGCCAATTATTTGCATCCGTTTCTTTCCACACGATTTCAATAATTATTCTCTAATACTGCAGTAGTTACCTTCTATGTACTATACGCCACCATCGATAAGTTCGAATTTGCTCATATTCGTCTTATCAAATTGCGTTAACACTCAAATATACATAAAATAATCGCTAAAACAAAATTAACTGGCACCGTTAAATTTTCCTCCGTTTGATGCGAAACTATTGAAAAAAATATGTCGTGGCATAATTCTTTTTTAATTAATTTTTTTAAATGTATTCATATAAAATTACCTTATAAACAATTTCCAGTATTGTAACATTGGTTTTATTAAGATTTGCAACTCATTTTAATAGAAAATATAGGGCCATGCATTAGCATTCCTTGCTGGGAGAAAGTTAAATCGTGATGGAAAGAAGAGGGTAAAACTGAAGGGCCTAAACTTTTCCTTAAAAGGCTCTAAAGGGATTAGTTTCGTCTCGAACAACGAAAGGTTAGTCCAGCACAAAAGCTCCACTTGAAAGGAAGCTGAGAACTTCTTAATGTTATTGTCTAAGTTGGGAATTGATATTCCTAGGAGAACAAACCCAGTAAGAACTCTCTTGTATGACCTTGGATAATCGTGTTATTCATAGTTTGTTATGATATCGTGTAATAGACAGTGAATTAAAGCCAAGGGAAGAATAATAAATGTCGAAACTATATTTTTTACTTTTCAGATCACTTCTCCCTCAGAACTCGATGCCTTAATAGGTCATTCAGGCCATTCAAGCAATGAAAAGGAAGTGACAAGTGCAAGCGATACATAAAAATCGACGCAACTGCTCTATCTAATATTCTGTGTGCTTGATGGGCTTTTCTCGGGCGTAAATTTATGGATTGGATGTTAAAGTTAGAGAAATTAGACTGACTTCAAGATTTACGATCTACCTTAACTTTGCTACAAAAGTATCTAGCTTAAGGAACGCTTAAAATCAAAGACCACTTTTATTACGTGGTTGAAACTTATTTAATGCTTGCATGTTGGCAATACTCGGGATTGTATCTGAAGGTTTTCCCCAGTGAGCGGCTAATGATCTTTTTCTAGTTGCTCCTGACAGAGATTAAGACATTTTTTGCGGATATAAAGTTTCATTAAACTTACGTTCAAGGAATAGTTCAGATTCCGCCCACTATAAATTTTGAGACCCTGTTCGGTTATCGAATATTAGTCAGACAAATACAAGTTGATGGTAATAACACAGACTACTTACCAGACTGGCAACTTAATGTTAAATTTTTGTCCAGAAATCTATCGTTCTCTCTCTCTCCGATTTTCGAAAGCCAAATTCAGAGGGCGCCGCAGTTGCAGACGCGGGAGATTTGACCAATTGTTTCATTTAATTTACATTTTATGAATATATTTGCCGTTTAAAATTTGTGATCAAAGTGCAATGCCGTTTCATGCTTAAACTTTTATCACAAATTTTAATGGCAAATACGCTATATTATATGTACACTATAGGAAAATTAAAAGTCAAATTTGTAATACATTAATATACAACTTTATTTTATCAGATATAAATAAACATATAATAAAAATTATGGCAAGGGAAAAGTACATAGTAAAAGAAAACATAAGTATTAAAAATACACATATCTTTAACCTAAATAGATACTTTAAAAATTACATCATAAAACTTGTATTTTTACGTAGTCGAGTGGAAGAGCATCTTTGCTAAACTCCGCCACAAATAAGAGCAATTTATTATTATTGTTATTATAAATATTTAAGGCACTTATTTATCAAGTTGACACCCCAGATATTTTACTGTAGATAATTTTGCTTTGTTTTATTATATTCAATTAAATTATCAATATCAAGAGAATCATATTTATATTTTACAATAACTCTTTTGCTGATTTCTTTTCGAGTGCATGAGTAAATACTCATTGTACTAAATACTCGCTTGGCAACCACTTACATGATAATAATTTCGAATTTTCAGCGTTGACGAGGTTAGCACCTCAATAAAAAAAACTCAAAGCAAACATGACTACAGGTCCTGTTTATTATAAGAGTTTGTGCTAACATTTTTTACAAACCTCGCTACTAGATATTTCCGAATGTAGGTATTCTAATTCTATAGTATGTACAGGAAGAGCACATGATGTAGATGGTAGACATACATAATCTCCTTTGTATGATTCCTCGACTTGTACGGTACAAGTTGCTTAGGCACAATCCCACATCAACTTTTTTAATTCCACAAACAATGCAGAAAGCAGAAGACATTTTGAGAAATAAGCCGATGGATAATCTGAAACATATTACTGTGATCCAATGTATATTTGCACAATAACATTTACCTACCTCCTCTTTTGGAAATCTAAATTTTTAAGGGAACTAAAAACTAAGTAATCTATGCTAAAAAGCCACGTTTCTACAAAAATATAAGTATTATCACAACACAATGACAGTAAACAATAACAATGAATGACATTTGAATACTTGACAAATGACATTTGCGCCAACGGCGACATCTGAATTTGGCTTCTGTTATGCTCGACCTTGACCGGACAAATTTCTCAGGCAAGTTGCCAGTCTGGGTTAGTCTGTGGTAACAAGTAGATCGGGCTAGGGCTAGGTATCGGTGTGACGTTGAAAACTGGACAAGTTATTTTCTTATCTATGCCGAAAACACGAAGGCTTGAAGAAGAGAAAACTTACATCTTAACGATACTTATTCTATATTCAATTATTTCAGATCCCGAAGTAATTAGCGTCTAAAAATTGAAATTTATAGGAATATAAATTATCTTTTACTTAGTGTAATATTTTTAAATATAATCACTCTCTGGGGACCTTCGTTACAAATTGTTGTTATTATAACTAATAGTAACTTAGAATAGGAGCGTATTTATTTATTTTTTATTAAAGCCGCAGGGAAAATGATTTCGCTATTAACTATAAGAAATACCTCAATGACCAAATAGAAGGCAGACGAACTATTAAAACCAAGCCGTAATAAAATAACTTCTTGTGTATAAAAATATGACTGTTTTCTTGTTATAAATATAGTTATATTAACAGATAATTACCTATTAGTGATAATAGCTTCTAACACCAACGACATTTGTAAATTTTTATTAATTTGGCTAGTCGATATTTTAAGAGAAATTGTATTTTATTTTTCACGTATTCATGCTCGCCATGAACTTGTATTTTTTTTATTGATTACAACACTGTTTTTTTCATTTTTAACAGTTGAATCCTATTTCAATTACCATTTTGTTTTAATTTTAACTCAGTGTGAATATTTTTTATTGGCTGATAACAGAAGCCTACAAAAAATAACTCCCCGGACTGTTTTAGCAGAAATGTTTACCTATCTCTTTTTTCTTGCCGAGTATACTGAAGGACAAGACGAGCATTTTCACCAAGATATCGAAGAAATTAACCCAGATATCAAGGAAGATGGAATGAGTACACGATGGCAGATTTTCGTTGTCCCATTAACAGAAACAAAGACTTGATCAATTTTCACAATATTTTTGCTTTTCAAGAAAAAGTGTAAGTGATGAAGAAATTTTAAATTCATTTCACGCCAAATATCATGTTTGTTCAAAAGACTGGTGGGGGAGGATATTTTTTGTGGGTGTGTTATCAAAAATTATCAAACTTCGCAATACGAATTGATACCAACTTAAAAGATACCAGAGTACATTTAGAAGTTCGTACAAATTTGTTTTTACATCTAAAGACAAAGAAAAAATTATCTTGGCTGTAACTTTGTCTAAATCTTCGATAGTAACTTTATACATAAGTGAAACTTAATCGAGGCTCCGGTGGATTTTAATGCCCAAGTTGTAATAAAACCTCTAATTTCGTTAAGGCATCAGTTTTTCTACATTTTCCCTTTCTTGCAACGTTATATGTCTGCCTCAAAGTGTATTCCCACATCCTGTCTCTCAATTCTTTTCTTTTCAATTGATTTGTCAGGTACGTTTCTAGGATTTCAGTTTATTCGCCGTTCTTGGGGAATACTGGTCTATTTTGTATTCTTTTTCAGTCACCAGAATTTTATTAACAAGTCTCGCACCATTTTTAAATCCTTGAATTTTATTTGGAGTCTAGATTTGTTCAGATCTTGGAAGATGAGAAACCCTTCTCGTCTTCTATGACTATTAATAGAGATATCAGTAATGTGTGCTAGTAAGATTGGGATCTTCAATGTTTCCGTCTATTCGTTAAAAACTAACATTTCTGGTGGTAGTGTTTCTTAAAAAATGTTTTAAAAAATGTTTTCTTAACCGCTTCTCAAGTTACCGAAGTAACCCCTTGGAAGATCTCAAGGATCTTGTGCTAGGCAAAGAGAGACGAGGCCCTACAGTTTAATGTGGACTCCGAACCACTCTTGGGGCAATTTTTTTAATGAAAAATTATTTCGCCTTGCGGGAATCGAACCCACTTCGCTAGGCAACTCAGTTTGCTAGCTTTAACACACTGAGCTACCATTCCCCTCAAGTGTGCTTTGCATCACTTGATCTAGGACCATGGTAAACAGTCAGGGGATAGCTAGATAGTTTTCTGTTTATTAGCTGCGTCACAATTTAATTATGATCTCGTGACGTAGTATTAAATACTTCTATTTGCTCATAGGTGCAGAAGGACATCAAACAGATTTACCCGTCCTAAATCTGAGCGTTTTTTGAGTCGGTAAACTTGGACACTTTATTTTCCACAACTCGATTAAGTTGCTTTTGACTCTTCACGTATACACACTTTTCTAATGTTTTTATAAAAATATAATAAATTCCAATAGATTAAAGTGAAGATATTAACGAAATTTATACGAACTATTTTAGAATAACAAAAAGAAATAGACATAAATCAACAGTAGCAGATAGCACGTGTATTAGTTTTAATTTATTTTTTTTAAATAAAATTTAGTATTGTTTAACATAGAAAAAAGTAAGAGGCCCTGTACTGTACTAACAAAAAAATCTAATATTTTTATACTCAAATGTGATTAATATTAAGCTGTGAATACTCAAACTTACTTTATGTAACTCATGTTGTACATATCTTTGGATGTTCTAGCGCTTTACATTTTAAAAAAGTTACTTAGATATTTACTGTTACAAAATAGATGTTATATTATTGTTGCTTTTGCAAGAAATGATGGTATCTAGGTTAAAATTTGAGGCGGATCCTGAAACTTCCTATACAAGATACAGAATACTAAAGTCACGAATTTTACGATCTTCATGTTGTTCCCATTGCGTAAATATTGATTTCTTGGAATTCTCAGTTCTGGAGAGAAGTTTCTTATTTTAAATATTCATCTCCGCTTTCGTTACGTCTTAGTGGGTGGTTTAAATGATGCATAAACAGAAATAGCTATCAGAACAGTCTATTGATTTCTTTTACTAATAATTCCTTCAAAACGATATGTGCTTTTTCACTTATTAGTGTAAGAAAGTTAGCATGATATTTGCCAAAATCAGGAATTAATTGCGATAAAAAATTTTTCTTCACAGAAATATTTTACTGGTGTCCTTGATTGGCATATGAAAAGTTCCCTTGTAATCCAGCCAAATAGTGATTCAACCTTGGAATTAAAAATAATAAGCTATAAACTTGTATAAGTCTGTTTTGACATTTTATTAGTTAGCTCAAAAGTCCCATAGAATCTTATGTATACGAGTCCGCAAAAACCGGTTTTTGTAAACAACTTGTTTCCTTTGCTCTAAATGACATTTGAATAGAATAGAATAAACTTTATTGCTGTAGATCCTACAAAAAAGACATTAGCATCATTGTCAGGACTCAGGGTGATTAAATATTAAAAGTTATTACAATACAGTAAAATATAAAAGAGACGTTAGAACACACGAGGACAATTGAAACTGGTCAGTGTTAAAGCACAGGATCGTGCGCACTGAACTTGATATTTTGCCCTATATATTTAGCAATGGTATCGAGATTCGAATGGTAGTTGAAACTGTGCAAGCGAGTCCGAGACTGGCAATGTAATCAGCCTGAATGAACCATCTACGACTGCACTGGTTTAAAGATAATAAAACGGACAGGCCTACTAGCATAAAAAAAACTCGTAAATCGTTTCTCAGTAGTCAACGGTGAACTTATGAGATGTGCTGTCAATGTGCCAGTGCAGTGAATAAATACCTGTTACAATATCAAGCGTAGGAGTTTAGTTATTTATTGGTCATATTTATAAATATTTACTACTATATAGAAGATAAAAAGGTAAAATATTTTAATTATTTATCGTGGCTTTCTGGAGACCATTTGAAACAGAGGATAATATAATAACGCCCGCAAATCTTATCATTTTCTTATGACAAGCATTTCTATTTACCTCCGCCCATGTACAATAAACAGATGCCGACTGTTTTTGCCGGCTTTTAGTTTTTATATGATTTCAATTAATTTCGTATACACTTTAACATGTATAAAATATATGAAACAAGGAGCCTAGAGCAGCAGAAAGAAAACACACAACTAAAATAGCCCTAAAACTAAAACTGTAGAAAATACGATAATCAGTTGCATTAAATTTACTAACAAAAGGTTTTATGCATTTAAAAAATCACTATAAGAGTAAAATGTATTTTCAAGTAAATACAATTTAAGTTAATTTTTGAAGGAATGAATGTTATTAATAGATTTTAATTCTTGTGGTAAGGCATTGTAGGCTTTAATAGCGTTATAACATGAATTTTTTTTCGTAAAAACTATAGTGGTGTACTGGTATTCTGGGATCATACCCATGTCTTGTTGCATCAATCTGTACACATCAATATTTCTTCTAAATTCGCCAGTACTTTTTTAAAGAACAAAACTAATTTATAACTATAAAGTGACGGGATGGTATCATCAATTCATTAAACAAATGTCTACATGAATCTTTGCAAGATACCTGCATCATACACTTAATTATGCGTTTTTGAGAAACAAAAACTTTCTGCCAATATCCCAGAATATTATCGCATATTCTAGAATACTTTGTACATATGAAAAATCAAAAATTCTTAGAGAGTCTACCGATAGTTGGTTTCTAATGAATGGTATTAGGTAGCATGACAAATTAATCCTTGATATTAAAGTATTAGTATAAGCTTCCCAATTTAACTTACTATCTAGCGTATGCCAAGAAAGTTTACGTTTTCCGTTCGTGTGATTGAAGAACCATTTAATTGAACATACAACGAATAATCAAGATCAGTAGTTGGAGAGAAAACATAACAAGAGTTGTTTTATTTACATTTAAGTTTAAGCCATTCGAACTACAATATTTAGACATATTTGAGGATATTGTGGTAAGTTTGCTTGAACAAGCCACTAAGCATTCTTTAGTTACAACACAGGAGTTATCATCGGCATATTGATATAAAAAAAATCTATATTAATATAATCTTTTAAATCGTTGGTATACAAAATAAATAAGAGGGGCCCAAATATAGATCCTTGAGGCACGCCTTGTAGTATACAAGTTTTATCTGATAGGACAGTTTGAAGTACTCCATCCTTGAAAGTTGTTAGTGTAGTACTTGAGATCTATCAGTAAGGTACGACTGGAGTAGTTTGTTACATGTACCTCGAACACCGTAATTATTTAATTTATCCAACAAAATAGCATAATTAATTGTGTCGAATGCTCTTCACATGTCGAAATACAAGGAGGCCACCTTCAAATTTGAATCAAGCGCTGTAATAATTTTGGTTTGGGATATTGTTACGTTATTTTGAAATATTATGGGTAAACAGTTTATTTTTAATTTTGCATTTAGTTTTACTGTGGTCAACAATTTCATTTTGGTAATGGTATTTTTTCGTAACAGTAGATACCTAAGTAACAAACCTATCTGCGAACTGTTTTTAAAGATTTTCCTGCCTCTTATAAGAATTCCTACGAGTACGAATTTAAAATTTGTTACAAGGTTATATTTGCCGAATTTTAAAGACGATGTACTTAAGATGTTCATATATACTTCCAATTTGAATCATCTAAAATTTGTAAACTTTTATAAGTATTTATATATTTTAAGATTATCTTGTTTAAAAATTTTATCCTAAGGAACTGTTTTAACTTTTAGAATAATATTTGTTTTAGAATTTGTATAATACGTTTTTTGAGTATTTTATGTAGACTTTTATAAAGATGTTTATGTCCTTTAACTAATATGTGCCAATCTGCATTTAAATAGTTTATGATGTAGTGCGAACAACGTAATCGGGAGCGTTAGCGTTCCTGATATGAGTAATTAGGCGAGACGTAATACTGGGTTGTCAAAAAATGTTGTTAGTAACAGAGCTACATTCCCCACCTCGGTTTATTGTTCGATAATAGGAAGTTTGTGAAGAAATCACGTAAAATTTGCATTATCTTGAAAAGTGACAGTCTTGAGACTGACAAGATTTGGCTCCGGCCGAATGGCTTTGCTTCGGGCTTATTCGTGCCTCAGTTGCAGTTAGAACGGTGCGGATCAAAGACGAAGCATGGAAACTTATGTGTTGATTTGATTTACAAGTGCATGGTCAGGAGCGCGCTTGAAAGAATTTGAAGGAATTTGCGACATGACAAAAACCTATATTCAAAAGAATAGTTACAATATGCACTTGGTTTATTGTTTCATGTTGTTTGTTTCATTATTGTTTCAAACTAATGAAACAATATACCAAGTGCGTATTGTAACTATTCTTTTGAATATTTATAATTATCCCATCACATCTACTGCGACTTCCCCCACTCGCTTGCGACCGGTCAGCATAATTGCCTCTGTCTCCTCGGGCGCGATACTTAGTTCTTGCTCATTCAGCCATATGTTAATCGCCGAAATAATGGCTTCAGTTTTAGCCACCACCTTATCCTCGCTTGTGCCAGTGATAACTATGATCAAGTCGTCTGCAAAGGCGACCAGCCGTCCGTTTCCGGCTCCGACTTGGTCTTCCAATGCCAGAACTCCATCGTACAAAATGTTCCACAAGAGAGGACCGATGACCGATCCCTGTGGAACGCCGCACGTGACTGGTAGTGTTACGTCATCTATGAGGAGAGTACGTTCAGTGAAGTAGCTTCACCAGACGCACCAGGTATTCCGGCACCCCTTTCCTTATAAGAGCATCAACTATAGATCTCCACGAGGCCGTATCGAACGCATTCCTGATATCAAGCGCCTCTTGGATGGCATCCACTGTCGATCTACTTTCTCTAAACCCGTATTGATTCTCAGAGAGCCCCCCTCTCGTGTCAAGCTGGCCCATGATCCTATTCGCGATCAATATTTCCAGCAACTTGGCACTAGAATTAATGAGACAGATAGGTCGTAGCACCGAGCCAGGAGGCTTCCTTGGCTTTGGCACTAGGACCAACCTGGCTTGCCTCCACTCGCGTGGAATGTCGCCGGTTTTGACGATATCATCGAACGTTGCGACGAAATGATCTGTGTGATTTTTGGCAGCTAATTTAACTACATCTGGCGGAATACCGACTGGCCCAGGCGCCTTCTTAGATTTAATCCTTGCCGCTGCCTCATGAACCTCCTCGCTAGTTACTGCTGGTGCTGGGAGAACACCCTGCTCGTTATGAGAATGATATTTTGTGTGTTGTTTGCGATTTTAACATTTAAAATGTATGGGTTTATGCATGGTTGATTCCAGAGAGTCAAATCAATTTTTCCACCTCGGCAACCCCCCCCCCCCCCCAAATTCGCCAAAAACCACCCCCAAAGTCCCTTTCTCTGTGAACCCATTTATTTTTCCCAGTTTCTCGACTAATTGTTGTTCCCTCGAGTAGAACAGAAGGTCCCTCGAGAGATTTGACCTCAGCCACCTCTACCCTAGGTTTTCACACCTGTAGAGAGTTGGAAAATTGATATTTTTTTTTAAAGAAAAAACTTGATACTATACAGGAAATGTGCCATTGAATAAGATGGTAAGTGACCAGGATTGTGTAACCATCCCCGGGGGTTGTTCTCATTCTTCAAAAGGGTGTAATTTTTTTGTCTGGGGAAAAAAATTAATATTTTGTAGAAGGCGTTTCTTTGAGGAAGGTGACCGGGATTGTGAAACCGACCCGGGGTTGTTTTCGCCCTTCAGAGGGTGGAAATTTTTTCCATCTATAATTGAAAAATAGTATAAAAATATGTTTATTAAAGTGTTTTTATAATTTTTTTACATACAGGCATGGGTGTATGAATACATATGTAAATACATATGTGTACTGATTCTTAATCTTTGTTATTTGTGACAGCGGATCAACAAAACCGTAGGCGCTTACAAGAAGGGTTGCATTCTTCATTTTCTTCTCAATTTTCGTGCTTCCATCCTCTTGCATATCGCATGCAACGTCCGTTCTCGGGGAATGAACATTAATACTGATATCGGGAATAAGCTGTTGGAAATTTATTCAACTAATATCTAAGTCATCCTCTGTTTACAGATGGTACGTCAAGTTCATCCTCTGTCGTATAATTGTGACACTCGGTACATTTACAGTTTTTACAGAAAACACTACATGCTATACCTAACTTTACTGCAAAAAAAATAAAAATTCCACCCCTTTGAAAGTCGAAAACAACCCCGGGATAGTTACACAACCCTGGTCACCTACCATCTTATTCAATCTCTGTAAAATATCAGTTTTTTGTCACAAAAAAAATATCAGTTTTCCAACCCTCTACAGGGGTGGCAGCCTGGGGTAGGGGTGGCTGAGGTCTAATCTCTCGAGGGACCTTCCGTTCTACTCGAGGAAACAACACAGTTAGTCGAAAAACTGGGGAAAATAAACGGGTTCACGAAAAAGGGGGTTTTTGGGGGTGGCAAAATTTTGTTCTTCATGTATTTTCTTAAGACATGTGACGTATATTGATGTTATTTTTACATATTTCGTCTTCACAACAACAAATCCACAAAATTTTTAGATAAGTACAGATACCTTCGTTTAAGATATTTTGGAAATAGGTACTTTTGGTATTCTTTATTTCTAACTTAGTGGTTTAGTACCCGCTGAAAGAATAAACTAGTGCTAGGTGGGCCGAAATTTTTGACCATGAGTTCGTATTTTATTCCCCATTTTAGACCCTTGCACATTCATTAGCAATAACTTTTTTGTTGCATTAGAACAAGTACTATTTGCTAGCTTAGTTGTTTTTTTAATTAAAGTTGGTTTTTTTGAAAGATTGCAAAAGTCTAACGTTTCTGTCTAAAGTTTATATTATTTTAAGTGTTGGTAATATACCAGAAAATTTATTCATTGGTCAAACAAATTAGCTCCCTCATTAAAGAAATGGAGAAAGAATATGAACATTTTGGGAAGCTATTAGACATTTTCGTGGAGTTCCACTTATGGCCCAGTAATATGTCCCAAATAAACAATTATAGACGATATAATTTCATGATAATGTAAAACTTCTTCTGCATATGTAAATAAACGAACGTTTTATCTTCTAAACAGGGATCTGAGAATTATACAAAGTTTAACTTGTATTCCTATATATACAACATATACACATTTTATATACTAAAGAATTTTTAAATGTCTTGCAAACAAATAGCAAAAATATTTTGTCGTTTTTACTACAACTACAGATAGGGAGCAAGTTACAATTTTGCAAGGGGAACCTATGGACCAATAATAGAATGTGCATGTTACTTGCTGTACTCAGAAATCTTTTCAAATGCAGTTAAGCTCCAGTTCTGATGAAGAGCAAGTCACGTGAAAAATTGCTTTTACCAATTTTCCAGTTCAAAATAAAATATTAATTGTAAAAACATTATTTCTAACTTCTACTTTTTTGTTTTAATAAGAAGGTGCGCTCTTTCATAATCTAGAGATGAGGAATCTTGCATAATTTAAACTTTCTGAATTGTACACTGCTTACAAAAAAGTAATTATTTTTAAAATGAATTTACCTGAAATAAAAAATACTGAAAAAATTTAAGATAGCAAATCGCTAACTTATAAGATCAATAATAGTAGATTGGCTATGTCACCACGGGCTCACTGAGTAGATCAACACTGGGGGTTCTCAATGACGTCATGAACTACCCATGACACCCCATGAACTCCCCTTTTTACCTCTTTATAGGTGTTCATGGGGTATCATGGGTAGTTCATTGCGGTTCATGAGTGGTTCATGACGTCATTGAGAACCCCTAGTTTTCTTCTACTCCGTGAGCCCGTAGTGGCATAGCTTATTTATTAATAAGCCTTTACTGAACTAAATTACAAAATCAGGTTCACAAAGCATACAGGGTGGGCCTTTTTGGTATAGTGATGAATAAAAATGATTTGAAAATTTCGCTATGGTCTATGTTTTAACAATATCCACTTCTATTATTGTGCAGCAGTTTATGACAATATTTTCGAAATGGCAGCAATTCTGGTTATACAGTAAGTTGACCCGAACTTTGTTATATTAAATAAAAAGCTTTCATTTTAATGTATTTAATTAGGTGTGCTGCTATTGACGCTTTGATTTGATCTAGTTATCTCTGTTTTTGAGATATTTTCAAAAAACTGAACACAATGAATAATATAATAGCTATATCGATCTCGTAATTTCTTTGGATTAAACGTGAATCTTGATACAAATACGACTAAGTGGTAAAAACGACAAGATAAACTTATCAAGCTAGGAAGATATCTATTTTTGTAAGAAATATGCTCCTTTAACTATATTATCAAATAAATAAGATAAAATCTAATCTTCTATAAATTTATCCATTAGAATGAAGCGTTATTTTACATGAATTTCCAGATTCTTCCCTTAGACGAGTAGTTCCTTATTCATTTATAAAGATATATAGAATTAAAATTGTAAAAAGTACACTAAAAGATATTAAACATTCAATCACGAAAAATAGTCAGTTCAGGTATGATTGTGACTTCTTATTTTTATGATCCTAGTTGTGATGTTAAGAAGTAACTAGAGGAATGATCTTAAATCCGACCTATCTGTGCTATATTTTCACAAGTGTCTGAGATAACAATGACAATTGTGTAGAGGGCGGTTTCTTGGAGCTACGGATTTATTTCATGATTAGTTACTTTCTACATCACATCATATATTGAATTTCACTTAACTGCTTGATCTTTACATAAACTTCATGTTAAAACAGGAAACAATAGGTAATGTTGAGATAAAAGATACAAGCAATACTATGAAAAATATTATAAAACAATTAAAAGATCTCAATTTTATTTAACTCACTCAAATTCAAAAGCGGGAAAATTAATTGATCTCAAATTTTCGCCATATTTGTTAACAAATGTATTGTAAACATTAAATTTTATTTAAACATTTATTTTTGTGACTTTTTTCTAAAGTTACTACTGCTACCAAGTCATGGTTCTGTTTTTTTGAGTCATAAGCGAAAAATTAATTATTCTAATTAGTTTCCAATTTTTTCACATTTATGGTCCTATCTTTTGAACTCAACTGTTGAGGTGGCATTATTTTGTACCTCAAAAATTTCAGTTTATTATTATTTATATAAAGAATATTGTATACCCTATAAGATTTTTGGTATTTTAAATGTAAAAAGATTTATTTTCATCAAAAAAAATAAAAAAGTTCTCATAACTGTATTCGAATGCACGACCAAAATATTAAACATATTTCAGGTTTCGCCTTCCATTTTCCATTAAAACAGTGAATTTCCAGTACAGTTTGAGAGATTCAAACCAAAATACAGCTATTCATTTGTATTTTAGTGTGAGTAGGCAGTTATAGACCAGGGCCAATCCTGTTTAAGGCAATAAAAATTCTTAGCAGTATACGAATGGTCGGAAAATGTAGTTAATGGTGTAAATAATTAAGGAAAAATCGTCCAGACTGAGTAAAAGTTCGGGAAGATGGGTTGGGGTGGTAATATATACGTTTTTAGGGGTTGGTACTCGTCTTTTGCGATTAGCGGCTAAACTATGCATCCTATCGAAAAATGTTGAATATAAAAGTTGTAGATAATAAAAAAATCTAAAACTTTCTAATTGATCATTATTGACCATAACCTCAAAATTATCGAGAAAAATACAAAAATCCGTTTTTTCGGTTTTTAATTTATAACTATCGCAAAAATGTTTATATTTTCATGAAAATTGGTGAAAATGTTCTTTTTTGTGTTTCAAGCAAGCCCAAATTTTTTCAAAGCGAAATATTTAATTTTCGATGTGTTATGAAGAAAATAAAAAAAAAGACCTAATTTTCAATCGAAAAATTTGGTTAGCAAATTTTCGATTAATGAACTTTACTAGTGCTCATTTTTTTCATTGAAATCTCAAGTTTAATATAGAATTAAAATATAATATTGTTTATATACAAAAATATCGTTAAAAAAGCGAAAAACTGAAAAACTACTTTTTAAAAATCGAGTTTTCGGTGAAAATCATGAATTACTTTTTCTTTATTGTAAATAAAGGTTTACATTCATAAAAAGCGTTAATTCTCATACAAGACTATGTTATACAAGTAATGTACATGTACCTAACTATTCTCGGCTTTCAAAGTCCCGAAAACATTATTTAAACTGCAATTAAATAGGTAAAAATTCAAAAAACACAAAGGCTATGAACTGAGAAAGTTTGTTAATTATTTCTTGTGATTCATAAATATTTACAAATTATCACGTCAAAGTCTTATATTTGATTATAAAATACAAAAATTAAAAATAAAATAATTTTATTGAAATCTTTTTTCTTCGTCGGCAATTCTTCATCGCCAGAATCGATCAAACTTTCGATTTCTTCACGTTCATTTTCTATATCTTCAATTTCTTGGAGTTCTTCTGGATTGTCCAGTTCAGCATCATTATTTTTATTATTATTTATTAGACAGTGGGTACTGTCTTCGTCTTCAATGTATTACAATTTTATTCGTACAACGATTTTTCGGCATTAGAACATTTATCAGAACCGTGACAATTTGACCACAAATTTGTGCACTTTAAGCCATGCTTGCGACGCCCACATTTGTTATTATCGCATCCTGTTTCGCAGCTGCAGCAGATAATTTTCAATACATTTTCTGGAATTAATTCTTGTTCTGTAGATATAGGTACGATGCCATTAACGTGATGTTTCCATCCCCAATCTGTAGCTGTTAATTGATTACCAAGCCAACTTTGTATTTGAAAATACACCCTGTAACAATGTTGCTTGGCTGCCCCTTCAGTTGGAGGTAATTTTTTCAAATGAAATGAGGATTAAACAGTAGCCGTTCGGTAGAATTCAAATATTTTGTAAATAGAAGCTATTATTTTTAATCCATTTTCGGTAATCGTTTGTTTGTCTGCATTTGTATTGTAAAAAATTTCTGCAAGATTAGGTAAATGTTTATCGGCCAATAGTGATTTTATAATTGTTTTTTTTCCTTTCCCAGCAAAACTGGAAGTTGTATCGCAGCCAGAAAAACAATGCAAAAATGCCACAATATGTTTATGTGATTTATGTTTAAAACTATTAGAGGTGTAATAAGTATCATTAATATTTACTGTATCAGGTTTGTGGAAATAGATATTCAATTCATGTGAACTGAATTGATTTAAAAGAACTAAAAAATCTATGTCTTGACCAACAACTACCACTATTTTATCGGAGTTTTTTGCTACTTCGAGGGATGTATTGATAATTAAGGAATCTGCATCTTCTTCATATAACTATTTTTTGCGTAGTTGCTTTGTACATAATGTAAATATTTTTGTGTTATTTCATTAATTGTATCGTTTTTTTGCCAGATTACTTTGTGTAAGAGAAACCCGCCATCAACAACGTGTCGAAGTTGGTAACGAATCGATGCTCGCAAATTCTGTATATAAATGTGACTTAACATTTTTTTTGAAACCATTCTCTGTAAACAACGACACAGGAAATTAAGCAAGCTCGTACTGTAAATAATTTTTCATATCATCTGTGCTGCTGATATTTCGCGAAATTCTCTGAAATAATAGTAATGGATCAATTGTAACAGTCTCGCCTCAGTTAGGTACATGTACATTACTTGTATAACATTGTATTGTATGATAATTAACGCTTTTTATGAATGTAAACGTTTATTTACAATAAAGAAAAAGAAATTCATGATTTTCACCGAAAACTCGATTTTTAAAAAGTAGTTTTTTCGGTTTTTCGTTTTTTAACGATATTTTTGTATATAAACAATATTATATTTTAATTCTATATTAAAGTTAAGATTTCAACGAAAAAAATGATCACTAGTAAAGTTTATTAATCGAAAATTTGCTAACCAAATTTTTCGATTGAAAATTAGGTCTTCTTTTTTATTTTCTTCATAAAACATCATAAATTAAATATTTCACTTTGAAAAAATTTGGGCTTGTTTGAAACACAAAAAAGAACATTTTCACCAATTTTCATGAAAATATAAACATTTTTGCGATAGTTATAAATTAAAAACCGAAAAAACGGTTTTTTGCATTTTTCTCGATAATTTTGAGGTTATGGTCAATAATGATCAATTAGAAAGTTTTAGATTTTTTCATTATCTACAACTTTTACACTCAACATTTTTCGATAGGATACATAGTTTCGCCGCAAATCGCAAAAAACGAGTACCAACCCCTAAAAACGTATATATTACCATCCCAACCCCCATTCCCGAACTTTTGCTCAGTCTGGACGATTTTTCCTTAATTATTTACACCATTAACAACATTTTCCGACCATTCGTATACTGCTAAGAATTTATCGTCTATTACGATATTTTAAACGGTTTGGCCCTGGTCTATTAGTTGAAATTCAATATATCATAGTACATTATAATAACATGTGCTTTCCACATATTTGTATTTATTTACGTCCTATGAGTATTGTAAACTATAAAATTGTTCTTATTGTATAAAGGTTTAATAAACTGTTTTTCAAAAAAATTCCAGGCCAGTTTTTTTCACAATATTATTTTGCCAGGTCCCCGGACTTAACTTGTTTAAATTTATATTTATGGGAATATCTCAAGGATATAGTGTACAGGATACCAGTTTTGACAATAGAAAATCTAGAAAATATAATAAGAGCTGCATTCAGTACTATAACATCTGACATTCTGGAACACGTCATGGAAGAGGCAGAGCAAGAGAGTGTATAGCAATCTCATGAGGGAGGCCACTTAGAACAATACTTGTTATTTTAAATATTTTAATTTTAATTTAATTGTGTCATAAAGTTTTATTGTTTGTAAAATTTTGATTTAGAATTTTAAATAATAATTTATTTATTTATTTAGAATACAACTACCTAAGCAGATAGGAAATTTAATTGCAGGGTAGGAAAGAACAAACATTGTTACATAATTTGGTATAATAATTACATATAGAAAACTTAAGTAGAATTACATAAATATTTGTACAAAAAATTAGTAATATAATTAGTTTGAACGTAATACAGATACTTAGAAGTTCACAGTTAATGTCATTTGTAAATACTATGAATAACAAGGTTCCAAGAACGGATCCCTGAGGAACGCCAGACGTTGCAGTTATTTCATCAGACTTCAATCCATTGTATTGGACTGTAAGTTTCTTGCCAGACAGGTATGAACAATAAAAGTTAATGAATGTTTTTAGTAAGGCCGAAGTTGAACAATTTTTGTAACAAGACACCATGATCGAGTGTGTCAAAAGCTTTAGAAAAATCTGTATATATGACATCAACTTGGCCTCCTTCATCTAGCGTCTCCGCTTGACTTCACGTCAATAAAATGACGCAGCCTAATGTACGGTGTGCTTGGAAAGAGAGAGATAGAGATGTAATAGAATATGACATTGTACAAATTTATTTAAATCTCTGTTTATTCCTGAGAATATTAGAGCTATTTTTATTTTAGTTCTACAAAAGGGAAAATGTTTATTTTAATAATACCTATGTGGGATGATATCAAATCGAAAATAGAAGAAAAAATTACATTTTTTTATATATACTTTTTTTCTCTCATCATCCCACATTCATGTTTTTAATTTCTTTTAGTGAAAGCCGTTTTTTAAAATAATGATTTATATGAGAGTATATCGAAGCGTCTTGCCGGCTTGTATCCGGAGCGCTCTTAAGGTGGGCATATCCAAGAGAGAGAGAGAGAGAGAAAGATCCGATGAGGAAATATTTATTATTTTTGGCCACAACTTTTTTTAAAATGTATATATTGGTTAAAAAAAAGTATAGGACTTACTATGACAGATGTGGTGATATGAATTTTCACTCAATAATTTCAGTTATGTCAATCTTCGTATTCCCTAAATTTAAATCTAAATATTTCGCATATATTTGAAATTGTTGAGTGAAAATTTATAACACTACTCTTGTTATAGTCCTACTTATAATTTGTTTGCAATAAGTTTTTTAGAATAAGAAGTTATGACCAAAAATAGTAAATATTTCCCTATCGGATATATCTCTTGGATATGGCAACCTTCAGGAAAACTATTTAAAAACAAACGTAGTTTTGATAACTTTTTAATCTAAATTGGTTAGTTTTGATGTAGTTAGTCTTTTTACCAATGTTTCGGTAGATGAGACCTTAAAAATAGTTAAAGACAGGTTGCTAAATGATAATAATTTGGAAACTAGAACTAAATTAAGTATAAATAGCATAATGGAACTCTTAACAATGTGTATAAAAACAACCTATTTTCAATTGGACAATGAGTTCTATCAGCAGAATTTTGGTATGACTATGGGGTCTGCATTATCACCAATTTTAAGCAAATATTTATGGAGAACTTTGAGAATACACATGTTCAAAATTGTATAAACAAACCGGTTGTCTGGTGGAGATATGTTGACGACATCTTTGCACTTTGGCCTTATGGTGTCGATTTACTAGATAGTTTTTTGGAAAATATAAATAGTAAGGAACCGTCTATTAAATTTACATTAGAAGTAGAAAGTAGGAATGAACTACCGTTTTTAGGTGTTTTAATTAGAAGGGTAAATAATACAATTGAAACAAGCGTTTATAGAAAACCAACACATACTAATAGATATCTAAATATTAACTCAAATCAGTCAATAAATGTTAAAAGGGGTGTTGTAAAATGTTTATGCGATAGGGCCAAAATAATTTCATCTAATAATGAAATATTAAATAACGAGAAAAAATTTATCAAAGATGTTCTAGTACAAAATCAATATCCTGAAGCCTTTGTTGATAGAGTTTTCATAAATGTTGAAAATAGGGACAATCAGGTACGACAAAAACCTAAACGTCATTATACAGCAATAATTCCTTATGTATACGGATTATCGGAAAAGCTACGCTGTATTATAGGTGACAAATTTGATGTTAGGACGATATTTCAATCGGGGAACACTTTAAGATCTATTTTAACAAAAACAAAACCGATAAACAGGGAGCAGAATTCAAAAAACTGTATTTACAATATCCCGTGCGAATGTGATAAATGTTATGTGGGTGAGTCATCCAGACCTTTCACTGTGAGGTTGGATGAGCACAAGAATTACATTAGAAAGAATGAAATTCAGAAATCAAAGATTTGTGAACATGTTTGGAAAAACGACATAGAATAAACTGCAGATACCAAAAAAAGAAAAATTAAAGAATCAGCAATAATCTTATTAAATGAAGACAAGTGCGTATCGAATTGTTCTGTAGATATTTGTACAACCTGGCTACCAATGTAGAGAACTTAACAATTTCAACATTATCGAAAATATCATTAGTTCTGTGTTCTGTGTAAGTAGTAAGTATCTATGGAAATAACATAAACAGAATCTTAAAGCTGTGTATTTGACATACACAGCAAAATAAGAGTTCTTCCAAAAAAAGCTTTGAAAACGGAAAGAGATTATTTTCCGAAACGTCAGCAAAATACATTATTTCTGTGTTTATTCCGATTTATATTATTTGCATAACATAACCTCTGACTATTCCTTTGGCGTAAACGTCACGGGTGCAGAGGTTTTTTTTCCAATAATTCTATTATTTTGTAGATTCGGTGATTTGTTTTTGAAGAGGACAATAATACATGTGGTAGAAAACCCAAATAATAGGATAGAATATTCGTAGAATGCCACAAATAACTTTCAGGCAATATTGTTTAACAAGATTCTTTAAGGAAATACAGAAAAGGATCCTCCTTTTAGGAGCTTAAGAGTCCTTGCTTTAAAGCACCTAAGTTTCGTATTGTAGGGCCATCTTGTAGTGGGTTGTGCAAGCTTGATCTTGGTAGAAAATGAATTAATGGATTCAACCAGTGGATAACTAAAATATGGTTCGAATATTTGCTGTCTACTATAAAAGAATTCTACATTTTCTCAAAGTTTAACACATATGTCCACACAGGAAATTGGAAGGTATCTATCACAATCTCAAAATAAATAAAAATAGTAATGATTGAATTTCACCTTTAAATATTGACGTCAAAGGTAATGTAAAAAATAACTAGACAAGTTGATAGTTGAGAATAGTTTTGATATTTTGTATGACCATGTTGATGGTTTACTGCCTACATATTAGCACAAGCATATCCCTAAATTATTTTCAGAATAGGTATTGTCCGGATAGGTATTTTAAATTGTTTTAAAATTAACCCTAAAATATATCTTTAAAATATTTGTAACAGAATATTTTTAGAGGCGCTTGAATTAAATTTATGCAAACACCGATAATAGTTTCCGATCATTAATAAACTACCTATAGTTCAAGTAGGAATAAACTGAGACAGAAAAAAACGTAACAAAAACTTTACGACATAATTATTATTGCCACGGGCCATGGCGCTAAGTTGAAGTAAATAGATCCCAGTAAATAAAAAACGCAACAAAAACTTTACAACATAATTATATCGCCGCGGGCCATGGCGCCAAGCCTGACATCAACTAACGACTCGAGACCCGATGTACATTAAAAACCTATAAAGGTAAGCGAGTCAATTTGTGAACAGCACTAAAAAAGAGTACCGGTATTTTAATGGCCGTACAATTTTTGTTGGGTTTCTTATGTCTCAGGATTTTCCTACTTGACTATACCTACTTGCATTCACTTCGTCATTGGAAGGAGTACGTGGCTGAAGAGACAAATGGAAATGAGAAATGAATATTTACAGTGGACCAGTGAATTAATGTACATGGAATGAAAGTTGCAGTAAGGGTAGTAATTTTTAAAGTAAGTTAAAAGGGGGTGTGCGGGATATTGTGACGCAATATTAGGGCGAGATGGCATAATTGAAATTTAGCGAATATGCGATTTTAAGTTGGTGAGCCACCCCAAAAAGTACTAATAATAGTGTAGCTCTTATTAAATAACTTTTAACAAATTCATGTTTAATAGGATGACAGAAAAAAATATTTCCAAGAAAATGAATCAATGCTCAACTGACTACCATTAGACGGTTGATATGTACAGATACGTAACAAATGGTATATCTACAAATAATATTGTGTGGACACAATTTACACATGTTTGCATGCCAAAATATATTGGCGCAGCCAGTTTTTTTATAAACTTAGATAGCCCCAATAAATAAAAGGGTCTCATCAATAATTAAATCTGAAGAATAGGTAATTAAAATATTTTCCTTATTCTGCAAAATTGTAGGGTGGTAAGTTCATCAACAGTAATTATTGGTAATTGACATGTAGATTTAGAGAGTTAAACTGTAATTTTATAGGAGCAATTAAGAAAATAATGAAAATTTTAGTAAATCTACTTTTCAATCTAATCAAAACATTAGACCAATCAACACCACCTAAGAACAAGAAGAGGTGTTGCTCCATTATAACTATAATTTCCCGTAACCTTGAGTTGTCCAGATGACCGAAATAACTAGGAAATTATAATATTTATAATATAAATAATTTGAATGTTTGCAACACTGAAACCTGAGATAAAAGATTGGCGTCAGCTGTCAAATATATTTACAATTTGAAAATTATTATAACAAAAAATGAAAATATATTATTACTACATAAATGACGACATTTATATAGGGTAGGTGTCGAGTAATCATTTGCTGGGCACCCAAAAAACGCAACAGAAACTTTACGACCTCATTATTATCGCCGTTGGCCCATGCGTCATGGTGTCATCAGACAAGCCGACGCACATTAAAAACCTATAAAGGTAAGGGAGTCAATTTGCGGTCGAGAGAGCACAAAGAGTAATGGTATTTTAATGAAGTCGTATTTGTAGTCGTTTTAGAAGTATTTGTTCCGTTTTTAGAGTCCCCAGCAAATGTGTACCTACCCACTCGACTATAAGTGATTTGTCAAGTAAGTTTACTATAGGAGGATTTTTGTACCCAGGTTAAATCATAGTAACAAAGTGCTAGGTAATTATGGTTCAGGATAATAAGGAAAAAATGAGCGAACCTTTTGACTCTGAGATTTTTTATGGAAAAGAGTAGGTTTTGAGGACAGAAAACATATGTCACACACGCAACCACCAGCAACATACAGCGTTTTGAGATATAGATTTATATACACGATTTTTCGCGTTTTTTTACCAAGAACTGCAAATATCTCAAAGGAGATTGCATTTTTTGAAAAAAGTTTCAAATAAAAGTTGTTCAAAATTAAATTTCCTGCAAAATTGCTCTTATAAAAAATTTCGATTTTCCCAATAGTTTTCCCGTAAAAGCGGAAAAACCGTATATATTTTATAGGTTTTTCGAGTGTGCACATTACGAACTAATTACGCGCTTTTTAATATTTTCCAGAAAAATTGCATGAGAATTTTTTTTTATAATTTGCAAAGTTTTATATAAGATCTTAATCTCTAAAAGCGGATGCGGACCATAGAACTTATTAAAATTTGCACCTAATGAAAATACTTTAAGAACGAAATCATACGATATTTCGAAACGGGAACAATACATGCGCCTACCGCTTACGACGTCCTAATTTATTCCTCAAAATATATACCCCTTCTTAATTTCATTTGCGTGTGACAACTGTTTTTTTTATAATTTAGAAAGTTTTATATATGATTTTAATTCCTAAAAGCGAGCGGGGACCATAGAATTTATTAAAATTTTCACCTAATGAAAATACTTTAAGAACGAAACCATACGATATTTCGAAACTGGAACAATACATGCTCCTACCGCTTACGACATCCTGATTTACTCCCCAAAATATATACCCCCTTTTAATTTCATTTGCGTGAGACAATTGTTTTTTTTATAATTTACAAAGTTTTATATATGATTTTAATACCTAAAAGCGGACGGGGACTATAGAATTTATTAAAATTTACACCTAATGAAAATACTTTAAGAACGAAATCATACGATATTTCGAAACACGAACAATACATGCGCCTACCGCTTACGACATCCTGATTTACTCCCCATAATATATGCCCCTTCTTAGTTTCAACTGCGTGAGACAATTAGCATTTTTTTATAATTTACAATATTTTTTTATAATTTTAACATTTGAATACACAAGAAAATTTATTAACACCCACCTAAACACAAACGGCAAGAAAATTAAAAAATTCACCACCTGATAATGACACCTTTCAAACCGAAACCGATATTTTATGGAACACGATTCTAGATACAAAAATCTACTAATACGCACAAAAAAAAAACACCATAAATACTCAAGAAATAACTATTACGGACCAAAACAATGAAGGAAAAAGGAACGCAGATTCTTTTTACAAAGGAATGGAAAAAATGATGATCACGGAATTCTAATACCCACCTAAACATAAATGGCAAAAAAAATAAAAAGTTTGCCACCTGATAATGACACCTTTCAAACCGAAACCGATGTTTGCAATCGAAGCATTAGCGTTTTGTTAGTAATATACGATTATTACACTTAACGCGCTAGGCTTGTAATTTAGCGCTCGGTGGGGCACATAGCCCGGAGAGTAGCTATTGGTTGCAGTCTGGTTAAATAAAAATTTAAGTACGACAGGAAAGTCTTCAAGTGAAAAACAGAGACGCTAGCCGTTCAAGAAACGCAAGACTGTTGACATTGAAGAAGAAATATTAGATACCCATTGTAATGGAAGATCCTAGGTACGATAAGTACTAGAAGAGTAGGCATAAGAATTAATATATCTCACCAAAGGGCTTTAAGACTGCAGTGCCGGCCCAATGAAATTTTGCGCCCCAGGTCAGTATTAATATTTGCGCCCCTTCTTCAATATTTACTTACCACTCACCAATTTATTTATCAGAAAATTGTGAGAAATTTTGTAATATGTCAAATAAAAATAATTTACAAAAAAATTTATAGTCCAAGTAAGGACTTCCTGAGACAAAAAAAAACTAAGCAAAAACTTTACGGCATAATTATTATCGCCGCGGGCCATGGCGCTAAGTTGAAATAAGTAGATCCCAGTAAATAAAAAATGCAAACAAAAACTTTACAGCATAATTATATCGCTGCGGGCCATGGCGCCAAGCCTGATATGAAACATTCCCGACGCACATTAAAAACCTATAAAGGTAAGCGAGTCAATCTGCGAACAGCGCAAAAGAGAGTACCGGTATTTTAATGAGGTCGTAAAGTTTTTGCTTGGTTTTTTATGTCTCAGTTTATTCTTACTTGAACATTACATAGGTATTATAGGAATTTCCCTCGTCGGGCTTTTTGTAATGCAAAATGCTTACTTAATAGCTTCGCTAACGTCCTTTGAATGTATAAGTTCATTTTCTATAGCAATAATTGCTAGAGATGTTAACCAATCTTGAACCACTGAAGATCTGAGGTAAATTTTGATCAATTTTAACGTACTAAAACTGAGTTCGCCATTGCCTTGCCATTGTCACTGGAATTGATAGAAGGATGCGTAAACTTATTCACACATTCGGCCTAGCTTCATAGAAGTTGTTTTTATGTAAATGGTTTAAAACTTGCAATGGAGATTTACAATTAGGGTCTATTAATAAAGATTTTAAATAGGAGCAATTCATTACAAAGCTGTTTGGCGTCTATATCATTTTCATCTACCACTTTCAAAATTTCACTTAGGTTATTACACTGTTCTTGTAAAATAGCTCGATTATTAGAAATGTTTTACATATTGTACAGAAATGACCATTTGTCATTATGAAGCTGAAGTTGCGTAAATCGTTCGGTATTACAATTAATAGCTGTATCCAGCAAAGGATAAAACACTGTTGTTTTATAGCGATGTTCAGGATCTAGAGGTATTTCATCTTCGCGTTCATACTGAAAATTTCTTTTTCTAGGCCGTAATTCTTTAAATTGGGTTTCGATTTCCAATTCTTCACAAACTTCTCGAGCTTTTAAAACCGCTTCGGCATATCCCGACTCTCGGTAACGGTAAGGAATTCCTTGCATGTTTTTAAATAGGAATCGTATATCCATATATTCTTTTTGCATACTCTTACTCACCAAATCAACTTGAAAAAGAACATCATACCACACCATTAAAGTTATTAAAAATTCATAATCACCAATCTGTGTTTTCAAAAACATTGCTTCTGATGATTCCTTCGGATCATCCGATGTCTCTTGCAAAGAGGTAAGTGCGTTGCAAATACTGGGGAATTGATAACAAATAGTTTTTAAACCCTCAATTCTACTCTCATCTTGTTTCACAAATTTGGTTTTGGTTCACTGTCAAACCCTCAACATTTTTCTTAAAGATGCCCCAACGTTTAGTAGAAGCCCCAAAAAGTACAAATAACCTTTGCAAAGCTCCAAACAGCGTGGTACTTTTTATTGAAGATTTTGCAGCATCTGCAATTACTAGGTTGAGTGAATGGCTTCCACAAGGATTAAAAAATGCTCTTGGATAATCTTTTGAAAAGTCTAGCCTGAACGCCTTTTCTATTTCCCACTATATTCGCACCATTGTCATACCCTTGCCCGCGACAGTTTTTCATATCAAGCTTACAGTTGTCTTGTAATTCTTTTAATAGGGTTATATATATGTTTTCGCCAGTAGTTTCTTGAATCGCATTGAAACAGAAAAACTGCTCTTTTATTTGTATACTCTCCCCGCTGATATCAACAAATCGTAATGTAAATGACATTTGAGTAGTGGTGAGAGGTAAGTGAATCCTCTCATATGGTCAATTGCTACTATACACCATAGATCTCCATGGGCGTATAGCGACTTGCGATTCTGCAAGTACCTGAGAGCGGCGACCTTTTAGTCCTAGGTGGACTTAACCTACTGTTATAATATATGATTTGCAGGAAACAACTACTCAGTGGGCAAATACCCCGACCTGCATTGAATTACACCTTACAAATCATGAAAGAGTGGTAGCCAATATCATTTGTCAATTCCCTGACCAGACATAGACCGGTTTCGAACTTATTAGTTCTATGGCATACTGATGAGAACTAATAAGTTCGAAACCGGTCTATGTCTGGTCAGGGAATTGACAAATGATATTGGCTACCACTCTTTCATGATTTGTAAGGTGTAATTCAATGCAGGTCGGGGTATTTGCCCGCTGAGTAGTTGTTTCCTGCAAATCATATATTATAAATGACATTTGTTCGATACGGCTTTTATCTGGGGTACAGTCCAGTTGAAAGTACTTACTACTTTTACAATTTAAAATTATGTTTGATTTAATATTATTGCCCAGAATATTTATTAATTCGTTTTGAATGGTTTTTCCCAGGTAATGATTATGAATTTCTTTTGTCTCAGTTTTCCTTAAATGTACTTTCATAACAGGATCATATTTGCCCAATAGCTGAACTAATCCTAGAAAATTTCCATTATGGGGAGCGTACAAACGATCTGCGGATCCTCTAAAAGCCAAATTATTTTGTGCTAAATAACCAACAATTGACATTAAGCGTTCCAAAATATGTTTCCAATAGTCCGCCTGTTTTTCTATTTGTTCAATCATATCCTTATCGATACCAGTCTTATTTGTTAAATTTCTTTCAGCCTCCATCCATTTATTATATGAAGAAAAGTGATTGCCAGATGTTTCATGAGATTTTAAGTAATCACCAATATTGTGTCAATTATTTGGGCCTTCTTCAGTAGCAAGTTTTGAGGCCGGCTTATTATCAAAAAGTCAGCAGCAAAAACAATAAACACATTATTAGTTATTGAAGTTACTGAAGCCAGCTTTTATAGCTCATTTCTCCGTTCGGTAAAACACGATGATAATGAAAAAGAGAAAAATGTCTACCTTTGTTTTTAGAGTTTTCTGGAGTAGATTGTCTCGGAAACCTCCAATTAGGACCTTCAATTTTTTTCTGGACCATATTTGACAATTTCGTCTCTAATTGAAGCTGTTATTAGTCTTGGTCAATTTCCAATATCCTAATATCCATATAACGACGTTGCATTTTCGGTATTTTCTTCTTTCTCGTCTCCTTCGGTTATATTCTCAGCGCTGTTCATAGTATCAGTTTCTATTCCATAATTTGTAGCACATGCAACGTTCTCATTTTCGTTTTCACACGCTATTATAAGGTTATCACCTTCCTCGGACACTTCACTTTCTGTAAAATTTACGTGTTTTTCTGTTGATGAAGTTTTTACAAATTTTGACATAAACGCCGAATTTTTTGCAGCCTCTTTCAGAGCTACCATTTTTCTTTTAAGATTTTGAGCATCGAAACGATGACATTTTTCTTGCCACTAAGTACTATTCAACTCAGGAATTAAATCACGTTATATCAATACTAAATGTTGTTTACAATAATATAAAAAATATAGAAGAAATGTCAGTAAATCACATCTGGACCTCGGCGGACGAGACAATGTACCGGGCGGTAATACTTTGTCTTTCTTTTGTAATGCCGCTCGCCGGCTTATTTGATATCATATATAATCATAAATACACAGGTGTAGTGCGAGTTACTTTGATATTGATAATAATAATAGGTTTTAATAATTAAACAATACTCGTTAAATAAAAGTGCGTAGTTTTCAATTTTTCGGAAACACATGTAGGTACTTTTGTTGGTTTATGGCGCCCCTCAAGGATTAGCGCCCCAGGCCGCTTCCTGGCTGGCGTGCCCTTTGGGCCGGCCCTGTCTAAGAGTACCTATTACATGAACAACAATTGCACCCATTCCATTACCGAAAAACTTGAGAATTATTACCTGAGGATATGCCATTAAGAGTCGATTTTTGTGAATTGTTGCTTGAACGAACGGAAAATGCTCCAGATTTTTTAAGTAAAATACGTTTTGCTGGCGAGGCTACATTCACTCGATAAGACATGTTTAATTCTCGGAATATGTATTTCTAGGCTGAGGAAAATCCGTATGCAACAATACAAACCCATTTTCAACATACATACTTAATTATTATTAATTTCAGTTTTCAATGATATTTTTTAATTAAAATTTCCGCAATCTGCACATACAGGTGGGTACACGCTCTAGTTTAAGGATTTATTATTATTATTATCACTTCTTCAGCTATTTCTATGTATAAATAATGCCCTGCATATGAAATTATTTACCAATTAGTCTTGTAACATTATAAATAAAGAATAATAAAGTACCCTACGTTACTTATAGCTTCCTTGGCATTGTGCACATTGTGCCTACCTACATAATATATAAAACCTGCATTACGACAGAATTGATCGGAGGCCATTCTAACTAGCTCTAATTAACATTAATTTATCAACAATATTTTTAAAACATCAAACATCATTAAACTTCCTCTTATAAATCATCGGCTTTGAAGGCTACAACTGGGGTGGGGCCAAAAGTGAGAGCTGGCGTTTACAAAGCTAGCACACTCCCAACCATAGATAATTTAATAGGAGGGCCATATTTGGTCGTTTCTTACGGAATGTCAGCCAGATGGCGACACTAAAGAAGGTCCTAATTAGGTGCTGAGCCCTTTGGTCTCCTAGATGTAAGATTACTTAAAAAATTGCCATTATAGAGTTGAAGTCGACCTGTATTTAGATAAAAGTT
The DNA here is from genome assembly GCA_963675555.1 of Leptura quadrifasciata. Lineage (NCBI taxonomy): Eukaryota > Metazoa > Arthropoda > Insecta > Coleoptera > Cerambycidae > Leptura > Leptura quadrifasciata. The sequence goes on from OY776679.1 coordinate 100,677,411, forward strand.
AGAGGCGTTTTGCATTACGTAAAAATCAATACATGATGCAACATAGTCAGTTGCCGTTTGAGACGATAGAGGGAGACACTGTCATAGAGAACGACCCAGTAAGTGGGGCCATCTCTGGAGAGAAGCGATTTACTTACAATAGTAATATTTTTTAGAAAAGTTATATTATCAAACCTTACTTTCGATTGAGGTGTAATAGCAAATATAATTGGTTGAAATTCTACACTTTTCGAGATTGCCAAGCAATGCAGTAAGAAAAGTATCAAATAATTTAAGTTAAACCATTTAGGTGAATTATAAATGATTAATGTCCATGGAATGTTATGAAATGTCAGAGGAATTTACGGAGCAATAATATTTAGTAACCCCGATGACGTTAACAATTACTTTTTCTGTAATAATGATTCATGTGAATAATTTTGTCACTCTAGTGAATACGACTTCAACTGAAGAAATGAACATTCGTTTCAATGATTCAATGTTCAACTAAATGGATGTGGATCTAGCTCTAGCTCTTGCATGCTACTTCACGTGTACCAAGTTTTGAAGGTGGTAAAGTAGTAGTTATAAAATTTCAGGTATTTTAAAAACATGGGTATCCGGAATATTTTACTCTTTGGATCCATGTATCCAATTTTCTCCTGTGCTTCACAACTGCAATGCGCCAGTGATGTGGTTGTTATTATTTAATAATACTAGTATCGCTAAATTGCATTTATTGAATATGACATCCTTCACAAACAGGTCAAATGTGCAAAAAATATCGTCTTCAAGAAATATTTTACTTGCATATTCCGAATAAATGACTTGATATTGACGATTTTCATCTAAGACTTAGCAAAATGTCTATATATGTCAGTATTAGCTAACCACTTCCGATCTGTCAGAGTTTCCGACTGGCAACATATCTATACGGTAATACGGTTGGGTAAACAATTTTCGGAAGAAGGTAGAAATTGTAAAAATATGTAAGTCTCCGATATATTCTCTCGAATAAATCTCTGGCTCTGTAAATCCTCTCTATTTTTATCTCGATATGTGTAGATTTAGATTATCAAATCACATCAGTCTCTGTCGCCTGTCGGTAACTTCAAGACCTTACACCTGAAAATAATTATTATGAATATTCATTAAAGTTCCGTTTTTGTCCAAATATTCTAATTTTACAGTTGCGAGGTGTACGTGAAGATAGGCTATGTCACTTCTGGACCACTTTAGAACTGGATGGTATGTGTCATCAGGAGTGACCTCGAGGGGAAGTGTTTGCAAGAAATAATGAAAATGACCATAGGCTCTCCTGAAGACAGGTGAAGAAGTGGGTGTCAATGAACAGAAGCTTGCGAGTGCGAAGTGCGGGTTGCGACGCGAGAAGGTGTGGCCGAAACAATGAGTAATTTATGTATCCTCTATATCCCTACCGTCTCGCGTCGCATCTCGCACATCGCCCCGCAAGCCTCTGGTCATTGCTGTCCACTTTTTCATCTGTCTTCAGCAGTCTCTGGTTATTGTCGTTATTTCTTGCAGACACTTCTTCACCATCCTCTCAAGGAAGACACTTCTCTCGTGGTCACTCCTGATGGGCACATGCCATCCAGTTCTAAAGTGGTCCAGAAGTGACATATTCTATCTACTACGTTCTCCCAAAATGGATTCTCTTATTGATGAGACAGCAGAACAGTCACAGAGTACATGTTGAACCGTCTCATCTTCTTGTTCACAACTTCTATACAGAGGTGTTTTACTTAATCTCATATTATGCAGATGTTTCCTTAACGGACACTGTCCAGTCTGGATTCCCGTTATAAAATGTAGGTTCCTTCTAGAAGTTTTAGACATTGCCAGATAGTCCATTGCTGTACTGTTGTTGGGATATTTTAATAGTTCTCTAGCAAGCTGACAACTTTTTCTTTCATCCCACATCTTCTTGAATTGTGGGTGTTCTCTTAAATTATTTGGTCATCGCCGTGATCGGTAACAGACTGGCCGGGCCTGGTCCAAAGATACTTAAGATCTGCTGCCTTCTTGGTCAATCTGTCGGCTACTTTGTTGCCACCACGCTGTGCATGTTTTTCACCCAGTATACCAGTATGTTGTTCATGCTGGAGGCACCTACATTCCCATACTGCTCCTGTGGTAATTTTATAACTTCTCAGGGCTAGTAATGATTGTTTACAATCTGTGTAGATCATTATTGTTCTGCCAGTAGTTTGCGATGCCCGCCACTTCCGGCTGGACTACGCTGGCTCCTCATCCATAGACCATTTATATTGGATTCTTCTATATTGGAGACTTCTGGAGTATATTCCACATCCTGCCCGCTCCATCCTTCTTTTTTGATCCGTCTGTGAAGATGCTAATCACACTTTCGCCAGAAATCTTGTTCTCACTATCTGTCTGTATTATGTAGGGTCTGTCAAAGACAAACCGGTACCATCTGTGCACACCTGAAGAAGAAGCGTCTTCCTGACAGCATCATTCCACAGCCGACTTCTGGCTTCACCACAGCCTACATTTGGCTGTATGCCAACGGATTTGAGATGTACCATTGTTATTGTCAGAGCCACTTCTCCTAGATAAGTCTATATATAGTGGTGGCAGACACAGCATTACCTCCATAGTGTTACCTCCTTTCCTTTATTGTTTATTTCTGGGAAACAAATGAGGCAGCATATGGACGATTAACTGGTTGTAGCTAGAGCAAAGAGTCGTGAATTCAGAGCACTTGTAAGAGATGTGAAACTTACCCTCTTTGAACGTATGACATAAAAAAAAATTGTTTTGTTCGAGAAAAGGAGACAACGAAAAAATTGATATTGTGTGGACACCATCTATAGTTGACAATTAGTTAAGTTGTCTCTTTTACCCGTAGACGAGACCGAAATTAATGGTAAGGGAAATTTACAAAATGTGTAAAATGAATGATAAAATATATTACATAAATATATAAATTTTATAATATGAAGTTATTTGAAATATAATTTTAGGTGAAATTTTATTTTAATAAAATTGTATTAGCGAAAAAGAATAATTTAATACAAAAAAATAATAGTGAGTATGGTACTCATCTTCAAGATTTCCAGGCTAAGTATAGATGAGGGTGGAAAGCTCTGGTACTGCAGTTCAGACCCCAATTGTCTCGTAGAGCATCCAATCTAGATATCTTTGACAATTTATTCTTGCAAGACGGCGTTTTCAAAAGAAGTTTAGGTGTAAAGATCGTAGAATAGTTTATAATTATTTGATTCTTGTAATTGATACAAAATCAAAAGCTTAAACACTTCAATAAAAGCAGAGAAATATTATAAAACCATGCGCCGGCTTGGAAAAAGTAATAATCGCAAACGAAAATGCAAAATTATGTAAAATTAAACGTAAATGCTAAAAGACTGCTAAATAAATCTGCTTAATGCGTAAAAGTAATTAATAAGTATTACTGCTTAATACATAAAAGTATAAGTAAATTTAAAAGAAATGTAGAAGCTGCTAAAACGTCTGGCTAGCAAACTGAGTTGCCTAACGAAGTGGGTTCGATACCTGCAAGGCGAAACAAATTGCCCCAAGAGTGGTTCGAAGTCCACAATAAACTGTAGGGCCTCGTCTCTCTTTACCTAGCACAAGATCCCTGAGACCTTCCAGGGGATTATTTCGGTAATTTGAGAGGCAGTTAAGAAAACATTTTTTTTAAGAAATGTAGAATTAAATCCAGATTTAATGTAGAAGCTAATTTGCAAACTGGTAGTGTTAAACACAACGAAACGTGGATATAAATATAATATAAATTACTGAGGATCGCACAGTTAAAGTTTGTAGACTCAATCAGACCAAACTCAGGCAAATGGTCACTTCGTGATTTTAACTAATAAGGTAAACTATTTCATGTCACAATCTGAAATACAGTACCAATATACAAACTTGAAAAACCTACTTTTACTAATAATTGAAAGCTGTATAATGGTACAAGTGTTGCCATCTGTTGATGGGCGACTTAAGCGCACAACCTCGTTTCTTAGTCAGGTTTCCTTACTCACAATTAAAATAGTGACAGATATACAATCGATAAAAGGAATCTTTAATCGATAATAGTTTGACATTAGTTGGATACCACACATTAGATAGTTACTTTGCAATTTGTGTACATAACCAGAAATACGAACTACCGTAATAAATTGTTTACAAACTATATTGTAAAGATCCAGTAAATACATTACATCATATAAGATACACTATATAACAGGTTAATGAGAAAGTTTAAAAGGTAAGAAAAATAACTACATGTGAATAGTAGACAAAGTATAAAAATGAATGTAAATGTTTCGTAGGCTTGTAGACAATTGGCTCTGAAATGCTGTAACAGAGATGCATAATTTATTGTTAAAAACATGACTGAGTTCCTAGGATACAAAAATAGGTATATAAAACAATGTGAAATAATTTAACAGTTATACAAAGAAATTTTCTGATAGTTGAAACAGTTTCACTTACAAAAACTGAATCCAAATGCTATACAGATCGTGCTAAATATAAGTAAAATACCAGTTATTATATAAAATTGTTAAATGGACATAAGCCATGTAACAATAGCTCTCGGTGGCGTTGTTCGCATAGCTCCGGTTATGCTTAGGGGTTTATACTCCTATGCTGGGTTGTGAGGAATTATTTCTACAGCAAAGTTTTTTAACAATATTTTTGACGATATTATGAATTCCGAAACTTGTACAATCTATGCATGGAATTATTAATTTTCTTTTTATTTAAGGTCTGAGTTGCGATGAATTATTTTCACAGGAGTTTTTTTATTTTGAGCCCTTGCGCTTATAATAAAAAATCTAATGTTAAAGTATGTTCATTATTTAGGTTTATATTTTATATATTGAAAGTAGTTTGGTATCGCTTTGAAATGCTCGTGTAAATTAACTGGTTATCTTTAGTTGCTGTTTTCATAATCCTAGTAGTTTCGTTTTATGAACTATGCGTATAATACTCCAGCCTTTACCCTACCGAAAAATATATTCACCCTTGGTTATCACTTTCGATAATTCCTCCTTCACTGAGCACCCTTCAGACGCCCGTTCCAACATTGTTACGGATGGATCAACTTAACACATGATTGACATCAAACGTGTTCCAGATAAGACCGAGACGGAGACATTTGTCTAAACTAAATATAAACATACTTAGAATTACTAATTCCACATTCCGAGTTCCATCAGCTGATTACTCTAATGATGCGGGCATGACAATATTTTAAACGAGGGAGGAACCGCGATAAAAATTCCTCTTTGAGTATGTGCGCTGTGCAAACTAAAATAACATGTTTATTCCTTTTAACGTGCTACAGTAGGGGGTTGACGCGTAAGTGCATCTTTTTGTCTGGGTGATTAAAAAATCGTAATCGATAAAACTTTCCTTTTTTTCTATTTTCAGTTAATTTTGCAGCAATAGAACAATGATAACTATTAAAATCTTTCGGGGTTACGTTAGGTTGTACGGAGACAACTGATTTGTTATGTCAATGATCTTATAGGGAATACAAATTGTCTTATCAAAAGGTTTAAATTTTGCAATAAACCCTAAATCTGTTCCAAAATTTGATATAGTAGCGGCAATAGAAAAAAACGGCTCAAAATTTACCAACAGATAGTGGTAATGAATATCGCATACGGGCAAAAATTGCTTTAGAGAAGCAATACAAAATTAAAGATAATTTAACTTCGGAAGAAAAGTTATCGATAAATTCTTTAACACGCGATGAAAATATTGCCAGCAGACAAAGGTAATGCCACAGTCATTATAGATAAAGATATATATAACACAAAAATCATGACTCTTGTAAATGAGGTACCCTATTCAAAATTAACAAAGACCCAACAAAATCAATAGAGAGCAAAATTTACAGAACTTTACTTAAATACAAACATGAATTTAATGATTTTGAACGAAGGAAACTTATACCACATCATAGTAAGCCTCCTAATTTTTATGGCTTACCAAAGACACATAAACAAAATATTCCTTTAAGGCCCATTGTTAGTTCTATTAATTCACCATGTCATAATTTGGAAAAAAATTTACTTAAAATTATTGATCCATTATCTGGAAATACCGATTCGTATATTAAAAATAGTAAACATTTTATAGAAAAAATTTATGAAAATGATATTTATGAATTACACCTGATGGTTAGTTAGCCCTGCTCGGGCGCCACAAAAAAATGTATTGTTTTTTTGAGTGGACTGTATGCAATTAAACTAAATTAATTTCTTACAAATATAACACAATGTATTGTTTTTTTTTGAGTGGACTGTATGCAATTAAACTAAATTAATTTCTTACAAATATAACACAAACATAGACACTTACCAAATTCAGTTGGCTGTTTGCTGCACTTGTGTCGCGATGGAGAAAGGGACAGGGTTAAAAGGAAATTTAAAGGATATCGCTTTAACAACACACTAAACTTAATAAGCTGATTAGCTATTATATCCACAAATGAATCACGTAATTTATACTATCGCGTATTTTACTAATTTTGAGAAAATCAACTGTATTTTAGAAAACTAACTATCTATATGTTCGAGTGTCACAGCAACTCACTATCTCTTTCAAAAAAATATACAAAAAATTAAATATAAATGGATTAAATCTTATACTTGTGATGCCCTCTATTAAGGAAGTATCCAGCCATTATTTAGAAGGAAGGCAACTGCTATTTCCAATTAATTTGAATTATATGCGGCCCAAACATGTAGTTAGTCTTTTTACCAATGTTCCGATAGATGAGACCTTAAAAATAGTTAAAGACAGGTTGCTAAATGATAATAATTTGGAAACTAGAACTAAATTAAGTGTAAATAGCATAATGGAACTCTTAACAATGTGTATAAAAACAACCTATTTTCAATTGGACAATGAGTTCTATCAGCAGGATTTTGGTATGGCTATGGGGTCTGCATTATCACCAATTTTAAGCAACATATTTATGTAGAACTTTGAGAACACACATGTTCAAAATTGTATAAACAAACCGGTTGTCTGGTGGAGATATGTTGACGACATCTTTGCAATTTGGCCTCATGGTGTCGATTTACTAGATAGTTTTTTGGAAAATATAAATAGTAAGGAACCGTCTATTAAATTCACATTAGAAGTAGAAAGTAGGAATGAACTACCGTTTTTAGATGTTTTAATTAGAAGAGTAAATAATACAATTGAAACAAACGTTTATAGAAAACCAACACATACTAATAGATATCTAAATTTTAACTCAAATCAGTCAATAAATGTTAAAAAGGGGTGTTGTAAAATGTTTATACGATAGGGCCAAAATAATTTCATCTAATAATGAAATATTAAATAACGAGAAAAAATTTATCAAAGAGTTCTAGCACAAAATCAATATCCTGAAGCCTTTGTTGATAGAGTTTTCATAAATGTTGAAAATAGGGACAGTCAGGTACGACAAAAACCTGAACGTCATTATAGAGCAATAATTCCTTATGTATACGAATTATCGGAAAAGCTACGCCGTATAGGTGACAAATTTCATGTTAGGACGATATTTCAAACGGGGAACACTTTAAGATCTATTTTAACAAAAACAAAACCGATAAACAGGGAGCAGAATTCAAAAAACTGTATTTACAATATCCCGTGCGAATGTGATAAATGTTATGTGGGTGAGTCATCCAGACCTTTCAGTGTGAGGTTGGATGAGCACAAGAATTACATTAGAAAGAATGAAATTCAGAAATCAAAGATTTGTGAACATGCTTGGGAAAACGGACATAGAATAAACTGGGACTCGGCAAAAAATTTAACAAAAGAGGCAGATACCAAAAAAATAAAAATTAAAGAATCAGCAATAATCTTATTAAATGAAGACAAGTGCGTATCGAATTGTTCTGTAGATATTTGTACAACCTGGCTACCAATGTTAAAAGAAGAACTTAACAAATTCAACATTATCTAAAAGAAAATATCATCAGTTCTATGTTCTGTGTAAGTAGTAAGTATCTATGGAAATAACATAGAATCTTAAAGCTGTGTATTTGACATATACAGCAAAATAACAGTTCTTCCAAAAAAAGCTCTGAAAACGGAAAGAAATTATTTTCCGAAACGACAGCAAAATACATTATTTCTGTGTTTATTCCGATTTATATTATTTGCAAAACATAACTTCTGACTATTCCTTTGGCGTAAACGTCACGGGCGCAGAGGCTTTTTTCCAATAATTCTATTATTTTGTAGATTCGGTGATTTGTTTTGAAGAGGATAATAATACATGTGGTAGAAAATCCAAATAATAGGAAAGAATACACAACTAGATTTTAGTAAAATACCGTTATAAGACTTGACCTATTTTTTTTTGCTCACGAATGTACCATGCCTTGGCTGAATCAATACTGTGCCATGAAATAATAATATGGGGGGTGCATTGCATATATAACGAACATTGGAGTATTAAAAATTACCCAAAAATATCTCATTAAAGTAATTTTATTAAAAATAAGCGATATTCTACAGATCTCATCTTTTACTGAATTTAATGTTTTGAGTTCTCATGTTTTCTTACAAACATAAATCGATTTTTAATAAGCAAATATGTCACACCTATGATACTCGAGCTAAAGTAAATTTAAATACTAACCTCCCTGTAAATACCAAAACACAAACACAAAGGTTTATAAATTATTTTGCTCCTAATTTCTATAATTATTTACCACATCAAATAAAACAAATAGGCAGTATAAACTTATTCGAGAAAAAAATACCACATGTATTCAATCGAATAGGTCGCTAGTCGAGTGGGTTAAGTTCGAGTGGGTTTCGCATAAGCCCTGGCTTCTGGAATTGGGGGTTGTCTAATTTCTGTGGTGTTTATTTACTTATTTAAATAGGACTATTATCTCAAATTTGAATAAGTATTGTAAATATTTATAAAACTATGTATGAATGTAAATATGGCAAAAAAAATTTTATTTGATTTTGATAAGAAATTCGCAATTTGCAACCAAAAAATTCTCCTTGATATATATTTTTGCAAAGGTTATTATTATTACTTTCATTTTCTATAATTCCTGTAATTGTGATAATTTTCAACAATAAACTTTTATTGGATTGCAATTTTCAAATTTTCATTCACTGTTACCTCCTATAAGAATAAGAAAAATACTTTTCTACAAAGTTTATGTTAATTCTTCACAAATATTTAGTAGGTACCTACGTATGCGTCGGAATAAAACCTTAAACAGCCCATGTAGAAAATAAATACTTTCAATCTCGATTGGATTAATGATCTGATGGCATCCAAACAGCTGCATATTAAAAACAATGTCCTTCATTTTTGAACAAAGAGGCGGGGGCCATCTTTCCCGATAATAAATCACTTTTACAGGTCTACAAATACATTTCTAGTTGCTACAACTTAAGCGATGTAAGTTTTAGCACGAGCTGGGCTGCCTGCTGGATTTGTCTCCCTCGATCAAGAGACTTTGGCCTGTGTATAATTATTCAAGAGTTGTGGCTGTCAATCAAAAACACCACATGCAGCGCCTTTGGTATGAGTTAGTGGGGCAGAAGTATGGAGGTAAACTATCCCACGAATCAGCCAGGATCACCATAGGTGCTTGGTACGTGAATGGGTCTAATTTACTATGATTAACAAGAAGATGTGTATGAGGGGTAATGTAGCTAAGAAGGCTGTGCTTTTGTTCGATTATTTAATTTATTATTATTATTTTTTCTCTTTATTAACGATCTTGTTATAGTTACTCAAACGCCTAAATTGTTATATGGAGATTATCTGAAAATTTTTAATATCGTAAACAACTTTGAGAGCTGTCTGTCACTGCAGAATGATCTTAATAAAGTAGGTAAGTGGTGTGCTAACAATCACCTGAAAATCACCACGGGAAAGTGTACATTAATGACTTTTGCCCGCAAATTAGCCCTTACTGAGTTTGACTATTAACAACTTGAATACCTATTTATACAAATTAAATTCCGAACTTTTACATTAGTAATTGGATCATTTTATAGACCTCCCAATACAAACATCAATTCTTTTATTAATGACTTTGATAATATTCTGTCTATGGTATGTCCTACAGCTGATGAATTTATTTGTGTAGGTGATATTAATGTTAATTTTTTTAATTTATCTAATCCTGTGGAACATTGCTTTCAATCGTATAACTTTACTCAACTTATTAATTAGCCTACTAGAATCACTAACCACTCCAGCACGCTGCTCGACCCTGTGTTTATTTTGAATATTAATCTTGTTAACTCATTTGGTACAATTTCTACTGATGGAATATCTGATCACTTAATGGTTTTTTGTTATTTAAAAATTAGTGTAAGTAAAATGAAACCCAAGTTTGTAACCTTCCGTAGTTATCAAAATTTCGATGTAAACAATTTTTTAGTCGATTTACATAACCTTCCATGGTACAATATAATTCTGCAAAATTATTATTATTATTAGCCTTTACTCGAGTCCGAGTATAAAAAAATGTTACAGTCGATAGATTGTGTGTAATAAAAAACAAGTAAAAGGTGTAGCCTATTGTAAATTCCCATTCATCTACGGTGTACACGACTATGGCTATAGAGGCCAATTCGTGAGAGCACATGTCGACCGCAGTCAGGACAAACATAGACCTGGTTAGGTATTGGATTCGGCCTTCTTGCAGCAACATTTCCTTGATAGCTGGCCACAACCCCTCGCCATTCGGTTCTGTCCGCTGCAAGTTATTCCCATTGCTCGTCTGCAATACCGCAGGATTTTAGATTTTCATGGAGAACGTCTTTGAACCTCTTTCGTTGACCGCCACGCCTTCTTCTACCGCTTAGCAATTCACCATAAAGTGTACATTTAGGAAGGCAGTTATCATGCATACGATGAACGTGACCTGCCCATCTTAGGCGTGCTCTTGAAATAAGCACCTCAATTGGAAGGCTGTTTGCTCTCCTGAGTACTTCCACGTTTGATATGTGATGGAACCAACGGATTTTCATCATACTTCTGAGGTGTCTTTGCTGAAAATGTTCCAATTCTTTCACATGACGACGGTAAGTGACCCAGCTTTCACATCCATATAGCAGTGTTGGAATGACAACTGCTCTGTAGACAGCCATTTTCGTTGACAAAGCAAGGTCGTGGTTGTCAAATACTTTCTCTCTAAGTCCCCAGAGTGCTCTAGATGCAGCGTTAATTCTATTGCGAATCTCGCTGTCTATGTTTGCTTTGTCATTAACAACGTTGCCTAAGTAATTGAACTGATCCACCACTTCAAGAGAATTTCCGTTAAGTAATGTCTATTTGGTTCACTTGATGAGGAGTTGACATAATCTTAGTCTTTCCAATGTTGATTTTAAGTCCCATAGCTCTGGGCATACACATCTAAAAGTTCTTGAAGCTCTTCCGGCGTAGAGGCTAAAAGTGCACAGTCATCCGCATACTGGAAATCACAAGTGAATCGTGTGCGTGTCTTCGTGAAAGCTCTAAAGCTTATGGATGTTAAAGAGACCGCCATCAGAACGATATCTGAGACCTATTCCTCTGACTGTCAGTTTATTGTCAACAATAATTGTTAGAGCAGTGGTAAACAAATTAAAAAGTAGGGGTGCCAGGACACATCCCTCCCTAACTCCAGTGAGGGTTTGGAAAGGTTCGGTTGCCTCATTATTATACATAACCCGGGCGTTGTTGTTTGTATGTAGACTGCGACATACTTCCACAAATTTTCTAGGGATACCTAAGCGGAGCATAATTTTCCAGAGCACTTCCCTGTCCACCGAGTCAAACGCCTTGGTTAAATCTATGAAGGCCATGTGAATTTCTCCTTGATGTTCGAGTGCTTTTTCTTGAAGCTGTTTAAGTGTGAAGACTAGATCCGATGTACCTCGGTTTGGTCTAAAGCCACTCTGTGTTTCAGGAAGTAACTTTTCCATAACAGGTGTTAGCAAAATAACATTGACGATAAAATTACCTTATTTAATGAATTTATTATTTCACTTTTTGATAAACATGCTCCCATCAGACAAGTTAGAGTTACTAAACCTAAGGCCCCCTCCCCTGACTTACTCCAAATTTAAAGTTAATTATGAAGGAGAGAGACAAAGCTCTTCAGAAGTACAAGTGTACACTATCCGATACTGATAGACTACATTACAAAAATTTACGTAACTACACTTTATCTATGGTTAGACGAGAAAAAAAGGGTTATCTAGAGCACATAGCTTCCCAAAAGAGCTCTAAAGAAACATGGTTGGCTCTTAGCAGTCTCAATGTACGCTCGAACAAAGAATTTTTATTACCCAGTGAACTTGTTAATCCAAATGAAATTAATTTGCTTCATTTATTCAAAATGTATCTAATATGTCCAATAATCAAATTTATTTTTATAACAATCATAAGTATGATGAAAATATTACTTTCACGTTTACACTAACTACTATAGATGAAGTTAATAAAATTTTAAATAATATTAAGACTGAAGCATATGGTACTGATAACATTTCATCTGCTATGTTAAAATACTGTAGTCCGTTTATTGATCGTTTCATTACTCACACAATTATTTGTTGTATCGAGCAAAGCCATTTCCCTCAAGCGTGGAAAGTTGCGCTTGGAATTCCTTTACCTAAAAGTAGTAATCCTATTTCTTTTGCAGACCTTAGAATTATTAGTATTTTGCCAGCTTTATCTAAAGTCTTTGAAAAAATTTTATATGATCAAATTTATCATTATTTTATTTCTCATAATTTACTGCCTGATTCACAGTGTGGATTTAGAAAGGGATATAGCACTGACACAGCCTTGGCTACTGTTACTGATGACGTGATTAGGGCTCAGGATAAGGGAATGGTCAGTGTGTTGGTGTTGTTAGATTTTTCGAAAGCCTTTGATACGATTAACCGTAGTCTAATTTGTTTTAAACTTCAATATATTGACTTTGACAATTTTTCAGTTTCACTTATTAATTCGTATTTGCATGGTAGAAAGCAGAACATTTCTATTGATAATGTTTATTCTCCTGAGAAAGATATACTACCAGGTGTACCGCAGGGATCAATCTTAGGTCCTCTACTTTTTATTATTTATACTTCGAATATTTTAAACTCTGCAAGATCGTGCAAAATCCAAGCATACGCTGACGATACTCAGGTATCATTTTGATGCAAATGATTATATCGAAGCTACGGACAACATCAATTCGGAACTGCTAACCATTAACCAACTATCTGAAGAACATTATTTAAAACTGAATTCAAAGAAATCTAACGTAATTATATTTGCTAATAGAAACAAAAAAATATTCTTAAAAGAGAACATAAAAATTAAGATTGATGGTGCATCCTTGCCTGTTATTGACCATGCAAAAAATTTGGGAGTAATCATTGACTCTGACTTACGTTTTAAAGAGCATGTAAAAAAATTACTACAGAGGTCTTATACGTCCTTGAAATTAATTTACTCCAGACGTGGCATTCTAAATTTCAAACTAAGAAATGCTCTGGGGATCACTTGTTCTCACCAATTTCAACTACTGTAACTGTATTTATGGCCCGTGTCTTGATAACATGGATAAATATCGTATACAAAAAGTTCAGAATACCTGTTGCCGACGACTTATCTATGGAATCAGAAAATTTGAACATATTTCGCATAAAATAAACGAGAACAAGTGGTTGAACATGAACAATCGTAGAACACATCACCTGGGGAATTTTGTTCAAAAAATTGTAGGCATACACACTTCCTCGTCTCTTTTGAAAAAGAAATTTGTAGCTTGTTCAAATGTGCATTCTCGTAACATTCGGAATAAAAATAAATTTACGATGCCACATCATCAGACAGCCTTGTTTCGAAGAAGTTTTACGTGCAATGCCATCAAGTTATATAATTCTCTGCCTCAGAAATTCAAAATTTTCAATATTAATAAATTTAAATATAAATTTAAAACTCATTTATTCAATATGCAACTCTAATGTATTACCTTTATTATCTTTTTGTACATTCTGTGCTCGGCCATGTTTGTAATTAACTGTTCTAGAAAAGCTGTAGGTAAGTAATAAACTAGCTTTGTTATGTAGAGTGACGCTTAAATTCTTTATTTCTTTGTCAATTTGTGGAGAAATGTCACCGTCTTGTGGTTGAGTAGGAGTAGCTTATAGCTAGACTTCGCCATACTTCGGCTGCATTTTTCCATACATATTTCCATATTTTTTTTCTTCGTATGTATTGTTTGATTACGTTCATGATTTTTTTTGCTGTAATAAAGCCGATTTATTATTATTATTATTATTATTAAATTAATGACCAAAACGTAACCAGAGTAATCGTAGTTAAGGATTTGGGTGTTATATTTGACCAAAAGTTATCTTTTATTGTACTCCCTTTGATACAATCAGGTTTCCGTAAAAAATGTAGCACTAATATAGATTTATTAAAAGTGGTTAACGATATAGCGACGGCATTTGATAAGTTCTCCTCTACAATACTAGTTCTTTTGGATCAAAGTAAAGCTTTTGATTTAGTTGATTTTGATCTATTTCTTGCAAAGTTGTCCTTCATAGGTTTTGATGCTATGCTAGACTATCTTGGCCTGATTTTCTTAATATATGGTCGTTCGCAAAGATTGAAAATCGATAAAACAGTCCACTCTTACTTTGGTCACACTAATTCCGGTGTACCCCAGGGTAGCATACTTGGTCGATTGTTATTCTCGATATTTACATTTGATCTGCCTAATGCTAAGTTATAAATTTAATAAATCTTGATCTGAAAAGTATCTTTGACTGGTGTGGTAAAAATGGTCTTAAAGTAAATCCAACTAAAACAGTGGCTTTCTGTATAGGTCCTGATTGCCAAAGAAGTTAGATTTGGAATAATCACCTGGAAATTAATAACTCCACAATAGAGTGAATATTTTCAGCAAAGAATCTCGGACTTTTTTTATTAATAACAAATTATGTTTTAATGATATTGTCAAAGTTTCATTTCTTAAATTAAGGTCAATATACCACTTAAAATATCAGACAAATGAAAATACAAAACTTCGATTAATAAAATCTTTAATTTATCCACATATCGATTACTGCTGTATGGTTTACTACATTTTTTTACCAAATTAGAATTAACAAAAGCTACAGAGAATACAGAATGTATGCATGCATTCGGTTTATTTGTAACGTTGCTTATGGAAATCATATAACCCAGTATTCACAGATTATCAGAAATGAAAATTAATATAGTAAAATATCTGTACTTATAATAATAAATAACACGACAGGTAATTATGACCCCCTTTATCCCGGAAGGCTCTAGAAGAGCCTTGTGTGGGAGGGGACTATACGTTTAGAGACAAGGGACACACCCATTATCCGTGTATAGTGGAAAAATCCCTCTCACAGTATTTTCCACTGCTATGACTGGGGATCGAACACGGAACTTTTGGGTGAGAGGTAAATCGCTCACCTCTCGACCACCAGTCATTGTTTTTATATAAACTCCTGTCGTATAAGATCCCTATATATTTACTTAATTTGCTGATTATAGGAGATCTAGCGTTCATAAACTGGACACCTTCGGTCTTTCGTATTCGTTATTACAATTAATTGAATCATATCTGCAGGACCGACTAGCGGGCAGAAAATTCAGAAGGCAACTGTCGACTTAGCTCCGCCCACATGCGCAATGCCATATCTTTGTATCATGTGAGGTAACGGCATTTAGAAAAAACCGTTTTCGCTGCAGTTTCCAATTAACAACTCTAGACGTAAAAATCGTGTCCGATTAATTCTTCGCATTTATCATAGTTAATTTGATATTAAGCTGTATTGTTTGATTTAAAATAAATCACTTAATTTAACCATTTTCATTATTTAATTTCCTTATTAGTTTGCTTTTCTACTCTAGGACATAAAAGTAAATTTCGTCCTTTTTGCCCATGGGCTGTAAGTGGCACTTTCATAACACTGAGCGACGTTAAAAATACCACTTACAAATCTAGTAGTACAGATAATATATTTTATTTGCCAACTGCACGAAAATGTAATCTTTTTTTAAATTATTTATATGTACCTATATGTCTTATTTTTCAGACTTTTGTGCTTTTAATGTAAACGATTCTAAATGTACAATGCCTGTAATCTCGCTTGATTAATTTCAACACTAAAAACTTGTTCGTTGATTATCTAAATATATACCCGCAGCCACCCCGTGCTTGAACATACTTTTGAGTAATCAGTCTCTGTCAAAGTCAAGCCCAAAATAATTCCAAACTTTTTACTCGCATTTGTCCGTTACGTTAATGATTTGAAATGATGCGCTCCTGGCCAAACGACAGACATTATCTCGTTTTTAACAAAACAGTAATACCCTTAATTTATTTTAATGAGATTTCCTGCAACTGTTAGGATAAATTATTTGGCGAGATACGGCCAGAGTCGTACCCGGCGGCGCATGTATATTGCAGAATGTCTATAAATAAATATATGTAGGTATTTCTCTAATCTATCTCTCTAATAACCAGTTTAGCTAAAGTTTATGAAAAAGTATTGAAAAATAAATTAACCAATTTTCTAGATAAAACAACATAGTTCGGTAAAGAGTTTGGTTTTAGAGAGAAAAAATCGACACAGGATGCCATAACATATCTCACAACAAATATTTATAAAGCACTGGACGTTAGTCCACCGGCTATGGCAGTCTTTGTTGACCCAAAAAGGCCTTTAATATTTGATCATAAGCAGCTTCTGGATGTCCTAGAAAGTATTAGATTTAGAGGCATCCCATATAGATTAATGGAGGACTACCTCAGTGAAAGAACACAAACACCTTTAGGCCCAGTTGTATAAAAGTGGATCAACGAATGTTCAGTTGAACTTGGTTCAAAATCCGTGGATACTATTTTTGTAGCAATAATAGTAACCCTGGATTTTAAATCAAGTTCAACTGAACTTCAGCTGATCCATTTTTATACAACTTGACCTTAGTGAAACTAAAATTGTACAATATGGAGTGCCGCAAGGCACAATAATAGGACCCGTATTGTTCACTATATATTTAAATGATTTGTTTATGCAGATCACTAATGGGGATGTAGTGAGCTTCGCGGATGATACCGTCATCTCTTTCACAGATCAGAACTGGCATTCTTTAAAAGAGAAAGTTGAGACAGAGATGGAAAAAATAATTCCTTAATAAATTGTTGGTGGTAAATTTTGCCAAAACCTGCTACATGCCCTTTACATCTTAAGTTTCTGGATTACCAGATTAAACAAATACAGAGATAAATAACTCATGTACATGTCACAATGTTAAACTGCAAAGTATTTCCAGCTTCGAATATTTGGGAATTTATATAGACAACCAATTAAAATGGAATGTGCACACAAATTATCTAACTGAAAACTTACGATCATATATAAATTTAAATATTTTAAATAGTATTTGATATAGAACATTTACAACCACGCTACACTACACTTACACTGCATTTACTACTACGCTTAAATACAACCACACCTGGAATGTGAGATTGTAGCTTAGGGAGGCACAACAAATAATCACATATAAACAAAAATTAGTATTATACAACTGAATATTTATTCAACGAAATAGAAATGCTAGATATCAAGCAGCTCTATTGCCTCTCTCTGTTGGCGAGAAAGCTTGATATGACAACAAATCAGAATTAATAAATAATATAGAACACAATTATGAAACTCGCCATAAAATGCATGCAACAAGAGTGCCCAAAACATCAAAGACGATCACACAACGAAGCTACTACTATTTGTTAAGTCCCAAATTGTGTTATAGTATATCACCAAACATGAAATTTAATAAACTCATTAAAGTTATTCAAATCAAAAATTAAGAAGTGGACAAGTAAAAGTCATATTGAAATACATAACTTAATTGACCTCAAAAGCATATAGCTCTACAATATGTTGAATACGGGAACTCAAATATATGTATGTGTATATACGTATTGATATTCATTTTGATATCCCATAAGATTAATAAATGAATAACATATAAATAAAGAATAATAAAAAAAATGTAGAGTCTTAAAGTACAAAAATCAGAATATTTTAAAATAAATATTACACAATGCCAGACAAATTAAGCTCTCAACTTGGTGTCACAAATCAGGGAAAGCAGTTGAAGTAAGAAATGAATTAATTCAGTTAATAATTGTTAAATATTTGTTAATTGTTTAAGTTCATGAATAAGAAGACACATTTGTACTTACAAAAAGCTATAACCATACTGTAAAGTGTACTAAGTTCTTGAATATAAAACTGTAATTAACTTCTGCATGCTTAACACAACAACAGTGATTCAAAAAAGAGATTTCTAAAACCCCAGTGGAAAGGAGAAACAACTGTCCAATAGTGAGAAAACTCCAAAATTTTACCTAAGAAAGTTAATAAATTAATAATTTATAAGTCTAGATATAGTAAAAGTGAATCTAAAATCATAAAAAAGACTAATTATAACTTAAGGAACAATTTAAGTGCAAAATAAACAATGCAATTAGCAAAGTTGTGACCGTTACCAAAAAACACTAAACTTAAAATAAGTACAAAAATTATAACATCATGAAAATAGTCAATAATAGTTAAAATACTTACAAAATAATGAATGACATCTAGGGTAATCACAAAATCAAGTATAGAAAAACGATTAAAATAGCTTGAAAAGGTGGTATAGGTATCATCTATGCACAGACCTTTTATAAAAACTTTTAGTGTACTGTAAATTCATTCCATGGTCAAACTAAAGATCATGAGGAACAATTTGTGATAGATTTAAACTAGGCAACTAAAGTAGAAATAAAAAGAAACACATTGGTCATATTTATTTTCAGAAAAAGTCAATAATAGCTGCAAAAAGTTAAAATGAACAAAAATTAATTATAAAAGATTCAAACTAAGGTAGATTGATCCCATGTGAGATCTGATTCTTTTTGCCATCAAAAATAAAAATCTCATATCAAGTAGTCGGATTTGCTTAGAAACGTCAAATTGTATGTATATATGTATACGGAAGTGCGTGCGTGCGAATGGTTGGGTGTATATGCGAGAGATTTGTGTAAGTATGAGTATATGCGTGTTTATGAGTGTATATACAAAACATAATTATAAAAAAATATGTATATATGTAACAGATGTATGTAGATATTGTTACCTCCTTTCTCTTATTATTTATTTTTGAGAAAGAATTGAGGCAACATGTGCGGACGACTAGCTGGTTTAAGCCGGAGCAGAGAGCCGTGGGTCCAGAGCATTCGTAAGAGTGGAGAAACTTACCCTTTCTGACATGTACAGCATAAGCGACAGATTTCTGTTTATTTCGAGAAAAGGAGACAAAGAAAAATTGATGTTAAATTGGGCACCATCTATAGTAAAATAAGCAAAATAGTCTCTTTTTCTCGAATAACCAGTCTGCTATAGATCAGACTGAAATTGTTGGTAAGAGAAATAAAAAGATAGTTTAAAATGAATGACAAAATATATTACATAAAAAAATTAGACAAATCGGTTTGAGACAAATTGAAATGTAAAAAAATTATATATATATAAAAAACAAATTGATACCAGTATCCTAGGTGGTTTATGGGTCAGGTGGCTGGTTCTGGGACAGCAATCCAGGCCCACAATTGTCTCTTATTGCAAGAATTCTAAATTTTTCTTGGCAATTTACGTCTCTCAATGAATGGGGTGAAAATTGTAGGAAATTTAACCAAATATAAGCACATACAAAATTTATGCAAGTTATTTATGCAAAATTTAAGCAATGTTAGCTATGCAAATATAAGCTAGTTAGCTGTACAAAATATATTTAAATTAGCTGCACGAAATATTATTAGCTATGCACGTGTAATTATTATTAGCTATGCACGAGTAATTATTAGCTATGCACTAGTTATTATTAGCTATGCACGAGTTATTATTAGCTATGCACGAGTAAGCTGATTTCTCAGACTATAAATTGCCAAAAAAATGAAAAGGAAAGAGAAAAATATTTTTACAACCATGTGGTACATATAGCATTTTAACTACTTATTAAATTAAAAATAATTGACTTTGAATTCAAAATTTATTTTAAAAATAATTGAAATTATATCAAAGGCAAAATTTGAAGATTAATTAAAATATTTTAATGAGTATAATGAAATGAAATTACCTGTATGTTCAACACTTTGTAACTGGGATATAAAAATTGTAATATCAATTACTGAAGTCCACAGTTAAAAATTATAATGTTTGAATCAGTACAAAGGCTGCAAGCAAATGACTTCCTGGTGAGTTTTACTGATAAGGTAAACTTTTTGTCCTGTTTACTGGAAAACAACGCCACCAAAAAAATGTGAGAAATCTAATTCCCTATTGAAATTGAAAGCTATAAAATATAAAAATAGTACCAGTATGGCCATCTGTCAGTGGTTGCGTTAAGCGCACCAACTTGCCTTGTAGATTCCCATACTCAACTAAAGTAGTGGCATATAATCGATAAAAGGAATCTATAATAATAGTTTATTTTCCATGCCAGCTGATTTGCCTTTGCAATTTCTATTTTATACATACAACAAATATTAAGAGATATAAATAAGTAGTAAAACGTATTGATATTATTGATAAATCAGTAACATATTACATGTTATAGGATTTACTATATATAGAATGAGAGAAGGTAAGGAAAATAACCATATGTACTCCATAGTAAACAAAAATATAAAAATTGAAAAATAGATATCTGATGTAACTAAATTTTGTAGACAAATTGTTTCCTGGGATAATAATGCTGTATTACAACGGATATGAGATACATAATAGTGTTAATAGAAAAACAGGACTATGTTCCTAAGATATAAAATTAAGCACATAAAACAGTGTGACATGGTTTAGCAGTTATACATGTAAAATTCTGTTAGTTGAAAACAGTTTCACCTGCAAAAACTGAATCCAAAAAATATACAGGTCGTGCTAACTATCCACAAAACACTAGTTTTTAAATAAAACTGTTAAATGGACATAGGCCATGTAACAATATAAGTTAAATAAATTAGAACTGCAATTATCACCTTTGTGTGCAAATGTAACCTATTACATGCTATTAGTTTTACGCGTTCTGTTTTCCTTTTGAAAACCATTAACAAGCTCCGTTTTTCGTTTTCAAAGTTAACATTATTGCTCCACTAATACTAGTTTTAATGTAATATAGTTCAATAAAAATTTTATACGATCAAGTCTAGATTTAGACTTTACATGTGATCCTTAATTTTTTTACAAAAATACATTGTAAAATTGTACACGTAAATGTACCCTCTTTCCTCTTTCAGATATAAATAAATTATTATTATTATTTGTTTATGTCGAAGTAGATTAGAAATATATTTTTATTGTTCAAAGAAATGTTAGAGGCTAGGAAACAGTTTTAGGCCGTCAGAAATAATGATTTGAAGTTGGTTTTCGAGAAGTTGTTCCTCCATCACATTTTATTGGATAGAATGATAGATTTAGGTGTAAATAACAAGAAAATCATAGTAAGTATGCACAGTTTTGGCTGGAAGACATATTTAAATGCACTTTTTTTCAAATACAATCGTTTAAAAATAATTAATAATGAGTAGAAACTTTTTACTTTATTATTACATAAACTTTATTGTACATATAGATTTTTGACCCTCCAGATGCAATTTTTAGCCCTTGATTGCATCCAAAAGTGCATTTTATGCATGCACAAAAAACAATAATTTTACTAATGCTTTAATATTAAATATATCTCGGAACAAATTTATACTCGGGGGTTTTCATGGTCGCTGATTACAAATCTGACATGAAAATTGGAACATTCATAATGGCTGACCTGAAATGGCACAAAATTTAAATAAAAAAGTGCTTTTTCGCATTTTTTTTCACTTATAACGTAAAAAAGACCATAAAAATTACATCTAAGAATTTCCTATTATAAATTTTTATTTTTTAGCCCCCCCTCACCCCTCTTTTCGCTCTCCGTCATCTCCCTTTTACCATGTCTCTCTTAGCTCTGAAGAAGCAAATAAATGCATTATATTTATGCTCTCTTGCAGTTGAAGTAATTTTATGAAAAAATAAAGTAAAAATAATTTTAAAAATGTAGTTAATAAAAAGATGTAAAATATAGTAATATAAAAGAAAGTATATATTTATAGGATATCAAATAAGATACAAAGTATTTTATAGATAATCATCAAATAAGGATTTTATGGATAAAATACTTTGTATCTTATTTGATATCCTATAAATATTTACTTTTTTTATATTACTATATTTTACATTTTTCTATCAACTACATTTTTAAATATTCTTTCCTATTATTTGGGTTTTCTACCACATGTATTGTTATCCTCTTCAAAACAAATCACCGAATCTACAAAATAATAGAATTATTGGAAAAAAGCCTCTGCGCCCGTGACGTTTACGCCAAAGGAAAAGTCAGAGGTTATGTTTTGCAAATAATATAAATCGAAATAAACACAGAAATAATGTATTTTGCTGACGTTTCGATAGAGCCAAAATAATTTCATCTAATAATGAAATCTTAAATAACGAGAAAAAATTTATCAAAGAGGTTCTAGTACAAAATCAATATCCTGAAGCCTTTGTTGATAGAGTTTTCATAAATGTTGAAAATAGGGACAATCAGGTACGACAAAAACCTGAACGTCATTATACAGCAATAATTTCTTATGTATACGGACTATCGGAAAAGCTACGCCGTAAAGGTGACAATTTGATGTTAGGACGATATTTCAAACGGGGAACACTTTAAGATCTATTTTAACAAAAACAAAACCGATAAACAGGGAGCAGAACTCAAAAAACTGTATTTGCAATATCCCGTGCGAATGTGATAAATGTTATGTGGGTGAGTCATCCAGACCTTTCAGTGTGAGGTTGGATGAGCACAAGAATTACATTAGAAAGAATGAAATTCAGAAATCAAAGATTTGTGAACATGCTTGGGGAAAAGGACATAGAATAAACTGGCACTCGGCAAAAATTTTGACAAAAGAAACAGATACCAAAAAAAGAAAAATTAAAAAATCGGCAATAATCTTATTAAATGAAGATAAGTGCGTATCGAATTGTTCTTTAGATATTTGTACAACCTGGCTACCAATGTTAAAAGAAGGACTTAACAAACTCAAAATTATCTAAAAGAAAATATCATCAGTTCTATGTTCTGTGTAAGTAGTAAGTATCTATGGAAATAACATAATCAGAATCTTAAAGCTGTGTATTTGACATACACAGCAAAATAAGAGTTCTTCCAAAAAAAGCTTTGCAAACGGTAAGAAACGAAACGAAACGTCAGCAAAATACATTATTTCTGTGTTTATTCCGATTTATATTATTTGCAAAACATAACCTCTGACTTTTCCTTTGGCGTAAACGTCACAGGCGCAGAGGCTTTTTTCCAATAATTCTATTATTTTGTAGATTCGGTGATTTGTTTTGAAGATGATAACAATACATGTGGTAGAAAACCCAAATAATAGGAAAGAATATTTAAAAATGTAGTTAATAGAAAAATGTAAAATATAGTAATATAAAAGAAAGTTAATATTTATAGGATATCAAATAAGATATAAAGTATTTCATCTATAAAAATAAATAAATCTATAAAATCTATAAAAATATATATTTGATGATTATCTATATAAAATATAGTAATATAAAAAAAGTAAATATTTATAGGATATCAAATAAGATACAAAGTGTTTTATCCATAAAATCCTTATTTGATAATTATCTATAAAATATTTTGTATCATATTTGATATCCTATGAATATATACTTTCTTTTATATTACTATATTTTACATTTTTTTATTAACTACATTTTTAAAATTATTTTTACTTTATTTTTTCATAAAATTACTTCAACTGCAAGAGAGCATAAATATAATGCATTTATTTGCTTCTTCAGGGCTAAGGGAGACATGGTGAAAGGGAGACGAGGGAGAGCAAAAAGAAGGATGAGGGGGGGGGGCAAAAAAATAAAAATTTATAATAGGAAATTCTCAGATGCAATTTTTATGGTCTCTTTTACGTTTTAAGTGAAAGAAACGCGAAAAAACACTTTTTTATTTATATTTCATGCCATTTCAGGTCAGCCATTTTGAATTTTCCAATTTTCATGCCAGATTCTTAATCAGCGACCATGAAACCCCCGAGTATAAATTTGTTCCGAGACATATTTAATATTAAACATCAGTAAAATTATTGTTTTTTATGCATGCATACAATGCACTTTTGGATGCAAGCAATGGCTAAAAATTGCATCTGGAGGGTCAAAAATGACTATATGTACAATAAAGTTTGTGTGATAATAAAATAAAAAATGTCTAGTCAATATTAATTATTTTTAAACGATTACATTTGAAAAACTATTGAAAAATCCCAAAAAAAATAGCAAAAAATGCAGTTTTTTGCATAAAAGTGCATTTAAATATGTCTTCCAGCCAAAACCGTGCATACGCACTATGATTTTCTTGTTATTTACACCTAAATCTAACATTCTATCCAATAAAATCTGATGGAGGAAAAACTTCATTTAAAGCAATTGATGCTTTTCTTCGGTCGTTAGAATAAATTTAAGTTTTTCTACTATTTTCGGTTATCACCTGACATCATCATCGGATATAGAATATGACATTTTGTATGTGGCAATTTTCATACGTCATTACTCTCAATATAATCTAGGGATATGTTTGTACTGTCCGGGACACTACCAAGTATTTTTAATGAAATTAAAAAATACTTTGACATATACATGCACTTGTATTGTGTCTCTGCGTGTTTCATATGCAGCCATATATTCATATCAGGAAACTTCGAACTCTTAGGAATTGATGTTAAAATATTAAACAAATAACAAAAGTCTGAAGCCGAGTATTTTAACTTTCTAACAATAGACCTTTAATCTCCAGCGTACATTAGTATGTTTACCATCTCGAAACATCACTCGAAATACATCAATGATCTATTACGTAACACCTACCTCAACACAAAAATTACAAAACAAAATCCCTGGGTAAAAGTTTTTACAGCTTTTTTCGCCGTCTCCTTTCAACTCCCACTTGCACCATCGTCTCTGTCTACTTGGTTCTCTTCGTGGCTCGTATCCTAACCAGTTTTTAAAGCGAGGATAATTTGGGTCTCTTGTCTCGCTCGTTCGTGTACAGACCGAAGTCGTCTCCCTCGAAGTAAGGGTTATTTTGTCTTTGTTGGGTGCATATAAGGTTAGACTACCTCTCGATTTACTGCCCATGGCGTTGAGCCACCGACGACGTGGAGAAGGCACCGAGAGGTCTATAAATGGCTCGAAGTGTTTGTCTTCTTTAATGCGAGTTATTCCTTTTAACTCATTTATTAATTACGGCTTTTTATATGAATTTGAAGATGTAGATGCTTGTGAATCATTTTGTAGCAAATTTTCAATTATCCAGTCCAAAGCGTTCAGATAAATTCAACTATCTTGATATATCTACAACACATATCTATAATAAATAGTATTGAACATAAACCAAAACTATTAAATCTATACAGGGTGTCTCACCGGGAACTGAATAGATCGATGTAGAGAAAAGTACGCATCAGAAAATTTTGAAACTTTAGATAATTACTAATGTCGGTGTGGCCAATCCAACTAAAATAATTACAAGCAGCTGGCACTTCCGCTTATACTAGAAGTTGATACCAGCTTGCTTATTTCAAATGGAACACCCTATATATTTTAGGGTTTTCGAAAAGAGCATAAAATTCTGAGTCGAAAATATGTAGCATATCCTATATCTAAACCTAGCCGTTTCAGAGATAGTTGACATTTTATAGAAAATCTGACAGGTGCAACGGTTTGCAAGAACCGTTATAACTTTCTTCGTGTAAAAGATCTTCATTTGCTTCTTGTCACATAAAAAGAACACAAGGAGAACTACGTTCTACAACTGAAATAAATTCAATAATATCATAACGACTGTTCCGTTTTTCGCGTTACATTTTGACAATTTCAAACCGCGAAAACTTGTTTAGGTCAAATGGAACACCCTGTATTTTTAAGTCAAGTTGTGTAAAATTGAATTCCCTTTTTTCTAATATTAGCATTGTGGGGGTTAAAGCTACAACTTTTTGGAATATTTGCGATTTTATTAGAAATTCATGAATTATTGTAATCATTTCATCAAAATAGCCATGATTAGAAACAATCAGTCAATATCTTATGTCAAAAAATGCCAGCACGTTTAAATTACATCCACGAAGATTTTTTAAATTTGTTTATTATTTATGGAGAATGTGATAAAGTAATATCAAGAACTTGCAGCACATTTGCTACTCGATATCCAGAAAAACGGAAACCGTCACCAAACACTGCAAAACGCATACTGGAAAATTTTAAAAATTATGGCTCTGTCAAGGCAAAAATGCAACGAAGAAAGCCTATTGTTGATAACAAAAACATTGGGATATTTTCATGAGTTTCCAAGGATGTCATTAAGATAAGCTGCTCTGGAATCGGGACTATGCAAGGATTCAATTCAAAGAATCTTATTAAAACATAAGTTTCACCCGTTTTCATTCCATATGGTTCAAGGATTAAAAGAAACAGATTTCCTAAGAAGACAGAATTATTCTAATAAGGTCTGAGGGTCACGATTCTTATTTGGGAAATTTTGTCGAGCCGGGGGTTAAACTGGCCCCCTTTTTTAGGGATGACTCGCTTGGCGCTCGACCTAAAATAATTTGTTTTAAGAGGCCGGGGTCGCCTGTGCTTTGGCGCTAAGGGATTCCTTCACAGTCTAATAAAAAGCTTTTTGTGAATCTATACTTATATATTATCACAATTAATAGTATACAGCTAATTTAAAGAAATGATAGAAAGAGATGTAAGAAGAAGTCCCCAAAGTACGTCGGCCCGTTGCCCTTTCTAACTCTTTCTAACTACTGCCCCTTGCGGACATTCACTTTCTTATGATCCTGCCTCTTGCGAAGCTAAGTCTCGACTCCCTTACCCGTTCATTGATTTTTCATTTTTCCACCCATTTCCGTTGGCCTTTCTAGTATAAAATTGAATATAAAAATATGTATTTATTTTAAATTTAGTAATAACTCCACAGCGACCTTCCCCATTCTTTTACAGGGTGGGACCATTGAGTGTCTTCTGACAATATTATATGGACAGATGAAGCAAAATTTATTAATAATGGACTTTTTAATAGACACAATTCGCATTATTGGAGTGACTCAAATCCTCATATGTTCAGAGAGCGAAACTTTCAGGAAAGTTGGCAGTTCAATGTTTACTGTGCCATAAGAAACGATAGAGTGGTGGCATTACAATTTTATCAGGAAAATTTAAACGGTAAATTTAATTTTCTCTTCTGCTAATATGTATAGGTAAATTTTTGTTTTATTTTTTAGGTGAAAGATATCTGAATATCTTACAAAATTTGAATAATAACTATTTAGAAAATTTACCTTTCGCCGAACATAGAATATGTAGCACCCGAGAATTATTATGCACTTTCTTTCCTATTATTTGGATTTTCTACCACATGTATTATTTATTATCCTCTTCAAAAACAAATCACTGAATCTACAAAATAATAGAACTATTGGAAAAAGCCTCTGCACCCGTGACGTTTACGCCAAAGGAATAGTCAGAGGTTATGTTTTGCAAATAATATAAATCGGAATAAACACAGAAATAATGTATTTTGCTGACGTTTCGGAAAGTAATCTCTTTCCGTTTTCAAAACTTTTTTTGGAAGAACTCTTATTTTGATGTGTATGTCAAATACACAGCTTTAAGATTCTGTTTATGTTATTCCCATAGATACTTACTACTTACACAGAACATAGAACTGATGATATTTTCTTTTAGATAATGTTGAGTTTGTTAAGTTCTTCTTTTAATATTGGTAGCCAGGTTGTACAAATATCTACAGAACAATTCGATACGCACTTAACTTCATTTAATATATAAGATTATTTCTGATTCTTTAATTCTTCTGGTTCTTTTGTTAAAATTTTTGCCGAGCCCCAGTTTATTCTATGTCCGTTTTCCCAAGCATGTTCACAAATCTTTGATTTCTGAATTTCATTCTTTCTAATGTAATTCTTGTGCTCATCCAACCTCACAATGAAAGGTCTGGATGGCTCACCCACATAACATTTATCACATTCGCACGGGATATTGTAAATACAGTTTTTTTTAATTCTGCTCCCTGTTTATCGGTTTTGTTTTTGTTAAAATAGATCTTAAAGTGTTCCCCGTTTGAAATATCGTCCTAACATCAAATTTGTCACCTATACGATGTAACTTTTCCGATAGTCCGTATACATAAGGAATTATTGCTGTATAATGACGTTCAGGTTTTTGTCGTACCTGATTGTCCCTATTTTCAACATTTATGAAAACTCTATCAACAAAGGCTTCAGGATATTGATTTTGTACTAGAACCTCTTTGATAAATTTTTTCTCGTTATTTAATATTTCATTATTAGATGAAATTATTTTGGCCCTATCTTATAAACATTTTACAACACCCCTTTTAACATTTATTGACTGATTTGAGTTAAAATTTAGATATCTATTAGTATGTGTTGGTTTCAGTGTGAGGTTGGATGAGCACAAGAATTACGTTATAAAGAATGAAATTCAGAAATCAAAGATTTGTGAACATGCTTGGGAAAACGGACATATAATAAACTGGGACTCGGCAAAAATTTTAACAAAGTTCTTCTTCGGCTTCAGGATGGGAATGACCACGGCGCATTTCCACTGACTGGGCCAGTGATGTAGCCGCAGAATCGCGTTAACGATATACGTCAATTGCACAATACCTTTCCTCGGGAGATATTTGAGCAGCTTGTACTCAATGCAGTCTTAGGTAAGTTTTTGACAATTTCTGCTATTTCCGAGGGCTTGATCATGCCTTTTAGAAATTCTCGTTGCGTCAATTGTATGTCATGACCAATTAGTTCGTCTACGTCGTTTTCGATGCGGTCGTGTTCGGGATTATTCGGCATATTAGCGTTATGTATGGTCTGAAAATGGTAAGCTAAGTCGCTCGCTTTTTGCGCGTCTGTCAACGACATCTGTCCGTTCGCGCGTGTCAGAGCGGTATAACCTCCCGCGTATTTTTCAGGGCCCTCGCCAGCTTCCACAGCGAGTTGTCCTGAGGATTTAGCGCTGCCATCTTGTCCCCCCATTTCTGGTTCTTAGCAGTGTTGATGGAGCTTCTGATTTGCCTTTGCAGTCTGATCATCTCAGCCTTAGCGTTGACATCGCGATTTCGCTGCCAAAGAAGCCGTCTCAGTCTGTTCTTTTCATGTATGACTTTTTATTACCGGTTCATAAGGGTAGCTAACGAGTAACAAGTAATGCAGTTGACTGTTATTTTTCTAATCTTTATTACTTACATATAAATTCTACAAATTTTCAAGTTTGATGAAATAACTTTATTTATCCTTTTTTGCGATTGGTTAATAAAGTAAAAATATATTAATTAAGCGCAAATCTAGGGAGTGTATCAAGATGGCGAAAACCTAAAAAAATTACATTTAGTCTCAACACATTCGCCAAAACAAGCAGAACTTTTAGCTTCAAAACTTTCAACAGAATTTTGCTAGCTCCGCTCCGTTACAGTTTATCTGCATCATTATTTACTGGTCAAATAAATATGGCGATATTCATTAAAAATGATTAAGCCCTAATATCACTGGCAAGAATGCCCTTACGAAAAAGTTTCTCGCATAATGACTTGTATTTCATCATTTTAAAAATTTTGTATTTAAATTTTATCTTCTCGGTAACAAACAGGTAGTTTACCAGGAAATGAAATACTGGTCTTTAACGACAAAACTACAAAACAAGTGTTCTGAACTAATGTCGACATTCTACCACACCGATTTTACAACATTCAGAGAACAATAACACACTTTTGTAATAAATGTTCAATATCTTCCTCAGAAAAATAATTAATGGCCTCACTAAGTCTTCTTGCTCTTTCCTTTTATTCATATGGAGCAAGCGACATGGAGTTAACTCTAACACGACTTCAACAAAAGCTAATGAGATAGCCCATCAACTCAGGTGCTTAATTTTAATAGAGTTATTTTCTTTATCTAATTCTCCATTAGGGAAAGCTGTATGTTATTTACCGTGCACAACATTATAAAACTATTATTTCTGACATAGTATAAAAAGTTTGATAACAATAAAACGGTAGGAATAACAACTGAGATAAGACAATGACTAACTCGATGTCCAATATAAAAATATATTAAACACTGAATGCACTCACACACTTCATAAAATACTGCGACAAGTAGGAGGCATTTTCCATGTTTTATGTTTATGTCCTATTTTTGCTCCTTTTACCCACTGCCACAAATAACAAACTCCTTATTTTATCGTTTATCTATCTCTGTCGCCAACTATGCAATTCATCATTTTTATTGGCAAGGAACAAAAGAACTTCCCGTTGAACACACTGACTAAAATGTATTAATATTGCCATTATCTTTTATCCTGTAGTATAACGTAAACGGCCAATTAATCAAGGGATAGTATAAATTTAAAGAACATATCCGTCATAAGGGTTGTACATTACATACATACTATTTAAAATGGAGCAAAAACCTTCAAGCCCGCATTAACTGGAAACTTATTATTTATTGACTTTGTAGAGATAACAACTTTGTGGCTCATCCTATAATTAATGAATTAATTCTCCCCTATATGTCTTTTAAAACAGACTTAGTCGCCGTGGGCCTCCTCCTTTCATGCTTGCCCACAGCTTGTTAAGTATAACGTTGAGTACAGTTACAGTAGAAAGTTTGGCAACAATAAATAATCAAAATATTCGTGAATTATAAACGTATAAAAATACAAATTAGGATAGACTTGATATTTTATATATAAGCACAGAAGAGTTGAAAATAAAAGAGAGGGGGTTTTGATCAGAATAAAACAGAGTGGAATGTAGTGGAGGGGGCAAAGTAGAGTAGAGTAGAGTAGATCTAGCAAGTCAATAATAATAATAACACCACAAGTAATTACGACCCCCTTTATCCCGGAAGGCCCTAGAAGAGCCTTGTGTGGCAGGGGGATGTTTTATAAATACGAGTACTATAAAGTAACTCATCTACACAAAGAATGCTATATTAACGGTCGATTTTATTCTGTTTATCCGTGTTAAAATCTTATTTTTTCAACAAAATATTCAATATTCGAATGCCTAT
This sequence comes from Leptura quadrifasciata, assembly GCA_963675555.1. NCBI lineage: Eukaryota > Metazoa > Arthropoda > Insecta > Coleoptera > Cerambycidae > Leptura > Leptura quadrifasciata. The sequence goes on from OY776679.1 coordinate 100,708,727, forward strand.
TACTACTTCCATTTTTATCAACCGAATATGTAAGTGGTATTTATTTTGTGTTTTACTCAAAATTATTGTGTGCAAAAATTATGTCACTTGGAATATGTTAGTAGGAAAATTCGAAGATCCCTACATTGTAGGAGATTTTTGCAAATAACAATTTTTACGCTCCTCCAAGTTTATTGATTTTTATTCTTGGCATGAAGGTATTTTATTTTTAATTTTTTAGCCTATTCTCTCTCATTTCTAACGTCGAACATTGAATATGACTAGCTTCTGAACTCGATGATCATAGTATATTTACAACAGATATTCCATTTTCGCATTATCTTATTTGCGCATGCGCTGCATATCTAGCAGACGACGCGCATGGTAATTTTAAATTCAAGTTGCACTATGATGTTAATATCGCACGACTGTTATCTAGTACCGTATATATAAATATATATTTTTGATCTGTTACGATGTCACGAATTTTCGATCTTGCTGTAACTTCAAAATAAAAGGTTTTCGAGCCTTGGTCCCAATTGAACTTATCATCATGAAGGTCTGAACTACAACATATCTCAATTTCGACCATTTTCACCGGGATCCTCAAATCCTCAATAACGTGTTTCTGTGCGGGTTAAGGTACTGAACTAATTTTTTTTCAACACAATTTCAAATGTTTTTGCAATATTACATGTTAAAGATATAGATCGGTAATTTGTTGTTACAATTTTATCACCCTTTGTATATAAAGATTTAGTTATAGCAGTACTGAAGTTGGATGGACATACACCGGACTGAACAATTTTATTTATAAGGTTGACTGGTAAGTGAGACATAATTCAAAAATCTTCGGAAATTGGACTGACGTTATTTGTTGACAACCCCTAGTATGCATTTGATTAAATAGGTCTAATTAGGCTGCACACAGACGCCTAGTATTGTCATGGTATAAGATATCGATTGATTTTACCACAATTTTAATGTTCTCTTTCCCATTAATTATATATATAGAGTTGGAACACCGGATATTTCTCACCCTGTATATATCACATTAAATAATTGTCAGTTGTCGTTATTAGGATACATAAGAATGCACATCATTTGTTAAAACTCGTTCTGAATACTGTGGTAATATTGTCTGAAGTTTCCAGAGGCTTTTAGATACCTACAATAAATTTTGCTAAGCAGTTTCTCGGAATAAACTGAGAAGTGCTTATGTCATCGTTCTAAACTTTTACAGTCTATGGCTTGCGGCAAACTCAAGAACACACTTAAACTTTTATATGTCGTTTGCTACCTTTTAGTTATAATTTTGGAAAAACAATAAAAATAACCAAATATGGCAGAAATGTCAACTGACCAAACGTCAAATTTCTTGTTCCCAAAGTCACTAAAGAATAGGTTGAACGGTTAATGTTCCTTCGACCTTGTGACATCACATGTTGAAAGCAAATATGCGGCAATATTTGAAACTAGACATATCTTCTAATTATTTGAATATATATTGAGTTTACCATGATTAAATAAACGACTTATGACGAGTAGACGTGATAAAATATAAAGCTTTTTTTCCATTATTCATTTGCCATAAAATTATATATTCCTGAATAAACATAAAGTTTGAATAGGCAGACTTAAAAATTTTAAAACCGAATGTACACCTTATTTGAAGGATGAAGAAACTTTATTGATTTGCCTTAAAGAAATGTAGACATTAAAAAAATCCATATTTTGCAAACCACTAAGTAAAAATATAGTTTAATTTTGGCATAACTATTTTTAATTACGACGGACCAGACTTTCAGACTTTCCCATTGTTTATTGTTAATAAATATCTATATTTTATTTTTCTTGATAATGAATTATAAATAATATATGTTTTTTAATATTACATAGTTTATTTATAACATACAATACATTAATAAATGTTTGCAAGTATAGTTAATATATATATAAGCTCTTGCATACTAAGTGGATATTATTAAGAGTTGTTCGGAGTGTATTAGTCATCCATGCTTCCAATTTTAATTGTAAATGACTTCACGTCAATAAAATGACGCAGCCGAATGTACGGTGTGCTTGGAAAGATAGAGATAGAGATGTAATAGAATATGACATTGGACAAATTTATTATACCTAATCTTTAAATTTCTCTTGAGGACATTAGGGCTAATTTTATTTTAGTTCTACAAAAGGGAAAATGTTTATTTTAATAATACCTATGTGGGATGATAAGAATTATTTTTGAAAATCGAAAATAGAAGATAAAAAAAATATTTTTTTATATATACTTTTTTTTCTCTCATCATCCCACATTGTAACATGTCTTTTAGTGAAAGCCGTTTTTTTTAATAATGATTTATATGAGAGTAAATTGAACCGTCCTTTCGGCTTATACCCGGAGCGCTCTTAAGTTGTGCTTTCTGTAACATCTTCTAATCAATTGTTTCCTTATTTGTCCAGTAAGAAAAGAATGAAAGAGACTAATTTTTGTCCACATTTTTTCACCTTTTCACTATTATTACCACACACAGCTACGCTGCAGGTAAGAAATCACCTCCAGGCATCTAAATTAATGAAATAACATTACATAACCAGTACTCAATAAGCGTAAATATTACTTACCTTGTATAATTAATACATTTAGGCGTATACTATAATAATTAATACTGTAGCAGTCTTTGTAACACACTAAACAGGAATGAATAAAATTTAAACAAATAAAAAGTGTCTCAAATTCGCGTACTATAGTAATCTTTAAAAACTAACACTACACTAAATGTATAAAACAGTAAAAAGAATAAAATATAAGTTCAAGAAACAGTTCAACAACATTTATAATAGTTCAAGAAACACGAAAATAAACACGACAAACGATGACATTTACATTGCGTATAGTTCAAGTAATAAATTCCCGAGATAGAAAAAAACCTAACAAAAACTTTACGACATAATTATTATCGCCGCTGGCCATGGCGCTAGTTGTAATAAATAGATCCCAGTAAATGAAAAACGCAAAAAAACTTTACGACATAATTATATCGCCGCGGGCAATGGCGCCAAGCCTGATATGAAACATTCCCGACGCACATTAAAAACCTATAAAAGTAAGCGAGTCAATTTGCGAACAGCACAAAAAAGAGTACCGGTATTTTAATGAAGTCGTAAAGTTTTTGTTACGTTTTTTATGTCTCAGTTTCTTCCTACTGGAACTATACATGGATAGCTTTCAACAGATGACGTCAGAGCATTCCCCTTGCGTCTATCGCACCCAAGTTTCCGTTCAACCTGATCTTTAGTAATCTTGGCTTGTTCCTTCCCTAGATTGTCCATGATCCTATCAATGAGGAAGTTGCATGATTTTTTTTTATATCATAGATAGATAGAGGACAGAAAAATATGCTTCCTCGTATTTGTTCTTTTTCTTTTTTGTTAAAATCGAGGGTGAAAAAATATTTATTTCGGCTGAGAATTTAAAACCATTAAAACGCTCTATCCCTAACGAATAGTGTCATTCGTAACCTGTAGCGTCACGTCGTTATTGTTAAAACGTTGAAATATCTAAAAAGAATTCTGTGGTTATGGATTAACGCGTTAGGGATGTTATGAAATGATTGTCCGTCATATTAACCAATAATTAATAACAAGATTAAGAATAACAACGTAAATTAGCAAATTCAGGTCCAATTAGTGACGTCAAAATGACGTCAAAGCAATATTATAGCGTTTTCAGTCACGTGGTTTTGTTTACACAAAAGTTCAAATTTTAATGTAGCATATTTACGAAGCTAAATTTTTCTATGATTTTTTTTCATTACATTTTCAACTTATATAATACATATTATGGAAAAATAATAAAATTAAGCATTTTTAAAATCCATGCATCTTCCTCATTGTTGCTATTTTAGCATAGTGTCCCTATTTCTGGTTTGTTGATTATTGGAACTTCCTTCATTAAATGGCTGGGATTATTTTTTCTTAAACTTGTATATAAATATTTATTTAGCAAATTGGCTAATATACAATACAATCCCTATCTTTTAAAACAGTCGCCAGAATAACATAAAATTTTAAGCTCAAACAAATAATAAAAATTTCGTCGTCGCAGGCCAGTAGTCATCTATAGTTCAAGTAGGAATATCCCTAGACATAAAAAATGCAACAAGAACTTTACGACCTCATTAAAATACCGATACTCTTTTTGTACTGTTCGAAAATTGACTCGCTTACCTTTATAGGTTTTTAATTTGTGTCGGGAATGTTCAATGTCAGGCTTGGCGCCATGTCCCGCGGCGATATAATTATGTCGTAAAGTTTTTGTTGCGTTTTTTATTTACTGGGATCTATTTATTTCAACTAGCGCCATGGCCCGAGGCGATAATAATTATGTCGTAAAGTTTTTGTTACGTTTTTTATGTATCGGGAACTTATTGAACTATACCTAACTATATACTATAATATATACTATAACTAAAAAATGATCAGCATGTAACGTTCTCCACATGAACAAACTCCCTGGGGTTACCACTATATCTTTTACCAATTTTTTAAACGACAATGGAGTAGTAGCAGCGACGTCAGCATTTGACAGTCTGAAAACGGTTCAATGGACTTTGAAGAATTTGACACAAGAGTACGTCTTAGTTTGTGATCGATTTAAATATTACTGGCGCATAATTTTAATATCAAATTTGTATGGTGACATTTATTAACCTTTTTTTTAAAGCCTAGTTTGAGAGAAATTTCTATATATATCGTATCAGTGCTATTGTTGGAAAAAGAAAATTTGATGTCAGGTTTGTTGACTTTCCTGTTAACTCGTAAATTGTAAAAATAAGCACTATTAACGCTAATAATTTTGTTTTTCGGATTTTTTTTGTTAAGTAGGTATATTGTATGACTTATTTGCTTAAATATTCATTTAGTATATGTATTCATAGATTTGGTATAAGCCAATATTGACATAGAATATAACAGGTTAAGTAGTAGTAATTTCTATTTACTAATATTGATGGTTTTATAAAAGATTAATATCCATTGCTGTGAAATTTATATATTCCCTGCCAAAATGGCTTATAGAAGCACCTCTAAAGTAATTTAAAATATATACTTTTCTATAAGCATGGAGAGGATCTATGTAGATGATGAAACAGTTTTACGTATGAGTTTCTATGCCATTCTATTGCACAACGACTTCCAATCATATTGAGGAAGAATATCTCTTGGAATTTTTATGGTTATTGATATGACTGTATGTGGAATCGACTAATTTCGTTCAAAAACTGATATCGGTCTCATAGAACCTCATAGCTTTATTTTTATCTGTTTCTATGAGCACTTTTTGGCAGGGTTGTACTTCAAGCTCAAAAGTTTCTAATGAGTTTGAATTTGTTACCATTTTAGAAACAGAATATCGACGACAGCTGTTGTGTGCACTAATCGATGGAATCGAAAAAGAACAGTCAGTTTTTGGGTTTTCCATCTGCTCAAACCAGACGACAAATAGAGCTTGCAAGAATAGAAATACGTACTCAGCCCAGCAGCGTTCTGTAAAGATGATTTTCTCGAATCGAAAATAAAAAATGCAAGAATATGTTCCAAACATTTTGTCATGGGTACCTATACGATAGTTTTTACATCATTTATAAGATATTGCAATGTTGACAGTGAATTTGCCTATTTAGTCAAAATAGGATGCATAAATGTTCTTAAGATTTCACTTAAATGTAGATTGTTCTTAAGGTGATATGTAACTTTTTTTTTAGTATGCTTTACACATTATTTTAACATGTATTCTATTATATTGACTTGTGTAAAAAAGTATTGTTAATAACACAAATAAAACTGATTGAATATGTAGTTATATGGTTATTAATTACATTACATTACATTAATTCCTCCAGTAACGTGCGAATAGAATAGTCTTGGGTTGATAAATGAAGGTGGGTTTTAAGATCAAATCAGATTTTAAACTGAGTGTACTAAACAATGCAAAATACATGGAAGAATGAAAAATAAAACCCTAACTTTTTGAAAAACTTCGTTGGATTTTCAATGTATCTGAACATTTTTAAATTCAGGAAGAAAAAACGATGAATATATTAAATGTAGATAGAGCAGCATAGAGCAAAATATTTTATTTTATAGCAATACATAGTGGTTTTGTTGTTTTTATTAACATATTCTACATGTAAACTTAGGAAACATACATCTGTATATACGTTATATAAAGCCATTAACTTCTTAAATATTCATAACTGCATAATTTACAAATGTATAGATTACATAAAAATCTTTGTGAAATGCCTTGTTTTTTATACTACAGCTATATCAATGTTCTTAGCTGCTTTCGTTCGTGCTGAACATGGTAATCATGATTACAGAATATGCCAATAGAAAATAAGTTTTTTAAAATACCCATTTTTCATTGGCCCTTTTGGTAATCATGATTACCATGATCAGCACGAACGAAAGCAGCACTTGTTACTGAGTTCTATTCAATAAGCCAATACATCCGTCACAGACGTATCCTCATACAACAATCCATGGCTTAAACGGCACTTCTGGTAATCTTTGAAAATGCCTAACCTAAAATAAAAATTACATTCATCCTTAATCTGTTTTAATAATGTACAAATGTTGAAAAGCTGTAATTTGTGATTAGACATTACAGACATAAGCAGTATACTTTGATAATAAACTTTGAATTTCATATTATTCAAATAGAATCTACTACACTTACTTCACCAACGAGATATCGCTTGCTAATTTTTTTTGTATCCAGAAATTCTATCCATTTACAGGTAAGCTGAGCAAGGGCATCTAACTTGGTCATCATGGTCATAGGGTTCGTTCGAAATAACATATAATCCATCACAGACTAACCTGTGTAATCCATCACAACAGTTTTAGAAATTTTTGGGTTATCATTTAGCGATGCAGTTAAATCTTCTACTTTTAAACTACCTACATGGATCAACACCGTTAATGTACTCTTACTTAGAAATATAATTTGGTAACTCCTACAATGAAGTGTATAGATCAAATTTCAACAAATTTAACATTCCTAATTGTTAAAATTAACTCACCATTACGAAAATAAACACCTTTTGACAGTACGGAAAAAAAACACGTCGGTTGAAAAACGCAAATAAAACACAAAATTAAAGCCAGTTCAACAAATCACCAAACATATTAGTAAAAGGGAACACTAATAATTAATTTTACACAAAAAAAGCTTTTCAAAAAGCTCTAAAATACCTTAAAATTTGGTATAATTAAATGACTGTAAATATCACAAAAACCTTCGAGTCCACTGAACTGAAGTTGCAACTTGATTGTGACGTCAGCTGCTACTACTCCATTGGAAGGGATTTCCAAGTATAATAGGTACTGATCATTATTCAGTTTGTAGGCATGCTATTTTAGTCATGTCATGACGAAGTAAAATTTTACAGTAAAATATATAAAAAGAAACTTTCTTTCCTACGTAGATACGCAATACTTCTTTCTGGCGCAATATAAAAAAAAATTCTTTACCGAATTCCAAACGCAATCGTCTAAACAAAAACAACTCGCTGTAGGCGAAACCCTATTTTATCTTCCGTCTCAACAATAAATTATATATTGCTGTTCCCCATGTATAAATTTATTGTATAACGGACATTCATTTTCATATCGGAATTGCTAAGTAATATAATAAATTGTAACCTAAATATCTAAAAATGTAAAGGTAAACACACCGACCTAAAAATAATTCCATTTATGGTTATTTTCATATTTAAAGCTGCTGCCTCCCGGCGTATTTTAAGCTGTCGAAGGTCCACTTGAATCTTACCACACGTAAGCAACATAGCAAGCTCTTTCCGAACATTTCCGGGTACGCACGAGGATGCCCAAACGAGAGTCATGTCCTCCTCTAGCAGAATCAGTGAGCGAGCGCCATGTAAAGGTGATGTGAAAACGACGTAAAGCGCTAAAAAATAACACAAAAATATTAATTTTAAATCGGTTCCGCGTACTCGGTAATACAAAAAACATAACGATACCGTATTTGAATGCACCGGTGTTGTGTTGACGGTTGCTAGTGATTTAAATGCTGTGCTGGTGGTTGTTTTAATTTTAATTGTTGTTAAATTGCTTCCAGGGAAGATGTGATAGTTTTGAATACTAGTTCGTGTAAGGTGGTTTATAGTTTTCATCGTCCTGTAACTGTGATTGTGGTGCTGTTTAGTTTTTGGGATACTATATCGATTTTTGGAGACAGGGGCCTGCCGTAAATGTAAGTTTCTTGCTCATGTCGTTCTAGAACCTGGAAGTGCCTCAGTACTTCGCTTAAGTTTCGTTTCTATCGATTCGGAAACGATTATTTTCTAGGTAGTTTACCGGGAATCGGGAATAGTAGACGCACAAGCTGCACAAGTTTCAAACTCGTTTTTTTCTTTAGTAGCAGTTGGAATTTTATAATTTATTCGTTATCGTTACTGAAAATTTGAACACATTCGATTTTAAGCTGTTCATAACTGGAAAAGTAAAGTTAGGTATTATTTCTAAAACTGATTAAAGTATTTCTTTCTTATGAAATGTATTTAGGGCATTGCTAATATTCGAAGCAAACTTTATTTAAATTTGTAAATGTACCCACCTACAATGAAACATACGAAAGCATTTTCTTGATTAAAAGATAAAATAAGTAAATATAAATTGTTCACATAATCAAGAAGGCCCTTTTAATTTTGGGGCTCGACAAACCAAATTTCACTAACTACTTTGATACAGTAGGTACAATGAATATTGATTTTACTATATATTAGGTATACCTAATAGATATTTCAAAGCATGGATTCAGGATTCAGTTATTTATTTATTATAAGTTTTATGTATTTTTTACTATAGCTTTTAAAATTTAAGAATATCTTTTAAGAAAGCTGCTTAATATTTTGCTGTTTTACTTGCAAGCAAGTTTTCATAAGCAGCGTTTATTTTTACATGACATACCTACCTATGGAATGAATATCTTTATTAATATCCACAGCGTTCTTTCTCTTATTTGATCTTTTTTATATGGCAAACACAACTCGTTGTCTTGTGTGTTGTGTATTAGAGAATCAAATTTACAATTTACAGAACTAGGTATACGATATTTATATCAGTATATTGATTAGATACTCTGATGTTAATAGTGCTAATATTTCTTTGCCAAAAACACCTGAAATGGCTCGTGAAGTAGAAATTGTTTTTCAAATAAGTTACGTCATTTATGTTAGGTATCTATTGTCGGTTATTGGTCTAGTCCAAGTAAGGACTTCCCTGCACGCAAAAAACGCAACAAAAACTTTACGACATAATTATTATGCCATGCGGCATGTCTGCCATCAAACGACCTGACGCACATTAAAAACCTATAAAGGTAAGCGAGTCAATTGAGATCGAGATGGCACAAAGAGTGATGGTATTTTAATGAGGTCGTAAGTTTTTGTTGCGTTTTTTGTGTCTCGGGAAGTCCTTACTTGGACGATACATATTTTTTTTTCTAGCCAATTTTACGTAATAATATCGGTAATAATCCTTTAATAAATAAATTCGTATACCCCTCTCGACTCCAAAATTCACTTGTCAACACACGTCAAATAAAAATATGTATATCAAGTTTGCAGGTCAACTTTTGCGAATTTCCTCGCGGATTTCCAAAGCGCGAAACTCGGTTGTCACGACTATATTGCCATGCCATGGCTATATTGGTTATTCTCATGGGCAATCTGAAATTCCAATTACAATGGGCATAGTAAAAATAAAAATTAACTTAAATATTTCTAGTCTCTAGTATTTTGTAATTTCCATACACGGAGAAAAGAATATTAAGAAAAATTAAGTACTGTTTTTTAGTAAATCGATGCTAGAGACGACAATTTCTTATATTACAGAATTTTGTAATGTTACTACATATTTAGGAAAAAGTAATATTTTATTAGAAATTTTTACAATCCAAATTTTTCTAAAAAATATAGCAAGACTTCTTTGATTTATTCGTGGAGAGCAATTTTTTTTTCCGAAATTGTTTATCGCCATTAATAACAATAAAGCTCGAATCCACGAAATTTCAGCGGGGCAATCGAGTTTCGCGCTTTGAAAATTGTTTTTCCGACTCGCTTTCTGCCTAGGAATTTGCCGTGATTTATTCGTGTATAGTATGAGTTTTTTTGGAAAAATTTTTATCTACTAAAATAAACAATCCAGGGAATCTAAGCAAGGCAAAACTCTTATTCGCCGACATAACTAAACTTCAGTCGGGCCAACTCTTAGCTCTGAAATTTCAACGACGAAATACGTTAGCTTATTTTTTTTTCAGTATATAACTCTATCTCAAACGTTTTTTTATCGCTTCCGGAAATTTTTATAATACAAAAAAGTAATTTTTCCGAGTATTATAAATCGAGCCTTACAATATTTTGCTTATAACCATTCTTCAGCGGCAAAAAACGGAAAATTTTGGGCTACCTCAATTTTTTTTAAATAATTATTTATATATATATATATGACCTCCTAACTTCATATGAAGTTAGCAGGATATCTAATATTTTTTAAAAAACAAAAACGGCAAAATGTTTTTTCGCCGATTAACAGCAAAGTGCTGACTAATATCAATCAGCAAAGTGCCACTTTCCCTGCCTAGGCAGGAAAGTGAGCATTTTCCTGCCTAGGCAGGGAAAGGTGACACTTAGTTTCCATGGTAACCAACTAGTAAAAACTGCGATTTTTAATGAATTTTTATTGAATTTATTACAACAAAAATAGATAGATTGAGAATTGGAATAATTTCATTATTTTAGAATATATTTAAACAATCGACGAAAAAATTATATGTTCAACTCAGCAGCAAAATAGATTGACTACCATTTTGCTGCCTAGTTAAACAAATAACTATTCTTCCACGGCTAAAAAACGGCAAAAATTTATACTATACCTCGTACTATACCGACACCGATTCGCAAAAGTTGACCTGCTAACTTGATATACATACTTTTAGGTCGAATTAGCACAACACGCCATGTTTTCTTGGCATAATTAGAAGAAGAGAACGATTTCAAAATTCTAATTTTCAAAATGAAACAAAAATGTAACATAGTTTTAGCTCAGAATGTTATTATATTTTCTTTACCCGATAATAGCAATTTTCTTCGGAATTTTCTTATTAAAGAGTGTTTTGAAGGGGCAATGTTATTTTTCAAAGTAGAAGTGCTATAACATGCACGACAAAATTTCCTTCGCATTAATTTCAACAACTGTAGACGTCGCAATTACATAGGTACATATTTTTGTCACCGACATTTATTAATTTTGAGTCTTTGCTGCGAATTAGGTATCTATATGTTTTAGTTGTGTTGATGACTTCCAACAATATTTCTAATGGTTATAGATAAAAATACGAGTAACAATACCAAATAAGTATAAAATTCTTCACTGACTAAACAATTTTATAGCAGAAGGAAATTTTATTTATAAAAATATAAAATATAGGAATTATAATATTCGAACCTATCTGCAAGTGCCTTATATAAGGACTCAACAAATTAAACCAAAACAGCTATTCCCCCTTACGAGCGCTGAATTATATGGTAAAATTTGCGTATTTTGTCTAAACACAGTTAGCACTAGAATACAACGACTTGGAATGCTCGAATGCTACGAGGAAGTTGCGAGGCCTCCTTCATCTCAGGATGTCACTAACTGCAGACCGGTTTCGACCTATTTTTGGGTCTCGTCAGTGCAGTGCAAGTGATACCACCTTCAATACTGGAGTTCACATCTCATAGACACTGTTAAGTTCCACCGCAGTAGAGCGTAACTAGTGCCATCTCTCATAATCTCGAAACAATCCAAATCGAAAATAAAATTGATAATCATCACTGAATAAGGAATTTTATAGCAGAAGGAAATTTTATAAAAATATAAAATATAGGAATTATAATATTCCAACCTATCTGCAAGTGCCTTATATAAATAAGGACTCAAGAAATTAAGCCAAAACAGCTACGAATACTTTAAAATTGCTTATTCAATGATTATTATCAATTTTATTTTCGATTTGGATTGTTTCGAGACTACTGAGAGATGGCGCTAGTTACGCTCTACTGCGGTGGAACTTAACAGAGTCTATGAGATGTGAACTCCAGTATTGAAGGTATCACTTGCACTGCACTGACGAGACCCAAAAATAAGTTGAAACCGGTCTGCAGTTAGTGACATCCTGAGATGAAGGAGGCCTCGCATCTTCCTCGTAGCATTCGAGCATTCCAAGTCATTGTATTTTAGTGCTAACTGTGTTTAGACAAAATACGCAAATTTTACCATAGCATTTGTAAAGGGGCATAGCTGTTTTGGTTTAATTTAAGTATTGAGTCCTTATTTATATTTAAGGCACTTGGAGATAGGTTAGAATATTATAATTCCTATATTTTATATTTTTATAAAATTCTTTTTGTACACTTAAGAGTCACAGTTCATCTGCAAGTAGTTTCTACCTAAGCTAGTTAAATCAACGTCGAATTGACTATAAACTGAAGTCAAATTTCCCTAGACGGGTATTACTAACCAAACATACTGGAATACTACGATGTGGATTAGATAGATGTAATTCTACCTATTTTGGTCAATGTAACCAAATTTCGACGTAGTCTTATTCTCCACTTATGTTGACCACGTCGTGTCAACGTACATTTTACTTAAATATGGTTAAATCTAATTTTGCTACTAAATTTATTATACATAATTTACGTAGTTTCGACGTTAAATTAAACCAAAATGTTTGCTAGGAGGCGCGCTGGATAGAACAGTAATTTTGATAGGTAATGTTAAATTTAAGAACAAGTAGTATTAGTTAACTAGAAACTTGATGTTTTGTTAGAAGGTGAATTAATTGTTAATTTATTTCCTAACTGTACAGAGAGCAAATCAAATCGGTAATGGACCGTAATTTTTGCTGTTAATGCAACGAAATTGTCTTGAACCTAAAATTTCGTATAGGTAGGGGGGTATGTTGGCTGGTTTACTCTAAACCAAGTCCATACAGTATCTTATCTCGACCTTTATATTTTGTATAGATTCTTATTTAGAATTACGTTTAAAATATGAGGAAAATGTGTTTCATTAGGTAATTAGAAATTAAAGAAGATATTTCAAAAAGTTGACGCCGACAATTAGGTAAGTTGGTTTGCGACAAAAATCATACATTAATATCATTTAAGTTAAGAATACAGACAGTACCATATACTGATGCACTACTTGCCTGACTAAATGTATACGAAATCTACCAAACGTGGAACGCTCTAGCAGCTAACTACATTTAAAGGAAGCTAGCAACCAGTACCAGAACACCATTAAATATTCACTGGCACAATATTTAAAAAATAGGTTAACTTTTACTAAAACTTATTTCCTCTACAATACTTGCTGTGTATTAGGTGGTATATAATTATTATGTTTCATATTCAATGTACCGAGTTTAATACCTAATCATAATGCATCATCATAATGTAAATTCCGTAAGTTTTTTTACCCGGGTTTTTAAAATAAAATACCGAAGTATAAAAATACATTTAGGAACAACAATGCCAAAAGCGGAACGAATATTTAATTTGAAAGAATGGTGCTCGAAGTTATGAATAACATTGCACAATGTTGTTTACTCCGTTGTTTATTTCCAATGATTCATTGAATCAAGTGGAACTTCTGCAACTTGCAAATATGCTGTAATAAGTTTAGCATGTTTGTTGCGAAGTTTTTTGTTGGTAATGTTAAGTCAGAAATGTTATTTACTACTCGAGGTGTTACCTATAACAATAAGATTGATAAGACAGGAGCGATTCCTATATTTAAGTTGGGATTCAACCTACGCATTTAGTAGAGAAGATAGTTTCGACGTAATAAACTCAATTTTTTTTAAGTTTGTTTTCGGTAGACGTATTAAACGAGCTTAACGGTGCTGCGAATACAATGAAGAGCTCGACGGTGACCCTCTACAAAACCGAGTTAAATATTAGGTACATTATTTATTGTCTTAGGCAAAAAATTATGAAAATTGTAAAATAAAAATGCGTAGACATGGAAAAAATATAGTAAATGAAAAGATATATTTACGTAGACATGTTAGGATGCCATCAAATTGCAAAAAGCCCACGTAGACGTTAGTAACAGAGCACAATATTTTATATTACGCAGCGTTATTGAGTGCTTAGGCTCTACAGGGTGTTTTTGAAATAGTCACATTCATCAATCGTCATATTTTTAAAATTCGTAGAACAATATTTATTTATCAAAAAACCAAAAAATTAAATTTGAATATTGCAAATAATTTTCTCTTATTATCGAGCTACGCCATTGATCAGTTTCCTTATGGTACTTGGTACTACTTGACCGTGAACTTGTTGCTTCTTATGTTTAATCCGCCGTCGCCAAGAAGTAGGTAGTAGTAACGGCCGTCGATAGTTTACGACAGATCTCTACGTGTTAATAACGAATTACTGTGTAAAAGTTTTTAATGATAGCGAATTTTACAAACATTACACTTTATTATGACGCCACAGGCAAAAATGCCCGTCAAGTGTGCATGTTTACACGGAACGGTATTCCGATATCCGCATTCCCCATGAAAGTACGTACCTTTCATATATGGCAATTGTACGCTCCTCCCCAAGCTATTATTCCATATTGTAACTGGAAAAACACAGTACAATGTATGTAATTGCTTGATATCTAGGATTTGCCTAGAATATTTAAATTTGGCAAGTAGGCTTCTGACTGTCCGACTTAAGTTGTTGATATGATTATCCCATTTTAAATGGCAGTCTACAGTTATGCCCAAATACTTAATTTCATCAACTGGCTTGATTTCATTTTTAAGTGAAGGGAGCGTATCTATTTTGTTGATTCCAAACGACACTTATTTGGTTTTAGTAACATTTATTGTTAGGATTTTTGAATCGAACCAACATCTAATCTCCCTGAAATAATTTTCAGCTTTTTTCAATACAGCCTCCCAAGTAATGTCCTTGTACATCTATCCTAAATAACTTTGCTAAAGCAAGATATTCGGATAAATACTGAACAGTAAGAGCCCGAGTACTGTTCCTTGCGGCACCCCGTATTCAACTTCTCTTATTTTACTAAGACTTTGATGTATTATTACTTGTTGCATTCTTTCAGATAAATAATTTTCCATAAGAGTCAGCGCTGTACCTCGGAAACCTATTTGTTCGAGAGCCTTGAGTAGTTTGGGGTGGCTAACGGTATCAAAAGCTTTAGCCAGATCTACAAAGATACAAATTGTAGGGTTACTTTCTTCCATAGCTTTATATAATTCTGTTGTTAAAAAGCCAATTGCATCTTCAGTAGATCTGGCTTGCCCTAAAACCATATTGAGCGGCATTCAATATTTCATACTTTTCTAAATAGCTAGTGACTCTTCTTATAATAATTTTTTCTACAATTTACAAAGTAATGAAATTGGTCGATAATTTGAATAATTTCCACTCTTAAATAAAGGTTTGATTAACACCCTTTTAAGTGCTCTAGGAAATATTCCGTTGTTCATTATATTATTAATTATAAAACACATGGGTTTGGCATTTTGGCCTAATATTGGTTTCAGTGTACTCGACTTTAGTCCGTCAATCCCAGGTGCTTTATGAGGTTTTAATTATTTATCTCTTTTATTTCCTGTTCACTCTTTTTTTCCTAACTTAATCATTTTACAGTGTTCCATAGTACCTTCGAATTATTTTTATTTTCGCTTATTATATAATAATAATTCAAGTAGGTACCTCATTGTCTACTTCGTGCGATATATTTTGCTTATGAATTTGATGAAACCACCACTTCGAGAAGACTACATAATTTCTCTATTTACGAGGAAATACATATTTACTACCTCTAAAACCTGTTACAAAATAAAAGTAAAAACGTTATAAGATTCGTGGAAGCACTAAGCGCTTGTAAATATAGTAAAATTATGTTATTTACTTCATTATTTAATATTGCATTTTCACGTGGGTGAGAAAGGTGCGACTTATCCGTTATGTGTATATTATATACGCAGGTATATTGTATATGGACGTAAACAAAACATATCAGTAAAGATATGTTTGTACACAACGGCATATATTAGGGAAAATATAGGTATGATTAATAATTGATAAATAAACTGAGTATATTGTTGAAACAAATAGTTGACAATCCATCATTACTTTTCTAGCGAAATCATACACAATTAAAAAAAAAACTTTTCAAAGCGCCGTTTCATTTTCTGTGAGACTTGACACGTGTCAATCGAAGTCATTGTGTCAAGCATTAAGCTGTACTAATTTGCACGAATACCTATATAGGTACTTATTATAACCTTATAGTAAAAATTACCTAATTTGTTACAAGACCACTTACACGGATGCGTGTTGATTAAAATAATAAAATCTAGAATGGAACTGCCTAGAACTGACTAGAACAGAAGTAACAATATTTGGATACCAAATACCTATTTTCTTCTATAAATATTTCCGTTAGATTTTCTATTAGTTTCGTAAAATGAAAATAAAGAGTATAAACATACCTATAAAAATTAATGACTAAAGAGTTTTCGCTGTTTGTACAACGTCGTAGTTATGAAGTTGTCATTTCACGATATTTGATGTAATTTAATGTTTTTAATTTAACAATTGGTCACAAGCCAGTACCAGTAGCTCTAGCATTACCTTCGGGCAGACATTCTTAAGAAGAATATTTTATGTATATAAAGTTAGCGAAACACTTTCAGCTTCTGATTCGAGTAGGCTGATAATTTGCCGTTTTTTTGTCGCTAATTAGTTGTGCTAACGGCGATTTTGTCGTTCCAATTTTTAAAAAAAAAAACGATGTGTTAGCGAAACACATTTTCAAGAATTATCCGTTTTCAAAAATGGATACGTGAAAGTTGTCAGTTGATTTTGTCGTTAATTAGTTGTGCTAATACGGATACTGTAATAGTTTATTAATTTACAAAACATTAAAGAATGCTAGTTTAATATAAGATTCGCTAAGTCAAGTCAAAATCCTCCAAACGCCGAACATTTGTTATTAATTAATTACGGAATTATTCGATGAAACTTAGCGAATCATTGTGAAGGAAATGTTTAACGGGGGGACCTAATTCCAGCCCAGGAATTAGCCGTTCATTCGATTATAGTTAGTTGTGAGGTTTTTGGATTTGTCGCAAACGCGGAACATTAATTACGGAGCTACTCGATGAAATTTAGCGAATTATCGTAATAGCTGAGAAGGGAACAGTTAGTACGACTGAATTCTGGTCGAAGAATTTGCCGTTCGATCGATCATAATTATTTGTGAGGATTTTTATTTTGTCGCAAATGCGGAACATTTTTTATTAATTAATTGCGGAGTTACACCATGAAACTTAGCGAATCATCGTAATTACTGAGAAGGAAACAGTTAACCCGACTGGATTCTGGTCGAGGAATTTGCCGTTCGGTTGATTATAATTAGTTGTGAGGATTTCGATTTTGTCGTAAACGCCGAACATTTGTTGTTAATTAAGTTTTGAATTATTCGATGAAACTTAGCGAATCATTAAAATAATTGAGAAGGAAAGGTTTGACGGGGCTGAAGTCTGGTCCAGGAATTTGCCGTTCGGTCAATTATAATTGGTTGTGAGGATTTTAATTTTGTCGCAAACTCGGAACATTTTTTATTAGTTAATTACAGAGTTATTCGATGAAACTTAGCGAATCATCGATTTAACTTTGACAAAAAACATTTACTTGACTGGATTTTGCTTCAGGAATTTGAGGTTCGGTCGATTATAATTATATGTGAGGATTTTTATTTTGTCGCAAATGCGGAACATTTTTTGTTAATTAATTACGGAGTTACACCATGAAACTTAGCGAATCATCATAATTACTGAGAACAAAACAGTTAATGCGACTGGTCGAGGAATTTGCCGTTCGGTTGATAATAATTAGTTGTAATGATTTTAATTTTGTCGTAAACGCGGAACATTTTTTATTAATTACAAAGTTATTCGCTGAAACTTAGCGAATCATCGATTTAACTTTGACAAGAAACGTTTACTTGACTGGATTTTGGTTCAGGAATTTGACGTTCGGTCGATTATAATTATTTGTGAGGATTTTTAATTTGTCGCAAATGCGGAACATTTTTTTATTAATTAATTACTGAGTTACACCATGAAACTTAGCAAATCATCGTAATTACTGAGAAGGAAACAGTTAGCGCGACTGGATTCTGGTCGAGGAATTTGCCGTTCGGTTGATAATGATTAGTTGTGTGGTTTTTGATTTTGTCGCGAACGCGAAACATTTCTTATTAATTAATTATTGAATTATTCGATGAAACTTAGCGAATCATCGATTTAACTTTGATTAAGAAGGTTTACTTGTCCGGATTTTGGTCGAGGAATTTGCCGCTCGGTCAATTATAATTAGTTGTGAGGTTTTTGATTTTGTCAAAAATGCAGAAGATCTGTTATTAATTAATTATTGAATTTTTCGATGAAACTATGAATTATCGACTTAACTTTGATAAAAAAGGCTTACTTGACTGGATTTTGGTTCAAGAATTTGCCGTTCGGCCGATTATAATTAGTTGTGAGGATTTTGACTTCGTCGTAAACGCGGATCATTTTTTTATTAATTAACTACAGAATTATTCAATGAAACTTACCGAATCTTATATTGAACTAGGATTCTTTAAATGTTTGTAAATGAATAAACCATTACAGTATCCCTTATAGCACAACTAATTAGCGACAAAATCAACTAACAGTTTTGACGTATGACGTTTTGAAACAAACGATTTTTACTAATATGTTTCGCAAACTTTATATGAAATTAGCGAAGCACCCCGTTTTTTTTTTAAATTATAAAGGGCATTCTGTCATTAACACAACTAATTAACGACAAAATCAACTGATAATTTTCACGTGTCAATTTTTGAAAATGGACAATTCTTGAAAATGTGTTTTGCTAACTTCATATAAAGTTTGCGAAACACATTTTTTTTTTTTTAATTGAAACGACAAAATTACCATTAGCACAACTAATTAGCGACAAAAAAACGGCAAATTAGATTATACTCGACATCGATAGCTAAAAGTGCTTCGCCAACTTTATATACATGAATATTTTGACGTGCTGTTGCTTTTATGTTTCTGCCTGTACCGGCTGTACCCATAAGAACTTGTTTCTTCAGTTTGTGCATTAGATTATGAAATATTGTCTAAACGCTCATTTTACATAGAACATATCAAACTGCAACTCTTTTGAAAAATATGAAAGACAAAACTTATAGCAAAGTTTCGCCTAAGAGTTGATTTCATTTTAAAACTAATTGCTTTTCTGTTATATTTGCAAAGAGGTATAGTTCAAGTAGGAAAATCCTGAGACATAAGAAACCCAACAAAAACTGTACGACCTCATTAAAATACCGGTACTCTTTTTTGTGCTGTTCGCAAATTGACTCGCTTACCTTTATAGGTTTTTAATGTGCTTCGGGAATGTCAGGCTTGGCGCCATGGCCCGCAGCGATATAATTATGCCGTAACGTTTTTGTTGCATTTTTTTGTCTCAGTTTATTCCTACTTGAACTATACTTGTAAAATCTCACATTTCCAGCTTCTAGTTATTTAATATAACATGCCTAAACTAGATTCCTGTTGCAATAGTGGGGGTAGGTATATTTAAATAAATTCTTTAAACCGTGTCAGTTTCAACAGTCTTGTCAAGATGCCAAACAAAACTCACATATGATGAAACTTTCTTTTGCTTCAGAAGATCACGAAAATATGGCTGAGATGTTAAGAATACTATAAACAGAACGTGAAAAAATTGCCGAAAGTCTATACACAAACTTTCATTAAGCCGGTAACAGACGGAGAGGTATACTATAATATATATTATATATTACGAAAATATAGCCCAACATCATACGACTCGCCGCACATTAAAAACGAGCGAGATGCTTTGCGGTCGAGGGTCGGTCGAGGTAGCACAAATGGTAATGGTATTTTAATGAGGTCGTAAAGTTTTTTCTGTCTCAGTTTATTCCTACTTGAACTATACGTAGGTCGGCATCGCTTGATTGAGCGATATTTTATGATATATCTCGCCTCCTCTTACGTCTCGTTGCACCCGTATACACATATTTTACTGGGTATTTAACTATTTGAGGTTTTTGTTTGTTGTATTGGTGCGGAAATTTTAATTACCACTTCAAAATGAAACATTTCATTGAGAGCTAATTCCTGAAGTACGTGAAACCTGCGCCTATCCATTCTAAAGTAACTTTGTCATCTAGCTCGTTGAAAAGCGCAAATTCACTACGTTCTTTTCTTAACCTGATATGATTTGCTATCCAAAATCTTCTGTTTTTACACTTGGCAACTAGCACTGCTAGGGTGGCGTCAAATTCACTGTCAAATTCATTTTCTGATGAGCTGTCAATTATATCTAAAATTATATCACGAGAAACCATTGTGATGCTACCTTTCCAAACTACAGTTACCGAAAATATATCACAAGATCTTTCCTCGTACGTTGGTCTGCTGCTAGAATATGATATTATATCCCACCCCTAAGCTATAACATATATTATAGTATAGCTCTCCGTCTGTTATAGTTCAAGTAATAAGTTCCCGCTACATAAAAAACGCAACAATAACTTTACGACCTCATTAAAATACCATTACTCTTTGTGCTACCTCGACCGCAAATCATCTCGCTGACCTTTATAGGTTTTTAAAGTGCGTCGAGTCGTTTGATGCAGGCATGCCGCTGGTGGCCGGCGACGATAATAATTATGTCGTAAAGTTTTTGTTGCGTTTTTTATGTCTCGGGAAGTCCTTACTTGGACTATACCAGCTTTAGCTTTAATCTTTAACAGCCATATCAAATTCATAAACTTCTGTTACTAATTGACATTTCTGCACACAATTAGGTATAGGGTAACATATCTAACAAATCTCGATTGTTTAACGACTGGAAGCAATAGTGGCGTTGAAAAAAAAGCGACGAAAGCAGATAAGGCGCCTAAATGGGGACCACTTTCGATGTTTTCTTCAACTTATTAGTTAAACCAGGCAGATGTTTTAAGACAGTGAACACATATTTTGCACAGCAATCACTATACCTAAATAATACCTATCAGAACAGGCTTATTGAATTCGGCCCGAAAAGTATTTTTAATGATATTTTTATAAATATGGCTGTATACATTATGCATGAAGTCAAGGCGTAAGCTATTTTTAACCGTAGAAGTGACCAGACACCACAAATTACACAAAAAACAAATATAATTTTTCAAGACATTCCTAGACGGAAAAACAGATAATTGACTAGTTTGAGTTGGCTCCGCCTTGGTACCGCCTACCACGACATATTTATCTGTGGCTTAGTTTCTTATATAATCGCTCCATGCCAAGCTCTTAATACTTATTTGTATTAAGTCGCATCATCAATGTTAGGCACCGTTTTAGATGTTTGATTAAATTCATTCGTTATTTTTAAAGCCGGCAATGATGCCAGTAGTAATCATATTCATCTACCGAGGCACCACACACGACGAGGACATATTCAATCATATTTTTTGCAATAATGTCAAGGAAAAATTATTTCATACATTTGTTATTTTGTTGATTTTCCAATAACATTTGGGATTTATGCAAGGAAACACGATAAATTCAAATATTTACAAAAAACGGGCAAAAGTAGCATTAAAATAGGCATGATATGCCCAAATAAAGTTAAAAGGAAATTTATTTACTGTTAAGAGTTCTGTTTGCGTTCACGAAAAACATAAAATCGTAGCCAGATAACTGTGACATAATTAGAGAAGATATGAATACGAAATTTGGAGGGTAAATACATAAAAGTTCAATCTGTGTCGCTGCGTGGAATTAAAAAAAAAAAAAATTACTTTACGAATTTTCAAAATTTTAAAATGTGAAAATCAAAAAACTAAAAACGCAGTAACGTAGAATATAACATTTATCACAAAAAAAAAAAAAATTAATTATCTTGACTAAGTATTTTTAATTGTGTGACTCTTAGAAGCTTTCTGTTGTTCATCTGCGGCAAATCCGGATATTTCTCATTAAATCTTCTACAAGTTCTGCTGATAATCTTATTGCACTCTCCATGGATAATAAACAAACCTATTAAAACTGTGTTTGTATAATTATTTTCTGCCATATTTGTGCTACAGCTATTCAAATTAAGTGCAAATATCACTAACGTCAAATTTATTTAGAAAAGTAGCATGTCTGGTGTCATTACAAAATGACAGAATAAAAATGTCATGGCCCACCCATTATGATATACAAAAAGACTAATGTTCTTGGTAAAGTTATAGAAAAGTGCCCATAAATCGAAAACGATGCGCATTAGGTATAGGGTATATTACATTTTTAAATAGGTGAATGTGTCACCTTTCCGAATCAGTAATAACATACAGGGCATTCCATTTAAAAAAATTGACTTTCGTGCATTTTTCTAAATCACTTATAGAAAGTGTTCTCTAACTTACCCTGTATTTTATTCGAAATATTTGATTAATAGAGGAGATGCCCCCAGGCCTTGCCTAGCCGTAACTAAAAAATTATATTTTAATTGCTGCGTATAGGTAAGAGAAAACATGATTTACTGAATTTGGCAATAAATTCAGACAAGAACTATCTCGAAAACGGCTTGAGATAGGTATAGGGAAATATTAACAAACGTTACTCAGAAAGAGACGATGATCCAAAAAAATCCAAAAATATACAGGGTATTCCATTTAAAATGACGAATATGTTGCCAGTTTTACGTATAAGTGGCAACACCGCACTTTCGAAAATATTTTAGTTGGAGACATCCATTCTCCATATACTTTTAATACTCCACTCACCGTGGCACACCCTGTAAGTATATGTACATATTCTTGTCTAAAAATATTACTAAAAGTTATGAAATCGAATTTTGATATTAACGTTAAGAAAAGATTTTTGGGTCCTTCCGTAACAACAAATAAATATGACCTTTTTCATTGTGGTTTATTCTCTTATATTCTTTAATTTAACTGCTTCTACAGAAAATTGCAAAAATTGAATGAGCGAATCACGCGGCGAAGCTTAAATCTCTAAAATTCTTACATAAGGATCTGTACATTTATATTTATTTTATTATACATTTATTTAACGTCGGCCTATTTCCGCTACTGAGGCCTATCACCGACGTCTGTAGACGAACTACACCCAACCAGGAATTTTGCCGAACCTCTTTCCTTAAGAAGAGGATCTTTTACTTGCCCAACATTTAATAGACAAGGGACCGACGGCTTTACATCCCCTCCGAAGGATGGTATATCTCCTATACAACCCTCGCATAAGGTTGTATAGCTTCCGCGCATACACTGATATACAAGCCGCTGGAAGATGTGTGAGGCAAGAACGCGGTTTCCGTTGGAATGGTCACCCATCCAAGTACTAACTGCGCCTGTCGTTGCTTTACATCGCATACCGAAGTATGTACATAGTAAAGACGCACCTACGTTCGCCCCGGATCTGTACATATATTTATGAAATATTCTGCTCTGATAATAAACAAAAAAAAAA
Source organism: Leptura quadrifasciata (assembly GCA_963675555.1). Lineage (NCBI taxonomy): Eukaryota > Metazoa > Arthropoda > Insecta > Coleoptera > Cerambycidae > Leptura > Leptura quadrifasciata. The sequence continues at coordinate 100,732,362 of OY776679.1, forward strand.
ACACTGATATGAAATTTAAAAAATATGCTTTTCTCTACGAGCTCTATATTTTTTGGTTTTCGTATTTGTGAAGAGTACTTATATACCAACATTAGCGTCTATTAAATGAAAGTGACACGAATTCGCTGCCTCGGAGATACATGTGCTCACTTTATTTGTTTGTTGCTTGCTTGTGAGCACTTTATTTTGCAAATTTATTCCCTTTATTCAGATTTTACGTGTTGTTCAAGTTGAAATTGATACGAGGAACAGCTCGGGCGGGAATAGAGTTTTAATTTGTAATTTAAAATGCTTATTTATAGGGGTGAATAAAATATGTTGGGCCTGGGGGAAATCGGGGTGGAGGGTGGCGCCCTCCTGATTAGGACCATTGGAATTATACTGGGAATTATACGGGTTGGGTAGGTTGCGTTTGGGATATGCTAACAAGCTTAGGCTCGCAAAGAATGGAATGAAAAAAGTTAATGAAAATTCCATTATGTTGAAATCTTTCGTTGTTTTAAAAATCAGGGTCGTTCATTTCAAATATGATTACGAGCATTAGAGTTATCAAGCCACTTTTAGTGAAATCAAAAAAATATTGAACATTTTGTTACGGATATTAAGGATATAATTTTGGTTAGATACCTTTCTAGCTAAAATTTGACCAGTAGGCATTTTATACAACTTTAAAGGAACGATAAATCAAAATAACGTTTTGACAAAGACAGAAACTTGCAGCGATCAATTTGTACCCCTCATAATAATCATAAAATTATAATTTGGATCTGAGAAAACTAAACAAAACAATAAAGATACAGCACTACAATTTTATAAATAATAATACATTTGTCTCGAAACCAGACGGGGTATTATAGATAGATTGGGATTCGAACCACTTCTTGAGGATAATATATATTTGAAAATTATTTCGCAGTAGGTGGGGCTCGAACCCATGGGTATGCTCGGAAGGAAAGCTAGAAGCGCTAACTCGTTCTATTAACAGAAACAGTAATTACTAAAAAATAATCAAGATTTTTAAAACCTTCGATGGCAAAAATAATCTAAGAAAATTTAATTCACAAATATAAGTGCAGTTTCTTACCATTACCAAATTTAAAAACTATTTTAATGTGCAGAAATTGTCAATTTTCTAATATTTTATAAGCATTTTACCACCTTTGTGGATAATTCCATACTTTTACGGCAACAATTTATTAGAGCTATACCTAACGAAAGTTAGAGTAATTGTTGCGAAGACGTCGAAAAACTCCGGAGGAAAATTTTTCGGAATGGAATTTATCTTTTTCCGAAAGATGTTTTTACGTCCAAGTGAACGAAGCTAAGTTTTTGCCGAATGGGTTTCTTTTCGAATGCATAAAATTTGCCGTAAATCCATCTTTCGCCCAAAGACGGCATTTAGTAACTGCAACGAAAACTAAAAATATAGCAATTATCCCTAAAAATAAGCTATTCTCGAGGCTACCCTAAAAAAAATGCGCCAGAGGTACCTAGTGATAATAAAATTCATAAAAGTATGTTTAAGAATGACATATTTATCGGTGGCAGGTGTATATGTTTTTTCTGCGGCTTACCCCTCGGTCGGTTCTACACGAAGGACCTGAACGATGAAATCTTTAGGGATTTTTGTGGGAATATACTGCAATATAAGAACTTTAAGGTCTAAAGACACGAATTTTGAAGTAAGTCTTTACCGAATGGGTTTCTTTTCGAATGCATAAAATTTGCCGTAAATCCATCTTTCGCCCAAAGACGGTATTTAGTAATTGCAACGAAAACTAAAAATATAGCAATTATCCCTAAAAATAAGCTATTCTCGAGGCTATCCTAAAAAAAAATGCGCCAGAGGTACCTAGTGATAATAAAATTCATAAAAGTATGTTTAAGAATGACATTTTATCGATGGCAGGTGTGTATATGTTTTTTCTGCGGCTTACCCCTCGGTCGGTTCTACACGAAGGACCTGAACGATGAAATCTTTAGGGATTTTTGTGGGAATATACTGCAATATAAGAACTTTAAGGTCTAAAGACACGAATTTTGAAGTAAGTCTTTACCGAATGGGTTTCTTTTCGAATGCATAAAATTTGCCGTAAATCCATCTTTCGCCCAAAGACGGTATTTAGTAATTGCAACGAAAACTAAAAATATAGCAATTATCCCTAAAAATAAGCTATTCTCGAGGCTATCCTAAAAAAAAATGCGCCAGAGGTACCTAGTGATAATAAAATTCATAAAAGTATGTTTAAGAATGACATTTTATCGATGGCAGGTGTGTATATGTTTTTTCTGCGGCTTACCCCTCGGTCGGTTCTACACGAAGGACCTGAACGATGAAATCTTTAGGAATTTTTGTGGGAATATACTGCAATATAAGAACTTTAAGGTCTAAAGACACGAATTTTTAAGTTCTATGGCGGAAATTAGATAAGTTCTTGGATACAAAGTTACTCAAGGCCAGTCAGTGGGTGATTCGGGGGTCATTAACCTTTAATATCTATGCCATTAGGACGCTTCACCAGGTGGAAAATCACATAAGACACATCATATGCTTGGACGATGAACCGTTGCGTCGCAGGTAGTTTCAAATGCATCATCTAATGAATAGTTTTGCATAGATTTAAAATTCGCGTCTTTAAATTTAAATAAGGTGAAACTGTATATTGTCTCGAGAGTTCAAAGAATTTAACTCTGAGAGTGAAAACCGCCATATCTCTGTCTCCAAAGGTGTCACCAACAACCTCAAGGAAATAAAACATGTAAAATCCTTCAGAAAGGATGGGGGCGGGTTACTTACATGACCGTAAAAATAGTCGATTTTCTAATATTTTATAACCGTTTTACCACCAATCAAAAATTAACTGAGATACAATTTATTATAAAGTCTTAAATTCACCTTTGTGAATAATTCCATACTTTTTCGAAAAAACTTGGGGTAATTGTTGCGAAGACGTCGAAAAATTTTTCGGAAGTGTGAAAACTATTTTTCGTTATTTTGAAATTTTTGGACGTATCTTATTCCGGAGTATGTTTTTACGTCCAAGTGAACGAAACTTAGTCTTTCCTGCATGGGTTTCTTTTTGAACGCATAAAATTCGCCGAAAATCCATCTTTCGCTCAAAGACGTTATTTAGTAACTGCAACGAAAACTAAAAATATAACGATTATGTCTAAAAAATAAGCTATTCTCGAGGCTATCCTAAAAAATGCGAAGAGGTTAGTACGTAGTGATAATAGAATTGATAAAAGCATGTTTAAAAATAATACATTTATCGATGGGTGTAGTCAAAATATAAATACATACCGTGATATATTCAGGTGGTTTATTGCTGAATATCTAGGGTATAGTGTGTGTATATATTTTGCATTTTACCCCTCGGTCGGTTCCATACGAAGGATCTGAACGATGAAATCTTTAGGGATTTTTGTGGAAATATACTAACAATGTAAAGAACTACTATTGGTCTAAAAACGCGAATTTTGTAGTGCTATGGCAGAAACTAGATTAGTCAATGGGTGATTCCGGGGGTCATTACCCCTTAATGTCTGTGCCATTAGGACGCTTCATCAGCTGAAAAATCACATGAGACACATACGCTTGGACGTTGAATTGCTTCGTCGCAGGTAGTTTCAAATGCCTCATATCTAGCGAATAGTGTTCTATAAATTTTAAATTCGCGTCTTTAATATTAAATAAAGTGAAACTGTATATCGTCTCTAGAGTTGATGAGTCTAACTCTGAGAGTGAGAACCGCACATTTTTGTCCAAAGGTGCTACCAACACCCTTAAAGAAATAAAACATGTGCGGGTCGTTCAGATGACCACCCTGTGCGTTTTTCGCACTCTATATCAAAGCTAATAATTCTATTTGACAACTGTTTCAATGCCCCGAATAACGCCCATTTTTAAAAATACGCGAAATAAACGTACGAGCTGTATATTTAACATCCTCTCATACAACGTATGAAGACTTTAAAGGTTAACGTTCAATGGCCTGGAAATAAATGCAAAAGGGCCGCATAGTATTTTACGTGTAAAGCTCGAAATAAATCTCCATCGTAAATAACAAGCCGAGCAACATCAATGGATAAATATTCCACATATACATAAATGTAAGTACTTGACTTTTCGCCAAAATATCTAACCTTGAGTTTAAATATTGGATTTGATACGTGCCCTACATTTGGAACGGGAAAAATGTTCAGCTGGAAAACGGCATCGGGAATGAGTTGCCTTTGTTTACACGCCCACGGTAGTTCCGAGTTTTCTTTTAAACTTTACATGAATTTTTTACATTTGTTTCGTTGTTTAAAATTGAATACAAACAAGTTCCGTATACCTCGAGCAAAGCAAAAACAGAGTTAAAATAATGAAGTAACCCAAACAAAAAATATGTTTAGACTTCTTTAAATTCTCGCTTTTCCGTGTGTATTCGCTCAATCTGTTCAGACCTTGATCTCGCAGCCGATTTCATGTCGTCCTAACGCATGCTGGGAAGTTGGTTTCATCTTTGGCCTAAGTGGAGTTGGAAAATGGTTACTGTCCTCTATTGCAGTAGTTTTTCTTGGCCCGCCAGAACCCACTTGTCTTATTCAGTTTATGAGTTTCTGTAAGCTTTCGGTTTAATTTTTGAACCGCGCATTTGCTGCATTTCTCTGCATTGTAATGCCTTGTTGAGACCAACCTTGTCCAAGTTTCGAGATAATATAATCTTTCTGGGCTTCACCTAACACATGGTAAGTCATCACAATTAAGTAATATATAAATAGCTATTTGTATGACAAGGGAGAAAAGTGCATAATTTCCTCCCGCGGATAGTTTGATCAATATCCAAGGGAGGAAATGGCACTTTGCTCCTGTGTAATGCATATGGTTTTTTCTACGACCATTTACAGTGTTTTACATTGGTTTTACATATATTTTATTATATTTTCTTATGCATGACAATCAATAAACCAAATACGTCAAAATATCATAATAGGTATTTAGATAAGTAAATATTGTTAAAAATCAAAGTACATGGAACGTTGCTAAGGTGGCTTCTTGTTTACAAAATAAACAAACTTCCAAAAAGTTTATAATAATGTATTCCGAATGTGAAGATGAAGTTCCTCAAGCCAAAGTATTTTCCTCCCTCGGGAGGAAAAGTACTACTTTGCTCCCTGAAATGAGGGGGCAAAATAGTATTTTCTATAGAGGGAGTAGAAAATAGTACATTATACACTAAGGGAGAGAAACGTCTTATTTTTCCTCAGGTGTAATTTGAGGCCCGAGGGCAACAAATACATCGAGGGAAAAATGACCGAGGTGTATATATAGTATTTTTTCCACGATCGGGAGTAGAAACGTTTATTTCATAAATAAAGAATTATAATAAATTGGAGCGAAATTACAATATTTAGAATCCTTTGGTATATTTGCATTCAACGTATCATGGCAGCAGATATTTGTTTACAAATACATTGAAAGAAAATGAAATAAAAACTCCCTTAGGGAAATTATTGTCTAATTTCGTCCCTAGGGAGTAAATGCTTTACTTCTGTCACAATTTTGATGCCATAGAAATCGATTTCTACTCCCTGTCGTGGAAAAAAATTATTTTTACTTAATATGACAATGACACTGACAGTAAAACAGTAATATCATGATTAATGCGTTAAAATAGACCATATTTACAATCGGAAAACCTACAGGAATGGACAATGTTGGTAAAAGTAATAAAATAAAAGGAAACAATAATTTGTTATCGTTGTTATTTCTTCGTACTAAAGTTTTTCTTATTTCTCTCTAGTGGCGTAACAACGCTCATAAATTTGCGATGAATACTAGCAATTTTACTTGACTCTGAGCAAAGGTTGACTTCTTAAAGAATCACACTAACGATACCTATTCATGTCTCCTCTACCTAATCTAATCCCGTAATTTGTTTTATTTCCAATTCGTGTATAATAATGTTTTCATCGAGTTTTCACCTAGATCCCCGTTTATTTATTTTCACCGGCGTTTATTTGGATTAGCCGAGTTAATCATTCGGAGAAATTTTAATTCATTACTAATAAAATTATAAAAAATAAATAAACATTTAAAGGAATTTATCGCGTTGTTTTCCACAGTTTGATATATTATTTTATGAAATACGTAAATAAAATAGTAAGACATGTGTTCCTATTGGACTATTTATTGTGTTGTCGTTATACCTATAACATTAGAATTAAATGAAAGAAATCCAAATTTAATAATTACTTCCACGTCCAGTGGGAAGTATAGTAACGCAAAAATATATATATTTTTAATTGGATTGAATGCGGTGGGTTCTTGATGAAATATATTGAATAGAATAATTTTCATTATACCATTCTGATATTATGATTTATCAGTACTCTATTCTTCATTGATATGACACCAATATCGGCATAGGCTGAAAAAATTCAATTATTTGAATTGAAGAAAAGTGCATTAATTACTTGAATTGAAGAAAAGTGCAAGGCTTACAAATCATCGTTAAATATTACAGTATTTATGGTATAATGAAAAATACTGAACGACGCGACGCGATTGATAGTAAAATCTTGGCTTCGTTTCGATTTTACAAACTTCAATCTTGTCTGTTATTTGCTACATATCGGCCTTATGACGTTAACAACTATATAAATATTCAAAAGAATAGTTACAATACGCACTTGGTTTATTATTTCACGAAACATATGTCAGATAAAACTGAACAAAACTCATGAAACAATAAATCAAGTGCGTATTGTAACTATTCTTTTGAATATTTTTTATAATTTTCTATATCTATTTTTGTTGAATAGGCTTAAAATGCCACGTCAAGATTTTAAATTTGAGCGAAAAAAATTTGTTTGTCTGTCTGTCGGTCTGTAACTTTTTTGTGCGCACGTTTACTCTGGAATCGTTTATGATATTGACTTGAAATTTGGTACACTTATGTATTATAACGAATTCTGGAACTAGATTATATTTTGATCTAATTCCGTTGAAGGGTTCGGGGTAAATGGGATAAACTAAGTGCAAATAGGCAGAGCAAGCAGATAAGAGTCAATGAAATTGCAATTTAGGGCATGTACGAAAAGTCAGTCTCAAAAAAATTTTTAGCATCAGCCCCCCCCATCAATCCCAAAACCACCCCCACACTAGTATAAAAGGGTGTAAAAAAATAAAATGTGATTTAGTGTGTATACAAGAACGAAACGTCTTAAAAAAAATTTTGGCATTAGCTGCCCCCTCTACCATCCCCATTGCCACTCCCACCCTATTATTAAAGGGAATAAAATATTACATTGGGATTTAGTGTGTATAGGATGCAAAATCTGGATGTGGAAGTAGTTATTCCTTGGGCAGCGGTTTTCACCTTTCTAGCGATAAATGTAGCCACTGCGTCTTGTGGACCTGACTCGGATATTTGTTTCATTTAAACACAGAGTAAACAGAAAAAAATTTAATAGTACTATTGTATTTACATAAGACAAAAACTGTGATAAAATTTATGTGTAGGCTGTACAAAACGGTATATATTCTTGAAAGTCAAGGCAAAAACAGCAACTGATCCCATATCATCCACTTGAACAGAAGCAGCGTATTAAATGTTAACATGACCAACATTATCTTAAAATAGTATGACAAATTTACATTCACAACAACGTTTTGGTGTACGGTCCTGAGCAATTCCTCGACGTTCCTGTTGTCGCCTTGGGCTAGTAAATACGCCACCATGCGAACATCTAAGGGAATATCTGGCACGTTGGGGAGGTCCAAAGGAGCTGGAAAGAAACCACCGTTTCAGTATTATTCAAAACGTAAACAAATCATTAGCTTAAGGCCTACCTACGATGGTCGATCCCCCCGCCCTCCTCTTACAGATGCATGGAATAAGTGAAAATAAAGGAATTCAGAGGCAGACCAGTAGTAAGGCTATGCACGTTTTGGACCATCAGTAGAGTAACACCGCCGGTTACAAATAACGTCATGAACTGGATGCCATGTGTCCATCAGGATATAAAACAGATCTTAAACAGCTCTGAACAGGTTTTTGACAGGTCTCAAACAACCATAAATAGGTTTTTAACAGATATAAACAAGACTCAAACAAGTTTTAAACATGTCTAAACAGGTTTTCAACAAATATAAACAGATCTTAAATTATAAGGACTCCTGATGGACACATGCCATCCAGTTTATGACGTCATTTGTAACCGGCGGTGTTACTCTACTGATGGCCCAGAACATACATAGCCTTACTACTCAGACCCATCTCGAAAACCCGCTGAGCACCGTATCCCCTACTCAAAGGGGTCGCGCAGTATTGTATTTATTTATTTTTCACGAAAATGGTACAGACAGACGTACAGATGCTTTATGCCGACTTAAATAAACAACAGATTCTTTAGTTGATCAAAAATATGAGGTGCTCGTCTATTGTATGTTAGAAGGTGCAATTATTAAGGTTGCACAGCTATTTGAAAAGAAAAATTGAAAGCAAATGATTTTATCAAATGCAGTTGCAAAATTTGTGATCATAAAAGGTTAAAAAAATAATATGTGCGCACAATTATACATGCAAGGAATGCCGCAATTAGCACTGTGATATTTTGTCTCTTACTTTTTTTTTAACAAAAAATATATAAGCCAATGCAAAGTGGATAAATTATTACAAAAATAATAAATGTGTAGGAAAGTAAAAATATTTGCTACGAAAGGGAATGTATTTATTGCCACCCATCAAGGCAATAAGTCGCCACCAGATGGAGCTATTCGATAAGTTGCGGACACCCTTTGTCTGTAATTTGATGACTGGAGGAACGACAGTGAAGTGTGTTTGTGAAAAACCGATTTTTTTTACCAATTTCGCGAGTCAATTGCGGTCGAGACAGCACAAAGAGTGATGGTATTTTAATGAGGTTGTAAAGTTTTTGTTGCGTTTTTTATGTGTCGGGATATCAAGTTAAATGACTGATAAACATGGTTATTGGAGTTGATAGATTTTTGGTTATGTGGGTTATGAGGTTCAAAGGCTTGAGTTTTCAGATTACAATTTTATTCTTAGGGTTAGTCAATTGTTTTTTTGTGTGGCTGTGAATTTTGTATTTTTTTTTATTTAGTTTTTGATTGTTTTTATTGTTTTCATTTTTATTAAGGAGCACTAATCAGCAAACCCAATCCACTGCTTTATATTTAGATACCTATCCCTATTCCAATATGCCTATTCCATGCTTAAACTCTTCAAGGGATAGAAAACAACCCCAAATAAAAGATTTGTGTGAACTTAGCAGAACAACTTTGCAGAATTAAAAAAACAATAAGTCTATTATTTGCCGCTAATTAGCCGCTAATTAATCGTGAAAGTAACAATTTTGCCGTTGTTAATTTAAAAAAAAATGGAAGTTAGCAGAACATCTACCAAAAACATTTTTTAATTAAAAGCAAGTGGCTCAGAATTTGCCGTTTTTTAACCGTAAACAAATGGTACAAATGAAATTTTCAAAAAATAAAAATTAAGGCGGTAAAATCAAAAAAATCATTTTTTAAAATCATCAAAAACTTTCAGAATGAAAAACCCATAGGCCTATTATTTGCCGTTAATTATCCGCTAATTAATCGTGAAAGTATCAATTTTACCGTTGTTATTTTTTAAAAAATTTTGAGAGTTCTGCTAACTTCACAAGGAAGTTAGCAGAACATCTACCAAAATTTTTTTTAAATTAAAAGTAGGTAGCTCAGAATTTGCCGTTTTTTAACCGTAAACAAATGGTGCGAATGGAATTTAAAAAAAATAAAAATTAAGGCGATAAAACTAAAAAATCATTTTTTAGAATCAGCAAAAACTTTGCAGAATTAAAAAACTATAGGCCTATTATTTGCCGCTAATTAATCGTAAAAGTAACAATTTTACCGTTCTTAATTTTTTAAAATTTTTCTAGTGTTCTACTATTTTCTATTCCCGCTTTTATAATTAATCATAACATTTTCGAATTTGTCTTGCGAATTTTGCAATTTTTTATTAAGAATTTTTAATTTTTTCCCCCGAAACTCAGCAGAACAGCCCTTAAGCTCGTTTGAAAATGGCTTTTACCGTTGTTAATTTTTTAAAAATTTTCGGGTGTTCTGCTAACTTCACATGGAAGTTAGCAGAACATCTACCAAAAAATTTTTTTAATTAAAAGTAGGTAGCTCAGAATTTGCCGTTTTTTAACCGTAAACGAATGGTGAAAATGAAATTTAAAAAAAATAAAAATTAAGGCGATAAAACAAAAAAATCATTTTTTAGAATAAGCAAAAACTTTGCAGAAATAAAAACCCATAGGCCTATTATTTGCCGCTAAGTAGCCGCTAATTAATCGTGAAAGTAACAATTTTACCGTTGTCATTTTTTAAAAAATTTTCGGGTGTTCTGCTAACTTCACATGGAAGTTAGCAGAACATCTACCAAAAAAAATTTGTCATTAAAAGTAGGTAGCTCAGAATTTGCCGTTTTTTAACCGTAAACGAATCGTGAAAATGAAATTTAAAAAAAATTAAAATTAAGGCGATAAAACAAAAAAATCATTTTTTAGAATAAGTAAAAACTTTGCAGAAATAAAACCCATGGGCCTATTATTTGCCGCTAAGTAGCCGCTAATTAATCGTGAAAGTAACAATTTTACCGTTGTTACTTTTTTAAAAATTTTTGGGTGTTCTGCTAACTTCACATGGAAGTTAGCAGAACATCTACCAAAAATTTTTTTTAATTAAAAGTAGGTAACTCAGAATTTGCCGTTTTTTAACCGTAAACGAATGGTGAAAATGAAATTTAAAAAAATAAAAATTAAGGTGATAATACAAAAAAATATTTTTTTAGAATAAGTAAAACTTTGCAGAAATAAAACCCATGGGCCTATTATTTGCCGCTAAGTAGCCGCTAATTAATCGTGAAAGTAACAATTTTACCGTTGTCATTTTTTTAAAAATTTTCGGGTGTTCTGAGAACTTCATATGGAAGTTAGCAGAACATCTACCAAAAATTTTTTTTTAATCAGAGTAGGTAGCTCAGAATTTGCCGTTTCTTAACCGTAAACGAATGGTGAAAATGAAATTTACAAAAAAATAAAAATTAAGGCGATAAAACAAAAAACAATTTATTAGAATAAGCAAAAACTTTGCAGAATTAAAAACCCATACGCCTATTATTTGCCGTTAAGTAGCCGCTAATTAATCGGGGAAGTAACAATTGTACCGTTGTTAATTTTTTAAAAATTTACGGGTGTTCTGCTAACTTCACATGGAAGTTAGCATAACATCTACCAAAAAATTTTTTTTAATTAAAAGTAGGTAGCTCAGAATTTGCCGTTTTTTAACCGTAAACGAATGGTGAAAATGAAATAAAAAAAAAATTAAGGCGATAAAACAAAAAAATTATTTTTTAGAATAAGCAAAAACTGTGCAGAAATAAAAACCCACAGGCCTATTATTTGCCGCTAAGTAGCCGCTAATTAATCGTGAAAGTAACAATTTTACCGTTGTCACTTTTTTAAAAATTTTCGGGTGTTCTGAGAACTTCATATGGAAGTTAGCAGAACATCTACCAAAAATTTTTTTTAATCAAAGTAAGTAGCTCAGAATTTGCCGTTTCTTAACCGTAAACGAATGGTGAAAATGAAATTTACAAAAAAATAAAAATTAAGGCGATAAAACAAAAAATAATTTATTAGAATAAGCAAAAACTTTGCAGAATTAAAAACCCATAGGCCTATTATTTGCCGTTAAATAGCCGCTAATTAATCGGGCAAGTAACAATTGTACCGTTGTTAATTTTTTAAAAATTTTCCATGTGAAGGTAGCAGAACATTTACCAAAAAATTTTTTAATTAAAAGTAGGTATCTCAGAATTTGCCGTTTTTTAACCCTAAACGAATGGTGAAAATGAAATTTAAAAAAAATGAAAATGAAGGCGATAAAACAAAAAAATCATTTTTTTTAGAATAAGCAAAAGATGTTCTGCTAACTTCCATGTGAAGTTAGCAGAACACCCAAAAATTTTTAAAAAAGTGACAACGGTAAAATTTCTACTTTCACGATTAATTAGCGGTTACTTAGCGGCAAATAATAGGCCCATGGGTTTTATTTCTGCAAAGTTTTTACTTATTCTAAAAAATTATTTTTTTGTTTTAGCGCCTTAATTTTTATTTTTTTAAATTTCATTTTCACCATTCGTTTACGGTTAAAAAACGGCAAATTCTAAGTTACCTACTTTTAATTAAAAAATTTTTTTGGTAGATGTTCTGCTAACTTCCATGTGAAGTTAGCAGAACGCCCAAAAATTTTTAAAAAAGTGACAACGGTAAAATTGTTACTTTCACGATTAATTAGCGGCTACTTAGCGGCAAATAATAGGCCCATGGGTTTTGTTTCTGCAAAGTTTTTACTCATTCTAAAAAATGATTTTTTTGTTTTATCGTCTCAATTTTTATTTTTTTTTAATTTCATTTTCACCATTCGCTTACGGTTAAAAAACGGCAAATTCTGAGCTACTTACTTTTAATTAAAAAAATTTTTTTGTAGATGTTCTGCTAACTTCCACGTGAAGTTAGCAGAACACCCGAAAATTTTTAAAAAATTAACAACGGTAAAATTGTTACTTTCACGATTAATTAGCGGCTAATTAACGGCAAATAATAGGCCTATAGTTTTTTTAATTCTGCAAAGTTGTTCTGCCAAGTTCACACAAATAAATTCTGAGCCACCTGCTTTTAATTAAAAAAAGTTTTTGGTAGATGTTCTGCTAACTTCCATGTGAAGTTAGCAGAACATCCGAAATTAACAACGGTAAAATTGTTACTTTCACGATTAATTAGCGGTAAATAATAGGCCTATAGCTTTTTTAATTCTGCAAAATTGTTCTGCTAAATTCACACAGATAAATAAAAGGTGACTATTTTTGAGTGGTACGTATACTTTTTTGTATATAATGAACAAAACACATTGCAAAATATCTGCCGAGGTAAAAACCTAATGGTACCCCACTATTAATTGCGTAACCGTTTAAGAATGTGTACTGACCTTCATTATTTAACCTAAAAATGTTCCTTTGCATTGATTCTCCCCTTTCGCTAATGAACTGCCCCAATGTGTAGGAAATTTGGTCCAAAGCCTGCTGAACCTTGAGGACAGTATCAAAATTTCTTTGAAGCTCACTACGTAATTGCAGATTATTGCTTGTTGAATTGTCATCGACTCGGTCCAAACCTGCCGTTTCAATATCGTTTTCTATAATTTCGTAAATTTCCTCTTCGGAGTCATAACTTTCTGTGCCCACTAGTAATCCGCCAGCTCCGTCGTCGTCGAAGATTTGTGCAATCGTTGGAAACCTCGGGGTTTTCAGCCTGTTAATTTCAACCATGTCTTAATAGTCCCTCTGGATTTAAAAATAACGGTGTTAGCCCAGCCATATCAGGATATATAATGGAAGTTATTCTAACAGTCGTTAAATTTGGCGGGGATAATCCAAAGCATAAGGTGAAGTCTATACTAGACCATTGTAATATTAAACAATTAATTGAGGTGGAATGTCAGTCAGCTCCCTCGATCATCTAGTATACCATAACGGTTTTACCAAATCCCATCAACCCTTAAAACAAATAAAACAATGTGATTTAATGAAACAAATCTAATTACTATTTTCTGCAAGATACTCACTGTCGTAAGTTGGGGATCGTTATCGAAGACATCTCACGACCCAGATTCAGTCAGTGAAATCAAAAGGTCGAAAAAACCACAAAAACCACAAAACCATCATACACAGCTCGATACACAGGGATAGTGGAAATCTTGATGGAAGGGAGACCCATGAGGGAGGGAAAGGAAGAAGATTCTGAAAAAGAGAAGGGAAACAATGAGGGAATGGGAGTCTAGATAACGAAGACAGAAATCGCAAGGTTGTTAGATAAAAAAATGTTTCGAAAAATTTTAACGGTCTATAAGTTTTCTTCTTTTTTGAATTTTTCTACTACATGTGTCTTATTACAAGACATCCAAGATTATATTGGAAAAGTAATAACCACGCGTGTGACGCATATGTGAAAGAAATAGTTAATAGTAATCCAGTCAGTAGATGTCAAAGAAGGCCTTTGCCTTACAAAAGGTGGGGTAGTAATAATTTTTAAATATGCCGTACAGGTCTAGGGCTTGACAAAAAAATCCAGCTCGAGCCGCCATCTTGACAAAAGGTACAGAAAAATATTAGTTTTTTGAAAATAACTCAACAGCGGTTGATCCAACGACGAAAATGTCTTGAACAAATCACATTTTTTGTATAATTTTTTTTGTAAGTCTAATATGTAACTAGTTACAGAGGCGGAAAGATGAACATGCCTCCCAAAAAGTAGTAAAACCCCATTTTTGGCGGTAAATTTAGTAAAAACAAATTACACTTATTAATGTATTTTCCATACTACAATAAGATTATACCGGGTGACACAGAAGATATGTAACACCCCGTAGCATATTTATTTAAAAAGATATTATTTTGAAATTTGGTACACTTATATAATGCGTGATTGTCCTTTTTTAACTACAAAAATTTGTTTCCCACCACTTCCGGTTTCACTCTGTTATTTTAAAGGGCACCCTGTATATTTTGTTTACCTATCTGATTCGTCTCTAGATTCTCTTTTCAACCATGTATCGGAACACGGCATTTGCTTTTAAAATGACAGTTAATATCAATTTTAGTTTGTTAAGTCTAGGTGGCCCTGATATGAACCTTGGCAGATATTGATGCGTAGTGTGCCGTGATATCGAAAGACCTCCGGTATGCAACTTTGTGCCTCATATTTTTTTGGGAATATCCAGTAGCTGAACAGACTAATAAGATCTAACTTATTTAAAAAAAATATCTTTAAACAACCCACGATATCATTTTTTTATTTCGCCTAGTTAAAAAATACTTATTTATCTTTTATTTTTGTCCAGTACAATTGCTGTGCCTATCCTATTTTACTTTCTTCATTAAAATTAGTATCGAATGTTATTGCATAGTAATGAATATTGTACTGCAACAAAAATATTTAGTAAGCAGGCGGTGGAAACAAAATAAAAGTAGGTAAAACGATTTTTTAATAAATAAGAAACATCAGTAAAACACATTTGATGAAAAACCATTACACTATGTAAAGTGTATACGACCAGAATTGAAACCGTATAAAAACTAAAAGCCAGCAAAACAGCCGGCATCTCTTTATTGTGTTTCCTCTGATAAGCATTTTTGTTTACCTCCGCAAGATATGCCGACTGTTTTTGCCGGCTTTTAGTTTTTATACGGTTCCAATTCTGGTCGTATACACATAATACATTTTTACAACGAATGAATGAAATTAAAATGAAATATTTACTGAAGTACTCCATACAAAAGCATTTTTTACTGCAGATGCTCAAAATGTTGTCCGTTATTATCTCTGTACAATCGTGGTTTTGTGACGATAGCCCTAAGCACGTTATCTAACTGTAATTCAGTAATCCCATCGATTGCTCTTCTGACTCTCATTTCCATGTCTTCTCTGTTTGTTGGTGGAGTTCTATAAACGTTTTCCTTGAGGTGGCCCCATAAAAAAAAATCAAGTGGCGTAAGGTCTGGTGACCTCGCAGGCCATCGAACGGGCCCATTTGTTCCCATACAGTTTTCTCCAAACCTTTCATTTAAATAATTCACCACAACTCTGCTGTTATGTGGTGGAGCCCCATCCTGTTGAAAAATTATTGGGTTAACATTAGGTGGCAGTTCTTCCAAAAAATCCTGTATCTGGTTTTGCAAAAATCCCAAATGTCTTTCTCCATTTAATGGACTATCAAAAATTATTGGCCCAATAATTCTTCTGCCAATTACTCCTAACCATACATTAAAACTAAATCGCTCCTGATATGCACTTTCTCTCATATTTCTGGGATTTTCTTGTGTCCAATAACGGGTGTTGTTACGATTAAATAATCCCAAATTAGTGAACCTGGACTCGTCGGAAAATAAAATTTGTTCATGAAAATTATTGTCCAAATTGTGTCTGTTCAGAAACCAATTGCAATAGTTCAATCTTCTTTGAAAATCATTTTCGTATAAATGCTGGTGCATTTGGTACTTGTATGATTTAAATTTGTGTTTTTTCAAAATGCGTCGAGCTGATTCCCGATTTACACCGGTTTGGTCCTCAATCTGTCTTATTGAAATCGTGGGATCTGCCTCGACAATTGCAAGTACATTGATTTCCGACTCTTCATCGATAATGAAATTATTTTCTGGTACGTCTGGTTCACTTCTGAATTGCTGTTCAACTCTTAGAAAATAGTTGTTTGGTGGATGAATTCTTTCGGGAAATCTTTCTTGATATTTAAGTCAGCAGCCCGCCTGCTATTTTTCTTACATTCGCCATAGATTAGTAGCATATCTACTTTTTCATTTCGTGAATACATGGCAAAACAGAGTTAAAAACGTGATAACTTAGGTATAATTTAATGAAAAATACTTAAATTGCTGCCAAGTAAACAATTCTTAATTGTCAAATCAAAATGACGCCTCGTTTTACCTTCTTTTGTTTCCTCAGCCTGCTTACTATTTTGGTTGCAGTACAATATTCATTACTATGCAATAACATTCGATACTAATTTTAATGAAGAAAGTCAAATAGGATAGGCACAGCAATTGTATTGGACAATATCATATCAGGGCCACCTAGACTTAACAAATTAAAATTGATATTAACTGTCATTTTAAAAACAAAGGCGATGTTCCGATACATGGTTGAAAAGAGAATCTAGAGACGAATCAGATAGGTAAAAAAAATATACAGGGTGTCATTTAAAATAACAGAGTAGATGTCACCTCCGGTGAAACCGGAAGTGGTGGGCAAAAATTTTTGTACTTAAAAAGGACAATCACGCATCATATAAGTGTTCCAAATTTCAAAATAATATCTTTTTAAATAAACATGCTACGGGGTGTTACATGTCACCTGGTACAGTGATATCTATTTCAAATTGCAGTGATTTCTCTTGTTACATATACATTTTCTTACTGCCACGCCGCAGTGGCGTAATGCTAGCAGAGAATATTGATCAATTTGAAGTTTCTTTCTACTTTGTGGAACAGAAGATGCCTAGAGCAGGTGTAGCAGGTATAGACCTTTCCTCGTGCGTGTTTTTGTTTCTTTTAAAAAGGGCAGCCATCTCTTCACTCCAAAGATCGAGGGGTACGGCTGGATACCGCGCGCTTCATTACAGTGAATTTTGTTCGCTTGTCCAGAAAACCGCAGGACTCAGTGCTACCATTAGCAGCATCTTTAAAGATCAGACTGCAAGACCAGAGCACATCACAGTGACTGGAGCACGCTTTCTCGTTGCTTTTGTATGGTGGCGTGGCCTATCGGGGATACCACTAAGAAAAACCGCTATTTACTGTACCTCAAGGTGTTGTGGAAATGAGTATAGTTTGAATTTACAAAATTAATATAACTATGTAATAAATAGCGAGAAACAATTGAAAAAATCACAAAAATAGGGTTTTACCGAGGGTTTTACAATTTTTTGGGAAAAATGATCATCTTTCCGCCGCTGCAACTTGTTATATATATTAGACTTAACGAAAAGCACTTTATACAAAAAATGTGTGGAATTGCGTCTTCTTTAACTTTATTCTAAATATTTTCGTCGTTGGATCAACCGCTACGGAGCTATTTTCAAAAAACGAATTTTTTGTACCTTTTAATCAAGATGGCGGCGCGAGCCATCGGATTCGTAATCAGCAACCCCCAAAACCCCCAATGATATGAATTTCATCCGATTTCGTTGAAAACTTTGCGAGTTATTGAATTGGGGGTATATTATACTGGGGGCTGCAACCCCCCGTGGCGAGTGCACTAATTTTAAAAGGTATATATTTCATATGTTGCCGATACTTCAAGTCTTTACATTGAAGTAGTAATGATTAAGAACGTACCCTGTTTTTCATTTCATTCTCTCTTAATTAGTGATAATTTTCAGAATAACATACATGACCATGAGGTAGAAGAGCTCAAAAAGGATGAAACTAATATGGACAGAATACCTCAATTAACGTTTTTTAAAGCCCGGTTTAGAGAATATAAGAGAAACTTTACCAACGAATACGCTGTTTCATTTGTTCGTAACTTTCCTATATGAGAAGGTATTTTGAGTCTGCTAAATTTAATTCTTGTTTGAATTTCCCACTGCTATCTAAATATAGGCTAATATGACTGGTCTCACATATATGTCTTAAATTTAAATAAAATATATGGTTCCTAAAGAGGAACTTGGAAACTTTGGAAACCTTATCTAAATGATCGTACCTAAGGGCAGGCAAGCTTCGATGATATCTCTCCACATGGCTTGCCAAATGTATAAATAGGCCAAGCAATAGAGATGTCCTTGACATAAAATCTACCTGGAAACTGCCTGTACCATCACGTGCAGGACAGTCCGTAGTTTATTCCCACTATGTTTCCCATTCGATAATGACATTTGTTAATTTTCAATTATCAACAAAAAAATCGCTTTTTTTCAGTTTTTTTATTGTAAAATGGAAACTATTGAAGCAATTTTAATGGTGTAAATTGATGAATTGTAGAGAATTGAATTACGAAGAGAATGACGGGTCAAACGACCCGATCGGATAATTAGAATCGGAGAAAAACCGGAAAAACCGGAAGATTTTGCTTTTTCGCAAAAAATTCATAACCCCGCCATTTTTTAATGTTAAGAGCTGAAACTTTGCACAATAGTAGCTATTCACATGTACTTTATGTGTGCAAAACTTAGACTCGGTCGGATAAATAGTTTTCGCACAATCCCCATTTGAATTTTTTTTTGCAATATTTTCGCGGGCGGCTGGATACATTTGAGGTCGTCCGATTGAAATTTAAAAAAACGGATTTGAAAACTAGACGTGAACAGCAACAAAACGTCTATTCTGATTTCTCCATAAAACGCGTTTAAGTGTGTGAACATGAGGAAACGGCAGAGCGCGCGAGAGCGGACGAGTGGTGGGGGGATGGTGCGAGCCGAGGGTAATAGTAGTTTGTGCAACAAGAGTGGATATGGATAATCCACTCGAGTTGTACAGTATACTTTTTCTACGACCGGATTAAGAAAAAAACTACAAATAATAGTTTTAATCAAATTTTAATATACAAACTTAGCTTCTGCTAAATCTTATGCTCTAGGTGCAAACATTTTATAAAAGCTTCGGTAGCCTAGCGGTTATATGAAATGCAAGAGATCATAGGTTCAATCCCCACATATAGCTACTTTTTGTTTTGCCATAATATATCTAAAATTTTGTCTGTATATAATAATTTCAATAAAATTTTAGGTGGTATACCGTTTATCGATTCTTCACTGGAATCACTCATTTTAAATTATTTTCTAGCTCAAACTGCGCGAATAGACACTGACAATTACTTTGACAGCTTACGTACTAACTTGAATTTTTTAAAACGAATAGTTGCCTATGTACTTAATGCACGAACTGTGATTGGTCGATTTCATATCCATCCTAGAACGTATATGAAATATATCCGTTCAGTTAACTGGAATGGCCCACTTATCCATTCTACAGACTGTACGGAAAACAGCAAATTTACATAAGGGAGTAGAAAAAGGTATATTATATAAAAATGCGCGCGCGCTGCTCGCAACTTATAATTCTTTGCATTTGATTATTTCAGCATCTACTGCAGCTATTTGATTGATTTTTTAATTTTTTTTATTTTGGGGTATCTGAACCTGAGGAAATTGATTCTTAACTCAGATTTTATGAGTGATGGAAGAATAAGCAGGTATTGTATGTTCTTTGCTAAGCTTCGTTATATTTGAAAGATATATTATTTCGGAGCAGCTGCCGAGTGCTTCTAACCGTCCCCTCTGTCTTCCTCGTTCTTTGGTTGGGTACAGCTGTTAGGCACACTTCCACAGTAGGAAGAAGAAGGATTTTGTAATTACTTTCAAATAAAAATGTTGCGTATATAAGAACATAATTTGTTAGTTATTATGTAAGAAAATTAATTACTTTGTTTTGTAATAAAAAAGCTTATCTATTTATATATTTTAGATATATAAAGATATGTAGCAAAAAACATACAATACCTGCTTATTCTTCCATCACTCATGAAATCTGAGTCAAGAATCGATTTTATCAGGTTCAGATACCCCAGAATAAAATAAAAAATTAATCAAACAGCTGCTGAGATAATCAAAAACAAAGAATTATAAGTTGCGCGCAGCGCGCGCGTATAACTATATATACCTTACCCCGCGGCGCGCACTGTTCCCCCACCACACGACCGCTCTGGCGCGCTCGGCCGTTTTCGCTCAGGTTCACAATAGTGAACGCGTTTTACCGAAAAATCAGAATAGACGTTTTGTTGCTGACCACGTCTAGTTTCCAAACCCATTTTTTAAATTTCAATCGGACGGCCTCAAACGTATCCGCCGTCCGCGAAAATATTGCAAAAAAAATAATCAAATGCGGATTTTGCGAAAACTATTGATCCGACCAAGTCCAGGTTTTGCACACATAAAGTACATGTGGATAGCTACCATTGTGCCAAGTTTCAGCTCTTAACATTAAAAAATGGCGGAGTTATGAATTTTTTGCGAAAAAGCAAAATTTTCCGGTTTTTCCGGCTTTTCTCCGATTCTAATTATCCGATCGGGTCGTTTGAGCCGTCATTTTCTTCGTAATTCAATTCTCTACAATTCATCCATTTACACCATTACGATTGCTTCAATAGTTTCCATTTTACAATAAAAAAACTGAAAAAAAGCGATTTTTTTATAATTGTTTAAAAAAATTAACAAATGTCATTATCTAATAGGAAACATAGTGGGAATAAACTACGGACTGTCCTGCACGTGATGGCACAGTAGGTTTTATCTTATGTCAAAAAGTCAATCATTTGAAGCTCTATTGCTTGGCCTAAAAATGATCGTAAGTTATACTCACTACAAGGCTCTCATAAATTTTATGCTTGATCATAAAATTGTACGTCAAATTTCGCTCTGTTTGCGTGCTCTGGCTGCACTTTTCCAACGCTGTGGTCAAAGGATTCTCTTCGTCGTAGGTCTGCTTTAGTATATCTTCGATCAAATCACAGCACACTCTCGATACGTAATCTTTAGTTTTGTACCTTGCTTCTCCGTATGGTTCGTATTGGAAGGTGTCTCGACTCATGTTAGCTTACCATGTTACACTTTAATTTTGACGGTTTCGCGAAAATGAGTTCTGTCAAAGTCAACGCAACTTGATGTGGAGGTTGATTGATAACAGCATCGGTAGATGGCATCGCTGTCGATCGATCGAAGACCGTTTTAGGGAGTTGAGTACTTGTTATCTTAACTCTTGGATAGATTAAGTTTTAAAATGCTTATTTCTGAAGATGTCTTAAAACAAGGGGGAAATCAGGTGTACAATTCGGGAGAAATCGGCGGAAATCAGGAGAAAATCATGGGAAATCAGGGGAAAATCTGGTGCCATTTTGTAGAAAACGCATACATAATATAGAAAATAAAACCAAGCACACCGTTTCAGTAATTAGTTTTAAAAATTATTTTTAGATGTAATTTTAGTGCCTAAATAAATATATCCTAATATCTACTTGAATCTAAAACTTAAAACGTGATCTCGAACGTGATATTTCAAGAAATAATTTTTACCAATCTGAAAAGTAAACATGTAAAAAAAATATAGTTTAAAAAATAGTGATGGCATACCGAAAACCTTACTGACAGATTTAAAGTAGTATCATAATTGGCTTCATTCTAGCGCCTTTTGGATAGTTCTGGAGTTATTATACTCGATGACATGCCCTATTAATGGTTCACTCTACATCGTAATTCTAGCATAGTATAAAGCTAATGATAAAGCTTAACTTTCACGTGAAATTTATAAGAAATAAAAATTAAAAATCAAAATCCAGTATTAATACAAAAAAAAATCAAAGGAAATGAGAGGAAATCAGGGGGAAATCATTTAAGATAAGTCACGTCTACAAATTGGGCCTAGCGGTTTACCTCTCGTCTTAAAACCAGTAATTTTTAACACGCTTTTATTAGCTTCACCTGTTTGTTTGTAACTGAATCTTTGAACGTGATTCTCAGCCACTTCAAAATGTCAGACTAAACTGAAACTTTGTACCCTTATCAAGGATCGATGACAATATAATAATTTGACAACTTTGTCCTAATGTGCTCACCAGGGTCATCAGGGTAAAAAAAAACAACAACTAATCTGTTGTCGAGATTTTGCCGGAGGCGCCGCTGTTATTAATATATATATATATATATATATATTTTATTAGCTTCACCTGTATGCTTGTTTGTTTGTTCCGCCGTCGCTTAAGCTAATATCGCAGAACGCAAAAACGGTACGAGTTTTGGACGTTTCTCGTATTGTTATGTAAGTATCAACACCCAGCGTTCGACAAGAGTTAAGGCAGTCGCGGTACAGTTTGTGATCATTGCATACCAGAGTACATATACGTAACTTCGGAATTGTCTCTCACGTATTTGCCGTTGTACAGAGCTTTCAATAATGATCACAGGACACGTGACCACAAAAATATAGACAACCAACTATACACGATGGTATTGCACTAAACAGAAATACCCTAAATCCATTGGCGTTCTAGTTAAAGGTAAAAAAATTATGATAATTCATTTATTCCTCAAATTTAAGAGTTTTTTAATATTAAAAGCAAATTTAAATGGGATGCCTTTTATAGTCTAGTATACTTTAACTTGGCATGTGTATGTATAAGTTAATATTTCCGTACGATTTCACTTTCTCTTGTACACAAATATCAGAAATATTGTCCACGTAGACAATGTTTCTGGACTATTGCTTTAACTTTGTGTACAATATGGGAGAAAATGAAATCGTACGGAAATATTAACTCATACATACACACGCCAAGTTAAAGTATAGTAGACTATATCTGAATAAAAAAAATGTTCGCAAGAAATAAATTGTTACACCTAATTCAAAATAATCTTTATTTCCACAGACAACATGAATATAAACATTCGAATCAAACAATCCACAGTAAATAAAAGAAATTACATAATAAAAACTTTTGTTACATGAGATTTAAATTAGAAGATGAATGAATACATTTTAATACGAAATGCCAAGAAATTATAACAAATGCTCAAAATGGCTGCCTTGAGTTTCTAAACACACATGGACTCTTCGTTTCATATTTCCGAATACGTTCTGTAACTGATCAACACTAATATTGCGGATTTCTCTTTCTATTGCCTCTTGTAATTCGTCAATGGTATGTAATCTATTTTTAAAAACATTGTTCTTCATGTGTCCAAATAAGAAATAATCACAGGGCGTTAGATCTGGAGACCGTGCAGGCCATAGTCCCTGGCTGACTAATCGGTCATCGTAAAACTCCCGTAAAAAATCCAATGAAGCTCTTGCTGTATGGGCAGTAGCGCCGTCTTGCTGGAAATATCCATCTTGCAGTTCATCATGCAACTGCGCCAGAAATGGCTCTAAAATAAGAGTTTGATACCTTTGGGCATTAATTGTTTCACGAAAAAATATAGGGCCTATAATTCGCCTTCTGGATATTGCCACCCATACACCAACTTTTAAGGGGTGTAAACTTGTTTCTACGTAAGTGTGAGGGTTTTCTGTAGCCCATGTCCTGTAGTTCTGACTATTGATATAACCTGTTAAGTGGAACCATGCTTCATCAGTAAAATAGGTTAAATCCAATACATCGTTGTTATTTAAATTTCTGTTGAACCAACGACAATATCTTACTCGACTTTCAAAATCAGGGGGTAATAGTTCTTGAACAACGGTTACCTTGTATGGATGCAAATGGAGTTTTTTGAGTGCTTTATGGGTTGTTCCAACTGAAAGACCTGAAAAAAATAAATTTCGTTGAATTGTCGTTTAGGTATATTAAGACATCTGAAGAGAACCGATTCCCAGTTTTATATATATTTTTATTTGCATTCAGGTTTTATATATAAACAAGAGTTTTAGTAGGTATCGTTATTAGTTGTTGATAATAATTTTCACCAAAGAAATTCATATTGTATATTTTCAAGAAACTAAATTTAAATGGTATGTAACGTATTCAGTAATTAAAAAATTTAGTGTAAAAGTACCTACCTGTTTGAGCGGACAACTTTGGTATGGATTTTGCCGGGCTTTGATTCATTCTTTCTCGAACGTCGTTCATAACCACTTCAGTTAAAACAGTTGGCCTACCAGTGGATTTTCCCTTGCAAAGGCAGTGTGTCTTTGCAAAACGATCAACGAGTACATATTTACGATTTGAAAATGTGTCATATGGAATATTTGCGTCAGGAAATTTTTCCATAAATTGTTCGATGCATGATTGCAATGAATACTTCCATGATCCATCTTCGTTGCGAGTTCCACTTCCAAAATGAGCCATCAAAATGAGGGCATCTTGCTTGGCGTAAAAACCATGGCAAGACAGGACTAGAATAAAATTTAAAAAACATTACTTAGCCTAACATTCTTTTTCTCTTTATCATTACTCACCAGAAGATAACTGATGTAAATTATGTAGTTCTGAAAAGAACTGCTTAGTACTCAAATAATAATTAAAACAATTCAAAACCCGTGAAAAAAAACTAAAATTATGCAATATCCACCAAAACACTACTACTACGTCTATGATATGACATTTCAGATTAAAATAAATAGTTAAATGTTAGGATATGCCTACAAGAAGACTGTACGGCGCTAAATATTCTGCGTAGACAAACCGTTGCCTTATTGGTTCCGCTGGGCGTGTTCAGCTTCAGAGCCAATTAAACTGTGCGTTGCGTCGAGATTTCCTGAAACTTCGTCGAAAAAAAAACCGTCAGCAAAGATACTTGAAAACGCACCCTTAGATACATACGAATTAAAATATCCCTAGTATGGAAGGTTCTGACATGGCTAAAGCATGACAAGCCTAAAAGATGAACTAAAAAAATCACGTGCCCTGTGATCATTGTTGAAAGCTCTGTATAAGCCCTTGTTAAACGTTAGTTCCAACTTTAATATATCCATGATGTAATATTAATTATGTACTACTAGCGGATACTCAGCGGTTTCGAAAAGCAGGCGGGTATCAGCTGGTTTCGATATGTATCGGTGTTCATTATGCTAATTCTAAAATTCACCGAAACCACTAACTCCATATAATTAAATGATTTTTAATAAGTTTAAAATAAGAATGCAGTGATTGACACATTGGTAGTTATTGATAAAAGTAGAATTATTAAAATAAAGCACCCCATACGCTTTCAATAACATGAATTTTTTTTGTCGCTGTTGAACAAAATATTAATATTTAAATATTATTTTTTACTTTTTAGTTCGGTTTGCTATTAAAGCGTATTTTATTAGTTTTTCTAATTAAACGTATTCGACTACACATTTTTTTGATTTAAGGTACATAAAATAAATTTATTAGTTATAGGCACGAGTTTGGCAAGAACGGGGAGGCTTAATAGTCTATAAAAGTAATTTTTTTTTAAAATTGCGTATAGATACCTTGTATCACTGTCGCTACATAGTATAAAGGAAGTACTATTATATCTGGCTGTCTGTATGAATACCCTAATCTCAAGAAACGCTGAACTGATTTTGAAGTGGATTTCGCTATTTTGTTTATTTTTATAAGACGGTTTAAATATTGTTTAAAGATTTATAATGTGCTTTAAAGGTGCCGAGCAGTGACCATAAGTGTGACATAAATTGGAGAGAAAATGCTGTTGAGGAGCCAATAAGACTAGTAATTATATCGATGTATGAAAGACATGCAGTTTTTAAAAAAAATTACGAAAAAGTTCGCGGCAGCGTAGATAAATAAATTTATGATAGATAATGCCACAAAACCAGGGTTGACTTTAAGTGATGTTACCGCGTAAATCTTTTCATACATATGAAACAATTAGGAAATTTAGAAGTTTCTTTGCTGTAAAGACCAACAGTAAACGTTTTATATTCTTCATGATGTCACGCGAAGAAGAACGTGTACAAACTTTATTTTATAATTTAAAGTAAGGGCAAGCGTGGGTGCGTTTTTACTATGTACGTACATACTTCGATAGGCGATGTAAAGCAACGTAAGGCGCGGTTAGTAGTTGGATGGGTGACTGTTCCAAAGAAGACCGTGTCCTCGCCCCACACATCTTCCAGCGACTTGCATATCAGTGTATGCGCGGAAGCTATACAACCTTAGGCGAGGGTTGTATAGGGGTATACCATCATTCGGAGGGGATGTAAAGCCGTCGGTCCCTTGCCTATTAAATGTTAGGCAAGTAAAAGATCCCTACTATTCTTAAGGGAAGAGGTTCGGCAAAATTCCTGGTTGGGGGTAGCTCGTCTACGGGCGTCGGTGTTAGGCCTCAGTAGCGGAAATAGGCCGACGTTAAATAAATGTACAAAAAAATAAATAATTTAAAGTAAAAAAAATACATGTATGCGGTATTGGTGTTACAGATACAACAGACCGAAAATATATCAGTTGCACTGTGCACCGACGAAGACAACTTAATTAAAACAGGTTATGTAATATGCAAATATTCTCACCGTTTGTTTAAGTTATGTCTCTTAGTCAAACCGTTTCCTTTACAACATTATATGTCCTTATTTAAAATTCGCATAGCTTATTTTCAAATTATGTTTTTTATCGTAATAATTACTATAATAAGTATCTATAAATTATGACACGGTTAATAATACAGGTAGGTATATTGTGCAACGGATTATGACGAATAAAATCTGAAAACGCACAGCTCGGTATAGAATTAAGTTTTTATAATGTAATTTAACTAATTGCGAAGGACACGTGATATATTTTTTTATAACTTTCTGCTTATAAGGAATCGATGTTTTCAACGTATCACATGCGACGTATGAGTAGGAGTATGTTGCGCTGGAAAAGATCTGGTAGTTGTAATTTTCGGATAGCGACATGTAAAATAGTAAGCAGGCGCCATCTAGCGGTCCAATGTCTGTTGGAATCGAAAAATAAATAGCCTTGATGGTACGCTATCCCAAAGATACCGAAATGTACTAAATAGTCAAGTGATCCTCCTGTCGGTCGTCACATGCCTACCTTGCACTGACGAGAGCCAACAGCTCGAAACTGCAGTCTGCAAGTGGTGTGTGACGACTGGCACGAGAGCTCCTTTAAGTAGGATCAGTCTTTCGGCTGGTTTTTGTTGCAATCGAAGCATTAGCGTTTTGATGGTAATATGCAATTATTACACTTAACGCGCCAGGCTTGTAACTTGTAATTCAGCGCTCGGCGGGGCAGATAGCCCGGAGAGTAGCTGTTGGTTGCAGTCTGGTTACGCTCCTTATATAAGGATTTTATAGAGGAGTTTGCGACTAAAAATATTATGTTTTAACAATGAAAAAAATTGTTTCAATATTTTTTAAAGAAAGACCGGAAAAAATGGATCGCTCTAATAAAAGTGAGTAATCGCAACTGAAACGATTCTGGGTGCATCGTATACAAAAATGAAACACAAAATTTGCCGCAGCATCAGCAATGAGGAAGAAAATTTGCAGATAGTAGGTTTCAAAAGATTTTGGGAACAAAACGTGGACTACTTGTGATTTATATTGAAAATCAGTATCAGTTTACTCATAAAACAGGCGATCTATTTTATTGTAAACATTTTACCCAAAATTTTTTTCTAAGGAACGAAAAACCACAAATCGCCAATCACAAGAATTATAAGGTTGTCTTAAGAGTTGTTCGAAGTGTATTAGTCATTCATGCTTCCAATTTTAATTGTAAATGACTTCACATCAATAAAATGACGCAACCGAATGTACGGTATGCTTGGAAAGAGAGTGATAGAGATGTAATAGAATGTGACATTGGACAAATTTATTATAGCTAATCTTTAAATTTCTCGGTACACTTGAGGACCTTGAGGACATTAGGGCTAATTTTATTTTAGTTCTACAAAAGAGAAAATGTTTATTTTAATCTATGTGGGATGATAAGAATTATTTTTGCAAATCGAAAATAGAGGAAATTTTTATATATATATATATATACTTTTTTTTCTCTCATCATCCCACATTGTAACATGTTTTTAATGTCTTTTAGTGAAAGCCGTTTTTTAAAATAATGATTTATATGAAAGTAAATTGAACCGTCTTTCCGGCTTATATCCGGAGCGCTCCTAAAAAGTTGAAGATTTCTCGAAAATAGTTTATTATATAGAAACTATTTTAGAGAAAACTTTACTTGCAACAAATTGTTCCTCGATGCAAAAAATTCGTACGCGACATGCAACAAAGCCTGGAAGTGAGAAACACATGAAAAAATTCATTTTCAACGATTTTTACAGGTGATTGTGCCAGGTTGCGCTGAAAATTCAAGGTTTCATTGACTTTTGCGAATATTTTTTTCGCAACAAATTAGGTTTCGGTGCAACAAATTCATACATGACACGCAAAAAACTCATGAAAAACCTCATGAAAAAAATCATTTGAAACGGTTTTCACAGGAGGTAGTGTCAAGTTGCGCTGGAAATTAATCTTTTTATCAAATTTTGCGAAAACTTGTTTCGCAACAAATTAAATCTCGGCGCAATAAATTTGTACATGATACGTAACAAATTGTATAAGTGAAAAATCCATGTAAAAATGCATTTGCAATGGTTTTTTGCGGTAACAATGCTAAATGGGTAAAATACCTATGCAATAAAATGGATCGCACTTTTATTAGAGCGATCCATTTTTTCCGGTCTTTCTTTAAAAAATATTGAAACAAATTTTTTGATTGTTCTTTATTTATTAATTATTATTAAAAGTGATTTTCGTTAGTTTTAATGCTATCTTGATTATCAAGTTTGTATCACCAGAGGTTATTAGAAGAAACAGTTTTTTACTTAATTTTTTTTATTAATCGTGCTCAACAAATTCGCAACAAATTATTTTTATGATAAGAAAATGTTTGTGCACTTTTTAAAGCGATTTCTGCGAGTGGTAATTTCACTGTGAAGTTAGCATTACCACGGATTATTTTTTTTAAATAAAGAGCTACAAATGTCTTCTGGCCGCAACAAAAAGCTACAATTAATGGGACCAGAACGATTTCAATATTTTAAAGTGGCACTACCTCCTAACACCTAATAGATCTGAATAATATTTGATTAAATTTCAATTTATATTGGCCGAACCGAGTCGGACGGAAGAAAGGAATCCAGAGATACAGAGATTATTATTCTGAGTGAATGCAGAGTAAATCTAACTAGAATTGAAATGGATGCAGACTTATCTTTCGAAAATTTTAGACTAAGAAAACACTAATATTTTATATAGGTAACGAAATTTGATTGCAAATTAAAGCTTTTTTAAATGTTTCAATATATTTATTGAATGCCTGGTTTGTTAATTACCCCACGGAGAGTATAAGTGAGAAATTCAAAAACAACATTAAGTGACGCACGAACCACTCTGCAGCCTCCAAGAGCACGGAGCGCCTGTCCAGGATAGTTGCCGTCGGAAGTAGAGTAGAAACCCGGCTGGGATTTAGGTAGTCTATTTTGCCGGTCTTCCCTGCCATCTACGCACTTCGGTGGCCTCGGGGCCCGTACGCAGCTAGGAAATTTCACCATCGACCCTTTCGGATGAGAGAGCGAGATGGAATAGTTACCCTTCCTTGAAGTTACGTAGCAGTAAAAAGTTCATGCGGAGGTATACGGTCCGTTCTTATTCACACAAAGCAAAGATTATAAGTGGTGAGTTGTTTTGAATTTATTCCTTTATTTGGGCTTTGTGCAAAGAATTATGAATGACGTGATGTGTATTTTAAGATGCGATCTATTTACAAGCGACATAGTATGATGTCCGTTATGAAAAAAAATTACTTCTGGGTGTTTGGTCCGTCATATACTTGATGGTTTTTGTATACAATTTTATTTTTCAAGTATTCACCGTGAGTTTCCTGTGAACAAACAATACCATATATATAAAAGGTGCTCCAAAATTTTCTCCCGATATGTCTGTGGTTGATACTACATACAAAAATAATGGTACGTAGATAAGATAAATCTATTGGAATAGAAACTGATGTGAACGCATTTGCATCTTATTTAAAGGAGTGAGATGAGATTTCAATGGTATTAATAATAATTTTGTAAATATTTTATCAATTACTGAGGCAGATGTTTAACAATACAAAAATTAAAGTCTAAAATGTCTCAAGGAGCTGACGGTACACCCAGTTTTCTCATTACGGATAGTGCTGACGTACCTATTAGTTGGCCATTAACAACTATATTCAATTTTGCACTTACAACTGATACTGTTCCCTGTTTTACTCAGTTTATAGATACTCAACAAGTAAATGCAATATACAGGCTGTCCATTTTATTAGGGCCCTCGAGAATCTTAATATCGGTCGTGCAAAAAAAATTATTTTTACGAAGATTGTGCCGATTTATATAACCTATAAAATGGTTTAAAGACATTTGAAATCCATGGCCTACTTTAAAAGTTATGGCTGAAAATACCGAAAATGCGGAAAACGTCCAGGCCAAATATCTCCGTTATTTGAAGAGATACGAGAAAAATTCTAAGGCGAAAATTTTTTGCAAAACAGAGTGTTTCAACGAGGTTTTATCTAATTTTTTCCAAAACCGCTGTATTTTGAGATTTAGTCTTCAGGCTGTTAAAAGAATTATTTTGAAATGGGCGGGAAATGGCGCCATTAAATAGAGTATGTTCCTCCCTTTTCAACGATATATCACATGCCATATTTATTCATTGCTACTACGTTAGTAATTATAAAAACATTATTTAAAAACCAATAATTTTTTTTAACAAGCATTATACTTGCCGTGGAGAAGTATGATTAAATAAAACGATAAAATAATTCAATAAGTTGTTTAAATCTTTGCTATAATAAAACATTAACACAATTAAGAAGAATAAAGTAAATTCAGGTAACAAAAATGGAGGTCCTCCATAAAAGCGTCACTCGTTGCTCAGAAAGTTAAAATGTCTTCACCAATTAATTTAAGTATAATATCCATTTGTTTGTATTTCATGATTTCACTATTATTTCAATTATTTTAAAATAGTTGGCTATGAACTAACTTGACAATTTAATTTTTTGACAGATCATCTCACTTAATACTTAAACTCTCACTCAATCACGCTCGTTTAAGAATTTAGAATTTTCAAAAATGATTTTCACTCACATTGATCGTTATAATGTGTTCGTTACATATTGTCAATGCAATTTTAATTCTGGATTAGCTCAAGTAGAATATAGAAACAGATTTCCACAAGCACTACAGCCGGATAAAACCTGTTCAAAAAATTAGCTACGAAACTGAAAAGTAATGATTCATTTTTAAAGAAGAAGACAAGGTTGAACAGTGTTACTGATAATGTAAATAAGGTAAACCGAGTTATTAATTATGTAAGAAATAAAAATACAGAAAATTTGGAAACATCATTAAGAGAAATTCAAATTGCTTGTCATATAAATAAAACAAGTGCTAGAAAAATTTTAAAGAAAAATGGTGACCGGTGTTATAAAGCCGAAAAAGTTCACAATTTACAAGCGGGGGACAAACCAAGGAGGACGACTTTTTGTAGGTGGCTGTTGGAAAAGAAGCGTGCCGATCCATTAATCTGTAGTAAAATACTTTGTTCCGACGAGGCAAATTTTTCCAGTAACAGATTTTTTAATCACAATATTCATTACAAATGGACTTCTGAAAATACACACTGGCATAGATCGACTGGGTTTCAAAATCGTTTTACAATAAATGTGTGGATAGGTATTTTAGGCGCCAATTTAATAGATCATTATTTTTATGATGGTCACCTCAGTGGTCAAAGGTACCTAAACTTTTTGAGAAATGAATTTAATGAATTCTTAGATGACCTACCTTTAGAGAATCGACACAACTTTCAATATTTTCAACAAGATGGAGCTCCTCCCCACAATTCCCAGATTTGCCTAGATTATTTAGACGAAATTTTGCCTCAACATTGGATAGGTACCAATGGATTTATTCGATGGCCCCCTCTTTCTCCAGATATAACGCCAATGGATTTTTTCTATGGGGGTATATTAAAGATAAGGTGTTCTCGACGACACCGCAAAATGTAGAGGACGTAAAAACTCGAATTCAACAGGCATGTATTACAGTAACCTCCGTAATGCTGAGTAATGTTTTAAATGCAGTGCTTGATATGATATCTTAAAAATTATTTATTATTTTTTTTTTTTTTATACATTTATTTAACGTCGGCCTATTTCCGCTACTGAGGCCTAACACCGACGCCTGTAGACGAGCTACCCCCAACCAGGAATTTTGCCGAACCTCTTCCCTTAAGAAGAGTAGGGATCTTTTACTTGCCTAACATTTAATAGACAAGGGACCGACGGCTTTACATCCCCTCCGAAGGATGGTATATCTCCTATACAACCTTCGCCTAAGGTTGTATAGCTTCCGCGCATACACTGATATACAAGCCGCTGGAAGATGTGTGAGGCGAGAACGCGGTTTCCGTTGGAATGGTCACCAATCCAAGTACTAACTGCGCCTGTCGTTGCTTTACATCGCATACAGAAGTATGTACATAGTAAAGACGCACCTACGCTCGCCCCTAAAAATTATTTTGAGGATTAGATAAATATTAATGTTCTGTGTGATATATTCTTTTTATTATTAATTTGTTTTTGTTACCTGAATTTACTTTATTCTTCTTAATTGTGTTAAAGTTTAATTATAGCAAAGATTTGAACAACTTATTGAATTATTTTATCGTTTTATTTAATCATACTTCTCCACGGCAAGTATAATGCTTGTTAACAAAAAATTATTGGTTTTAAAAAAATGTTTTTATAATTACTAATGTAGTACCAATGAATAAATATGGCATGTGATATATCGTTGAAAAGGGAGGAAAATACTCTATTTAATGGCGCCATTTCCCGCCCGTTTCAAAATAATGTTTTTAACAGCCTGAAGAGTAAATGTCAAAATACAGCGGTTTTGAAAAAAAAAAAAATTAGATGAAACCTGAACCTCATTGAAACACTCTTGTTTTGCAAAAAATTTTCACGTTAGAATTTTTCTCGTATCTCTTCAAATAACGGAGATATTTGGCCTAGACGTTTTCCGCCATAACTCTTAAAGTAGGCCATGGATTTCAAATGTCTTTAAACCATTTTGTAGGTTATATAGATCGGCACAATTTTCGTAAAAATATTTTTTTTGTACGACTGATATTAAGTAAGGTATTGTCGAGTACCCTGATAAAATGGACAGCCTGTATATAGACTTCTCAAAGACCTTAGGAGAATTATTTTACACAAGATGAATACTATGGAATTTAGAGAGACAATGTTATCATTTTTTAAATCTTATTTGTGTAATAGACATCATTATGTAGAATATATAGTTTTTAAATCTATCAAATTTGTTGCTGCATCTGTCCCGCAGGGGTCTATCCTAGGACCCTTAATTTTTCATATTTATTAACGATTTGGTTAACGGTCTTACTATTAAGTCACTTTTCTATGCAGATGATCTCAAATTATTTATAAAAATAACCAGTACGCAAGATTGTGAATGTTTATCTTACAAGAAAATTTTAATCATTTGGATTGGTACGACACCAACAAACTAAATCTTAACGTATGAAAATGCAAAAATAGTACATTTTCATGGAAAGTCATTACAATAATATATGAATACTCAAAATGTACTGCAAAGAAATTCTATTCTATTCTACATATTTGGCCGTGGATCTGCAAAGAAATAAATGTCTTAGATTTGGGGGTAACATTTCATCATAAACTCTCATGTGATATGTGATAAGCATATAAATAACAATTCCTCATCTGCTATTCGTTCATTAGGATTTATAACGAGGTCTTGTAAAGATTTCACTTAGAATGTCTAAAAGTATTGTATTTTGCATACGTTATATATTAGCTGAATACGCGGCGTTGATGTGGGCTGCATTCTATCAAACATGTACAAATACGTTGAAATATTTTTAAAAAATGTCTCAAGTTCTTTTTTAAAATACTGTAAAAGAACTGGCATTTACCCTCAGCAATGGTGTAAGTCAGCAAATGTTATTAAGCGAATTTTATTTCTATTCTCTTCAATCTAGAAAAGTTACTTCAAGTTAACCTTTCTGCATAAGCTAAACCGCACAATAAAATTAACTGTCCTGAGTTGATTACGAATGTTTGGGTGGGTCTTTTAGGGGCTAAAGTAATTGAACCTTTTTTTATGATGGCAAGTTAACCCTCGTAGATATCTTAATTTCCTGCAAAACGAATTTCAAGATTTTCTTGATGAATTAACAGTGACAGAGATATTAAATTGTTCATATTTTCAACAAGATGGAGCTCCACCTTACACTGCTGTAATAAGTACAAATTATTTATATTAAGTTATACCAGATAGCTGGATAGGCACCTATGGACCCATTCTATGACCTGCTCGATCACCAGATATTACTCCCTTGGAATTTTTCTTCTGGGGTTACATTAAAGACAAGGTATTTCAAACTGCCCCTGAACATATTGAGGACATCAAAACCAGACTTTGAAACGTATGTGAGGCAATTCCTCCTGAAATGCTCCAAACAGTTATGCGTGAGGTGTCTCGTAGAGCACGTTTGTGTATTAGAATGCATGGTGCACAATTTGAGCATTTGAAGTTAGAATAATAAATATACATACATTTTTTTTTCAGTAAGGTAGTAGGTAGTACTGTTATACACATAGTTTTTCGTTTTTTTTTTTGATATTCATTGTATACTTGTATTTTTATTTATCATATATTTGTTTGTTTGTATTAAATTGTAATAAATAATTACTGAATTATAATTATTATAAAGTGATTTTTACTATTCTGGCGTAGCTGATTTTTACAATTTAATGATATGAATTGTGGTTTTTGTAAAATATTATATATTGACACTATCAGTTAAAATTTTTGCGACATGTTTTATATCGTTGGAAAGAGAAAAAATAAACGGAATTAATGATGGCATGGCCTACTTTAAGATTTGTTCTTTTCATTTTTGCACAAGAGCGTATGTCAAAGCCAATTTTTTGATACACATTGTTATTCTTATTGTCTTTGCCGTCAACTTTCATCCCTTTAACTTTCTTCGTATCTTCTCAAATAAGGAAGCTCTGTTTGTGGTTTTCCTATTTTTCAGGATTTTGTAATATATCTCACAAAGTAGGCTATGGAATTAAAATTTCTTTTTACTGAAATATAGCTCAAAAAATGGGATAACTAATTTTGTTGATATATTTACTATTTGTCAGAAATAAGTTTTAAAATATTTATTTAATTTACTAATTGTATAATCTCTTCTTTTTCTTGTAAAATTGTACTTTATCTGTTAATGTATAGCCCTATTATTGGACATTTGTCCTGTTCTGTTTTTCCAAATAAATAAATAAAACTTCTAGAAATTACAAAATAATTGAAAAACTGTCGCTGTTTTGTGAATCAGTGCTGCTATTATTCTCAAGACCCTTATCTTAACAATATTTCTTCAGCAAGCAGTACCAAATGATTAAAAAAACAATCAAGACAATATCCAGTGCTTACACGGAAGCCATAATTCCAACGTACCGGCGTTTCCCTTTTTTCTTGGAAGAAATTAAAATCCATTCTCTTTCTTATCTTCAAAGTTTTGAAACGTACTATTTCAAAACCAATAACTATGGTGGCACTTATTCGGCTAGGCTAAGCCACATGCAGTGGTTATTTGTCGCTGTCAGCCTGCAAGTTATAAAATTTTATTTGCATATTTACTGTGCCTTTACCTTTCTGCTAAGTTGGTTGAATAGAAACGTTGTTTTCTTTTGAAGTATTAAATTCTTGTGTATAATTTACAACCTTTCACCGTTTTCACTTGGCGGCATCAGTTTAATGTTATTTCGAACGTTTGTAGTCATATTTGAATTTTTTTCGAAGAAATGAAACGGAATTGTCAACTTTTAGAACAAGGACTTAACCTACCTGCCAGCTGAGAAATATGGTGAATAAATAAAGTATTTGTAAAGGGTTTACAAAAGATAAAACGATCTAGAAATTATAATACAATACTTGACGTACTGTGAAATGTTTTAAGTATGAAAAATGTCGTACACAATTTTTTCCAGCGATTGATCCTCAATACCTAAACCCATCATAATTTTTTTGGTTCTCAGCAACTGAACTGAATTAAAATACTTGAGATTCTGGTCA
Source organism: Leptura quadrifasciata (assembly GCA_963675555.1). NCBI lineage: Eukaryota > Metazoa > Arthropoda > Insecta > Coleoptera > Cerambycidae > Leptura > Leptura quadrifasciata. The sequence goes on from OY776679.1 coordinate 100,768,675, forward strand.
ATTAAAAAATTGAGAAGTGATCGGTCCGTTATTATTATTCACATCAACAACCGAGAGCAAAACCTGGAAAATTTTTAGTTTCTATTTTGTCCGCCATTTATCAAACGTATTTTTCATTAAAATTACGTGTTATTATTAGTGTTTACGACACCAAAATTAACAAATGCCTCTTGGCATGATCTCGCTTGAACAGAGGACACGAAAACAACATAAATAAAATAGTTGGTCTATAATTGAACTCCATGAATTCTATATATTAATAAATAAATAATATATATTATTTCCTACTTGTATTAGTTATGACACACAACTATCAGTCTAAACCACCATGACATGACACCTATAAAGTCATATTAACTTTTAATAGATAACTGTTATTATCGTTTTTACTGCATAATTTGCACTAAAATAGTCATAAACGCCTATATTTGGCGCGGATTCACCAAACAAGGTAACATCTTCAGTAACTATTTCATTTCCAATTCCAAGCTATGCCTTAAGTTGTCACGTTTTGTTCATGTTAATAATGATATTAACAATTAAACTGGAATTATTAAAAAAAAAGAATCAAAGTCTATAAATAACAGAAATGTCAAAGTAATATTTCAAAGCATTCTTTATGTGTAAAAGAATTTATTGATAAAATGTTGTAAATGCACGTTGTTTTTTTGAACATACATTACTCGAGAACGGAAATTTCATGTCAGACCAGCCATCTCGTTCCTATCAGCGATCTCCAAGTTGGTGGAAAAGGTCATTCTGGTCAGAATGGATAATGCCCAGGATGAGCTTAACATCAATGATGATGAATGATATTCAAAAATAATATTTCAGTCGCAAACTTCTCTATAAAATCCTTATTTTACTATAAGGAACGTAACCAGACTGCAACCAACAGCTACTCTCCGGGCTATGTGCCCCGCCGAGCGCTGAATTATAAGTTACAAGCCAGGCGTGTTAAGTATAATAATTACATATTACCAAACAGAACGCAAATGCTTCGATTGACATTGATGTTATCTTGAAACCGGTTAGTTACGGTATGAGCAGTATGAACGGAACAATTGTCTTGTTGAAACATGAACTCATTATTAGGAAATAATTGTGACACAGAAGGGAGCATAATATTGTCTAAAATTCTAATATACGTTTCACTATTAAATCGTTCCACAATATGCCACAAAACACCAGGACCACGTGCCGATATCCAAGCCCACATATTGACAGAAAATCTACCACTTTCATCATTGTTAGATATATATTTCTTATCGAATCGAGTATTCGGAGGGCGGTAAACACGAATACGACCGCTGTGTGTTGACTGGAAAGTTTTTTCGTCTGTAAAGATTACATTGTTCCAAAAATTTACATCATGCGCTAAAAATTCAAGAGCTTCTTTATGTTCAGCTTTAAGTAAATATTTCTGTGCTGCTGCATGACAGCGTAGCTCCGATTCTCTTACTCGCCGGCGACCAGTCCTACTCGATCAAGGAAAATTCGTTTCTTCAGCAGCCTGAATAACTGAGTAAAATGGATTTTCTACTAAAGCATTTACCAACTGCAAATCTTGTTGTCGAGTTAATATCCTTCGTCGCCCTGATCCAGGATTTCTGCTAATCGTACCGTTTATTCTCCACTTTTTAAAATGTTACACACCGAATTTTTATCAATATTATAACACAGTGCAATTTGTCTCATTGACCATCCATCTGCTTTAGCAGTAACTCCAGATTTAACCAAATCGCCTATATGAGGCATATTAGTTTTTTGCACACTTGCAGTAAATTATGACAACTGACTGACAATGTCACAAAAATTAAAGTTAGATGTACACAACTACATTTTAGCAAAATACCGTTATAAGACTTGTCCTTTTTTTTTGCTCACGACCGTACTCTTATAAAGTTTAAAGCTCGGTTTGCAAGGTGTAGACATAAATAGTCAGGGACCAATAGAGAAGTAATTAAAAGAAATGTAAAAAAACTCGCAGCCACAGCGCGGTTAAATCAGCAATATTTGAGGAAAAGTCGGTTGTTTGTTTGGATGAACAAGTGAAATGAACCCTATAGCACATCAGGAAGCTGGTCGCTAATGTAAAAATAAAACTTAAAGATAGTTTAATGCATACAAAATATGTTCATATGAAAGGACAGTTGAATTCAGTGGCGGATCCAGGATTTCGTCAAGGGGGGTTTTAGATGAATTTCGTTCTATATACTGGACATGGAGTCAAAATAAGTCCCAGGAACTTGATTCCCAATAACCATCGTAGTCTACTTAAATTGTAATTTGCACAAGATTAAAATTAATGCATTATTTCTGTTATATAAAAATGAAAATCGTTTCGTGAATAATAATTTCTCAATCTGTCGTTATTGTCAAGCACCAAACTTACCTATCATTCATAAAATTAAATATTCATTTCCCAGGCATGTCTGCTGCAATGAAGAATTAGCCTTCGAGTCCGTATAGGGGGGGGGGGGGGGTGAACCCTAAACCCCCGTAGATCCGCCACTGGTTCAGTTATTGTTTTCAAAGCAAGTGGTATTTTTTGCGAGTATTTTCGACACTTTCACAATAAAAAACACCACATATTTGATTTCGTACTTAGCAGTTTCATCGTTGGCGTTTTACTTAACCGAGCCTTAAACGAACGACTAAAAGACATACGTATGGTAAAATATATAGAACACTCGTTATGTTCTTTTGTCGTGGCAATAATGCATTCTAGTCTTATGACTATCTGGTCATATGAAGGTCATAATAAAGGTAGTCAGTTATAATAAAGGTAGTCACGATCTTGTAATTACTTCTTTATGACGTTAAGAAAAGGTCGTATCCAATTAAGTTAAATTGTCACGTTTTTTATAAGACTCAAAATGTTATAGTTCAAGTAGGAATAAACCGAGACATAAAAAACGCAGGAAAAACTTTAGGACCTAATTAAAATACTGGTACTCTTTTTAGTGCTGTTCGCAAATTGACTCGCTTACCTTTATAGATTTTTAATGTGCGTCGGGAATGTTTAATGTCATGTTAATGCCATGGCCCGCGGCGGTATAATTATGTCGTAAAGTTTTTGTTGCGTTTTTTATTTACCGGGATCTATTTACTTCAACTAGCGCCATGGCCCGCGACGATAATAATTATGTCGTAAGGTTTTTGTTGGGTTTTTTCTGTCTCGGGAACTTATTACTTGAACTATACTTGGGAGCGGACTATATTAAGTTTCACGGAAATGTAATACTTTCAAACTAGGTGATTTTTTGAACGGAAAATTAAGGAGTCAAATAAACCTTTTATATTATTATTATTTATATTTTACGGAGTATAATAAGTTCAGTTCCGAACAATAATTGTTACACTTACTTTTTCTGGTTCGTGGGACTTTCGGCTTCTGGCACGGTTTTAATTTTCTGTAATAAAAACGATCCCTTTTATGTCTCAGATCGGTTGATTTTATTATTGTCTGGTCTCTTCATTTATAGAATCGACTCGGCAAGGCGTTGCGTTGCTGAAAACGTAATAATGGTTTATTTTTAGTAGCCGCTTGTCACATTTGTAGGGCTTTGTGGGAGACAGTGGCCTCCTTTATCTCATCCACTCATGGTATAAATAGAATTTAATAAACGTGTTCGAATCCGCGCACAAATAGCTCGTGAAATGGTAAATGATAATGTGTTATCTGACACAATTTTAATGTCGATTTATTAGATTTGGGGCTTTAAAATGTAAAATGACTGATTTGGCTGATATAGTTGGGAAATATAAATATAAATCGTTCTCGGGGTTTCTTCATTTCAAACGCACTTATCTTCGACTTTTTAGTAAATGACCTAGATACCCTTAATACTCAATGCTATGTAGCCATATTAAAGAAATGGCTACGCTGTAAAACAGTTGTACATATGAGACATAAATGCTGTTACTTATTATAAGTCAATGTGATTTGTATAAAAAAATGTTCACCAAGTCTTTTTTAAAGTGAAAAAAAGCTGTACAAAATGCATTAATAAAATAGATTTATATTTTATGCTGCGAGAACAATCTACCAGCAATCATATCACGCAGAATTGCTTCATAAGAAATTTAGTGCCGGATAGAGCTTCAATATAACCACTTCGTTCTGTAAGTTGTCATCATATAGTATACTTCAGCCGAAAATTCGAGTCAGTAACGCAAAAAATAAGCGGCACTCTCGTCAAAGGATAGTAGCTCTTATGTGATACTAAAGCGGCACCTCGTTCTACCATATAATCCCATTGAATCGAGAGAGATATATAAATTTTTATCCGCCTACTAGAAATGGACTACCACGACTACCATAAACAATTTTAATGACCTAGTCGACCGCATAGAGTAAATGATTTAACGTGCCGCCTTTATACCTAATAATTTGCTTGGCTAACTATTCAGTCGTAAACAAACTTAGAAAGAAGGAAAGAAATCGTATATCCCGGGCACTCAGTGGCGTCACATACGTATTTATGTAGGTATATATAAAATAATAATATTTCATAAAATAAAAAATAAATATAATTAAATTTGTTTTCACGCTCAACTCAGTCAAAAAGAACATTTTTAATGGCAGGCCTAATTTTATTAGGAGTGGAATACTTACGTAATCCGACATTGAAACTGTAGAATGGTTGATGTTGACAACTTAAAAATAAATAACTGTTCTAGCAACATAAATAAACTTTCTTGTTAAAATAGAATTAAAAACAAAACTTACCAACAATAATTTTCCACAATAAATAATTCATAATATCACAATCACTACATAACAATATCGCAGATTATCACTCACTCACCACTGTCGCTGTCACTATCATTCTTTTCTTCTCTTAAAATTCTGTAAATAGTCCGCTCACTCACGCCGGTATACCTTAAAGTCATGTTAACTAAACCTATTGATCCTGATTTCTGTACCAACCTTTTTCCAATGCATGATATACATTCAAAATAATTTTTTTCTCCTTGAAGCTTAATGGAGATTTTCTAAGGGTATGAACTCTTACCACTTCCTTTGAACAACCGGAAACCTCTTCCATTTTTGCACATTTAAAAATGTTATCGAGAATATTACGATATCCCACAATTACACTTATTTTCACTAAAGCACTAACAAAAAAAACTTTAAGGCACTATGATACAACAAGTACGTAATTTACGGGGTAATTTATGAACAAAAATTAATGCCGCCCAATTCATAAACAATTCACGCTATAAATATTTCACACGAAATAAAATTTTAAGGCACTATGATACCACAAATACGTAATTTATAAACAACAAATTAATGCCGCCCAACTGATAAACGGCCGCACTCTATGTACACTGATTTTAAACTGAGTTATAACGGTTTAACGCACCAAACACCGCTGAATACGTGGAGAATGTTGCCAGATTTAAGCATAATATTTTAAATTTAAGATATAGTAGGTAGTTCATGCATAGTTCACTCAATCCGAGGACTTTCATTCCTTCGAAATTGAAGTTATTCGTCAAAATTCTCCAAACTTAACGAAAATAAATAGGTAACAACGTAAACATATTATATTAGGGAATTTACAAAACTCGTAAACAAGGGGTATAGTTTTTGTTTATGTCGTTTATAACCAAATCGATATTCCTGTAATTATCAAGAAAGTCTTTTTATGTAATATTGGCCGAGAGTCGGTTAATACTGTATAGTCCAAGTCAGCATTTCCAGACACTCAAAAAACGCAACAAAAACTTTGCGACATAATTATTATCACCGCGGGCCATGCGGCATGCCTGTTATGAAACAACCCGACACACATTAAAAACCTATAAAGGTAAGCGAACCGATTTGCGGTCGAGACAGCACAAAGAGTGATGGTATTTTAATGAGGCCGTAAAGTTTTTGTTGCATTTTTTATGTGCCGGGAATTACTAATCTCAACTATACAAAAATAAATCTTAATAATGCAAAATCGTGAATCAAGTAGGTATTTTGGGGGCGAGCGTAGGTGCGTCTTTACTATGTACATACTTCGGTATGCGATGTAAAGCAACGACAGGCGCGGTTAGTACTTGGATTGGTGACCATTCCAACGGAAACCGCGTTCTCGCCTCACACATCTTCCAGCGGCTTGTATATCAGTGTATGCGCGGAAGCTATACAACCTTAGGCGAGGGTTGTATAGGAGATATACCATCCTTCGGAGGGGATGTAAAGCCGTCGGTCCCTTGTCTATTAAATGTTAGGCAAGTAAAAGATCCCTACTCTTCTTAAGGGAAGAGGTTCGGCAAAATTCCTGGTTGGGGGTAGCTCGTCTACAGGCGTCGGTGTTAGGCCTCAGTAGCGGAAATAGGCCGACGTTAAATAAATGTATAAAAAAAAAGTAGGTATTTTCGAGATTATTACATTTAGGCGCCATCTGGAGCGCTATCTTCAGAGGACCGTAGCTCTCTTAGGAAGCGTGTTTGGAAAAAAATTATGGGACTACTATTACTATTTTTGCACGTAGAATTAGTACGTAAAGGAGAATGCGGGCATTTGGAACACACTGTATATATATACACCGGGATATTCACGTATATTTGTCTTGTATTGTTTCATTTACGTAAATAATTATGTATACATCATTAAATATGTACTTACATAAGGCTCAAAACATGACAAAATCCATGTATTGCGGATTGCTTACTTTCGGAGCATTTAACATAGTGGTTATACACACATACAATAATAATGTTTAATTGTTGTATAAGAAAACATCAGATAGCAGGTTGAGAGCATTGCTCTAAAGCAGGTTGAATTTCCACTAGGAAAACTAAAATCAGCCACTAAATGTGGTTCTGTAAGGAAGACCAATATTTACAGCTTTTACTGAACATCTGCCAAATATTGATTGTCTGTAAATTCGACCCCTTCAATCACACCCCCTTTAGAAATACCATTATCTATATATCCCCAGGTCTCCGAATCCTTAATGTGACCTTGTGTGGGAGAGGTAACGGACATTCGCACACTCAATATATTAGCATTAAGCACCAGCATTCCCGAAAAAATATAGTCGAGCAGCGAATCAACTGAGTACATTGAGTTTTTGGTACAGATTTTCCTCAAATCTATGTAGAATTTAAAGTTAAAAATCGCGCAGTGAAGCATTAGTACAAATTATGGTTACGTATTTGTGTGATTTAAAAATTTATGTTTATTGTTATTAGACGCCAAGGCGAGGGTTTGCCTACAGGGAGGATGTAAAAGGGGCCCAATGGGGCCTAAGTGCTGTGGTTCAATAATTGTTATTGACCACCCTCCCAACCAATTCCAGATTATGTTTATTGTTATGGGCGTAAAAGATCACTATCTTTAATTATTTTTAAGTGTAATGCCATTTACGCAATGTTTTGGGTTTTGTAATATACAACTTTTTTACCAACGAAGCAAAAAAAACTTTTTTACCAAGACTTAAATACTCAGAATGTTCTGGAGCTTAGCAAAGTTAATTTGGATACTACAGCGCGAGAAACAAATATACGTTGTACTACATATCTTTCTCAAAATAAGTGGCTGTGGGTCGATTTTCGTACACTACAATAAATAAATTTATTGTATCATGCAATGAATGCCCACCATAGTACAATTTAATTATTTATACTTTCTCTTCCGTTAAATAAATATCCATTTTAACAGGTTAATACTATTTTGAGTGCAATAATACTTAAGTAAATAGTAAATAAATCTAATAGACACTTAAAGCAATCCATGTTAAAGTGTATACGATTGGAATTGAAACCGTATAAAAACTAAAAGCCGGCAAAAACAGTCGGCATCTCTTTATTGTACATGGGCGGAGGTAAATAGAAATGCTTGTCATAACAAAATGATAAGATTTTCGGGCGTTATATTATCCTCTGTTTCAAATGGTCTCCAGAAAGCCATGGTAAGTTAGTAAATAATTAAAATATTTTACCTTTTATACAGTAGTAAATATCTATAAATATGAACAGTAACTAACTAAACTCCTACGCTTGATATTATAATAGGTATTTATGTGCTGCACTGGCACATAGACAGCACGATATTAGACTTCCACGTTCCAAAATAAAGAAACGATTTACGAGTTTTGTTGTGCTAGTAGGCCTGTCCGTTTTATTGCCTTTAAATCAGTGCAGTCGTAGATGGTTCATTCAGGCTGATTACATTGCCAGTCTCGGACTCGCCTGCACAGTTTCAACTACCGTTCGAATCTCAATACCATTGCCAAATATATAGGACAAAATATCAAGTTCAGTACGCACGGTCCTGTGCTTTAAAACTGACCAGTTTCAATTCCAATCGTATATACTTTACGATACATTGATTTAAATTGAGATAAAGCACTGTTTGAAACGTAACGTATCTACTGAACTAAGTTTCAATGGACATTATAACCATAACCGCTTAACGCAACACTTTTCATTGGTGTCTTTGTTTTATTTATTTTGCATAGTTTTATAGAAAGGCCAAAAATAAGGAAAATCGATGGTGGTTATGCCAATGTGGCATCTTTGACAGTTATAATGATCCAATCGGGTGCAATCGGTGGTCCCATCGCCATTACTCGGCTCGATGACGATACGTTTTAAGTGTACGTAGGAACACGTCAGTTTACGTCAGGCGTGAGAATAAACGTAGAACAATTCGCTATTGCGCCTGCGTAGCTGTCATTTTATACGTTTACGTCTACGTTCTTATCGGTGCTTTCAGTGTCTACTATCGACAATCACGGCAGCGCCAGCGTACAGCGCATTGGATCGCCCCGCTCCAATCACACTTATTAGATGACATTCTCACCCGTATTGCATATGTACATAAGTGTACAGGATTTCCATATACACCTAATAGCGATTCGCGTATTGTATAAATATAACTTGACGAAAAAATTCATTTTTTAATTCCTATGGGTCTAAGTGTGTTTCTGCCTCGTTATATTTGCATTAGTTTTGTGACTTATTTCCCATCTATCCTTGTTAAGCTTGTAAATATTTTATTGGCTGTAATCCTTGTCTCAATTTCATAAGTTTTAAGCTAGTCTTTCGCGCGAAATGCGAGGCCAAACAGTATCAGACTTTTCATTTGCTGAAAACAACTGATTTACTTTTCAGAAATAGCGGGATTACAGGTCATCAAAACTACTAAAAATAGCTCTTTGTTATATTCATAAAGTTTCGAGTGACAAAAAATTACTACCTGCTGCACGTTTTCAGAATATAAACATATACATATACCTAATATTAAACAAACCGAAAACTTGTTTATTTTTATGAAATTCTATTTAGTTTTTTAATGATCTTGGGATGTTTAGGTTAATTAAGTGCTCTCGGGCCTCTCACTTTATTAGAGGCGCCGAAATAAGGGATAGTTTACAAACCATGCATATAACTGTATATGTTATATAATTATTTGTTAGTTTTGTCCAACAGATGGTAAATGTTTTGTGGAATTTTAGCATATAGCAAAGAAAATGAAGCATACCAGGTGACTCAAAAAATACCTACCCCCCCATTTTTTTCTACAGTTTTAAAAACAAAACTCTGAAATTTGGGAAATCAAATATAGGTCAATGGCCACATTTTGACCATTCGGTGGTAAAAGAGTCACTTCCGGTGTGGCCGAAAATTGCCACAACTTTCTTATTTTAAATACCACCATATATATTTAAATCACTTTTCTCATAAAGCTGTAATTTCTGTTTCCAACGCTTTTTTCAGATTTAAAATCGGATGAAAAATAACCTTGGAAATGGCATTTATTTGCTATTTCTAGTTGGCTTTGGAATTCAGGAACAAATTTTAAATATTTCGAAGTAGACTTTGAATTTGAATAAAAGGGCATTTCTCAACAAATTAAATGTAAAATTGGCCTATTTTGTTCATTTGCTTGGATTTAGAAATGTTTTTCTTTTTTTTCCATTTCATGGAAATTCAATTTGACATAACTCCAATTTTTGAAGTAGTACTCTGTATGTTTAATTTTTTTATTAGATAGAGTGGTAAATTTGCTTTAGACTGGTTTTTCCCGATTGAAAATTGAACATAAATTAAAATAAATATTAAGCTTTTTCTAGAAGCGTTTTGAATTATTTGTCCATATTTTGCAGTAAGCGAAGAAAAGCAGATGAGTTATTTGTAATTAGAGACAATTTATTTTGATAAATATAACCAAAATTTTGATGAATTATTAGCAAAAAAGCAAAAATTCACATGATCAAAACAAATTTATAAGTTATGATACCTATCTGGACAGCAATTTACTAAATTTATAAATATTATAATTAGAACAATACACAACTAAATACCAAACCTATAACAGGTGCTCAAAATGACGCCCACCCATTTCAGAACACTTGTTCACTCTTCGAATAGTTTCTCTCATAGCACTTTGTAACATGATTGGAGTTATGGATTCAAAGGCATACTTTGTCCTTCAGATAACCCCAAAGAAAAAAAATCAAATGGAGTTAGGTCTGGTGACCTAGCAGGCCACCTAATAGTTCTATTAGTAGATATTACCTGGTTGCCAAACTTTGCATTAAGATAATTTCCCACAAATCCAGCGTTATGCGACGGTGCTCCATCTTATTGGAAGTACGAATTTCTGAAATCTTCTATGGAAAGTTTTGTATTTCATTTTGCAAAAAGCTTAAGTAACGCGCGCGGTTAGTGGTCCTTGAATTGGTATGGGACCAATAATTTTTGTACCAAATATTCCAGCCCACACATTCACTCCAAATCTATCCTGATGGTTACCTTCAAACATTTCATGTAAATTTTCTTGAGACCAATAATATAGATTATGTCGTCTATTATATACCATTATATTAGTAAAACGAGATTCATCACTAAATAAAATTCTATTGTTCCAGTATATGTGTTGAGTGAACCAATTACAAAAGATCAATCTTCTGTTTCCGTCGTATTCATATAATTCTTGATGCAATTAGTATTTGTAGCATTATTTAAAACCATGTTTTTTTAATTTACCTCTTACTGTCTCAGGACCAATATCTCTTTTGCCAGCTATCTTGTAGAAACATTTGGGTACACATGTACATTTGTCTTTTCTTCGCTTACTGTATAAATCTGGACTTTGCCACCTTAATATTTTCTGCATTTTGGAATGAATCTTTCATAATATAGAGATGCCGCCGCATGGGTATTTTTCTGACATTCGTCGTAAACTAAAAGTAAATCTACCTAATTATAAATTTACAAATAATAAATACGTCTTTATTTCACTGAACAATAACGTTTTGATAGATGCTGTGTGCAATTTTGCATGTGTTTTTTTATGGCTTACTGCAAGATATGGACACAATTCGAAACGCTTCTACAAAAAACTTAATATTTATTTTCATTTATATTCAATTTTTAATTGGGAAAAACCAATCTAAAGCAAATCACCAGTCTATCTGATAAAAAAATTAAACATACAGGGTCGTATTTGAAAAAAATAGAGTTATAACAAATTGAATTTCCATCAAATGGAAAAATAGGAAAAATATTTCTAAATCCAAGCAAATGAACAAAATAGGCCAATTTTACATTTATTTGTTCGGAAATTCCCTTTTATTCAAATTCAAAGTCTACTTCGAAATTTTCTCCTACGCGAAGGACCACAAATGAACAATAGCATTTTGACTTCGATCTGGTTGCCGTTGGTGATACGACTTACCTGATGGCAACCGATAGCCTGGGCTTCTCTTGATGCAACAACCTCGTCAATGGGGTGTGTGGACTGTAATTCTTTCTGTTTGTTGGTCGTTACACAGTTACACAGGAATAGTTTAAGAAGGTTTTTAGAGCGAGAGATTTTAGATAATTGTTTTAGTTTAGAGATTTTAAATTTTTGAGAAAAATCATGCAAACACGTGTATATCTTGCGGTTCTGATCGCGCGTCTCCTCGTTCGGCTTTCATCGTGGTGGGTCGTGACTCCCCTTTTAACTACCAGACTGAATTTGAACTAACGTTACGATACGGGGTGAATCATAATTACATAGAGACATAATTTTACTTATACTAACACAAAAAGACAAATATTTATTTATTATTGAGAAAAACAGAATAATTAAAAACACGGAAAGAGGTTAAAATAAACAACAAATATGTTTACTAAACAAAATTTGTTCCTGAATTCCAAAGCCAACTAGAAATAGCAAATAAATACCATTTCCAAGGTTATTTTTCATCCGATCCTAAATCTGAAAAAAGCGTTGGAAAGAGAAATTACAGCTTTATGAGAAAAGTGGCTTAAATATACAGGGTGCTATTTAAAATACGAACGTTGTGGCAATTTCCGGCCATACTTACCGGAAGTGATTTTTTTACCACCGAATGGTCAATTGGATACCTATATTTGTTTCCCAAATTTCAAAATTTTATTTTTAAAACTAGAAAAAAGTGGGGGGAGGTATTTTCTGGGTCACCCGGTATAGAAGATTACTATCGCAGCTACAGCAAAAATAATTTATTCTGATGGGTCTCGAATTCAAAATAAATAGCGGTCAAGCGTTCTCTCTAGTCTTAATGTTGAGAATGCTGGAACATTGAATGCACGTTCGTCTAAAAGTAACTAGTCACTTCATAATGATTGTGGAACTATTTAATTCATACTTTGTGAGCAAATGCTATTAAATAAACGTATTATTAATATTATTATCAGGCAAAAATAACTATTAACAAATTGTTTAAAAAAAATTGGTTTGTAGTTGAAGTACAACTGCAGGAATTTTATGTTACTGGGCTGTACCCTTTAAATACACATAATCGTGAAATTCGCGACTCTCCGTAATTCTATACATAAATGAGTTCATTAAAATTTTAACAGAACGCATAAATAAATCATAAGCAATAAACAGTTACGTAAATTATGATAACTATTTGAATATACTCAATCTTTCTTCAAACGAATAAAACGTTGCGGTAGAAGTAGTTTTACAGCTGCTCAGTTTTCTTTATAATATTCCGAACTTTAATTAGAAAACAGTCGGAACAAGAGTAACTAAATGAGAAAAAATTCCAGAACCCATTTTACGTCAACAAGAACGCACCTCGAAGAGCGTCTCGCAGGCGACTAAAACATGTATTTCTTTCTTTCTTTCCGGCTTTCCAAGCATTTTTCTCAGAAAACCCTTTTATTATTTATCTGAAAAGAAAACCGGCGACGTGCTGAATTCCCTGGAACTCTTGCCGTTGAGATATATTTTCGAACAGTGTAGCTGACGCTGATTTTCGTAAAATCTTGTGGACAGCGCAAGTGTTTTAAGGGGAGAGCGACGAAATGAAACAGTTATTTTCAGCTCTTAGAAATTTTTCAGCTGAAATATCTGTAATAGTTAGTATGTTTCGACGAGTGACATCCAAAACGGATTTTTCTATGTGTCATTTACAAGTGTCTACGTAGGAAAGTATAGTAGTCGAAGAAATGAAGCACTGAGCAAGCTCAAATTGGCGCAGTAAGATGGATCGCGATGGGATTTTTTGCATTCGCTTCGTAATGCCGTCCCGAAACTTTGTGAAGATAGTTATTGAATGTATTTTGAATAAATAAATTATTGCAATAAAAATACTGATTTTAGAAAAGCAACGCTAAGAAGCATTAAATAACTATTTTACAACTCCGTCAATTATAGCAATAAGTCCACTTTTGTTACTCGGGGGTCACTGAAACTCCAGAAGACGACGTGTTTGACGCCCACCCTGAGCCCCAGGTGCATCGGACGCCGTCGCCGACTGCATAATCGTGCTCAGCGACCCCCAAAACCCCCGAGTAAGTATTTTGGCTCCGTGTTTTTTAAATTGGACGCAAAACTCTAGAAGACGACGTGTTTGACACCCACCCTGGACCCCAGGTGCATCGGACGCCGTCGCCGACTGCATAATCGTGCTCAGCAACCCCCAAAACCCTCGAGTAACAAAATTGGACTTGACTTAATTGACCGAGTTGTAAAATAGTTATTTAATGCTTCTTAGCGTTGCTTTTCTAAAATCAGTATTTTTATTGCAATAATTTATTTATTCAAAATGCATTCAATAACTATCTTCACAAAGTTTCGGGACGGCATTACGAATCGAATGCAAAAAATCCCATCGCGATCCATCTTACTGCGCCAATTTGAGCTTGTTTGGCCTGATTTTGTGCTTTATTTCTTCGACTATAGATAGGTATTGTCGCGGCAAACAGTACAATAGAATGCGGTCGCGGCGAGACGGGAGGTCGAGAAACTTTAGTTAATGCGTCAATAATATAACAATCATCTATCTCTCTTTCACGTAAGCGATGAAGAATGATGGACAAGCCAGAGTTTATTAACACGCTTAAAAGTCGCTTTACAGTCTGTAACTTTCTTGCAAATTCAAGAAATCTTGATCAAAGGCATGCGCAGTTGAGAGCCAGCTGATCATATTTGGCAATTTACTTGCACATTTCAACATCTTGCAGTCTGGTGGATAATTTAGTGATTTTCATGTTACCACTGCAGAAAAAAAGTTACTAGAATATTCCTTCATACCGAATTGAGAGGTTAGACGATAAAAATATTCTCGGTGACTAAAGCGAGCAGAATAAGTTAGGTTAATGTATTATTATTATTTCTTCAAAATTCATGTATGCGTTTTTCTACTAATGTGCGAAAACGGGACCATATAACACCCTATTATCACCAGCATAAATGGCTTAATTTACGACAGAAATGGCAATTGCATCTAGTATGTATGGTTCACAAAATAATAAATAAAAACCTGCCTAAATATTTGCATGAGAGGCTGGTATTCCGTGCCTCATTGCATAATAATAGCCTGCGCTTTGTTGATAGTACTCTACATATCCCTGTTCATAGAACTACCCAATATAATTCGTCCTTCTCATATCTATCAGCTAATTTATACAACAAAATTCCAGAATGTTTAAAACTCTTTCATATCAAACATTTAAAAATAAAATTAAGTCTATGTTGCTCAATGACTAATTATATTACCAATACAATACCACGTGTATTGTGTATGTCTATCCTATCTTATTACTTGTTTAGCTCCTTACTTCCTCGCCTATCTGTTATAATGTTAACTTTTAATATGCCATAGTCTATATATTATTGTTAGCATTTAGTTATATGTATATGTTTAATAATCGATCTGCATTCTCTGTGTATACCTCTATCTTATGTAACAACACAAGAATTTATACCAGCTTTTAGCTGACACTCCGCCACATTAAATAAAGTTTATTATTATTATTATTTAATTTGATAGGCACGGCACAATTTATTTTTAAAAGTTGGCAATTCTTGCGTAATATAATTGGAATTACAATATTACAGAAATTGCCGACTGTAAAACGTATCGTCAAGAAACATTACCTGCAAGAAATTGCCACTGCAAGATCTTGCTTGCAAAAAAGTTGCAGACTGTAAAACGGCTTTAAAGAATGCGATTTTGATGTTAGATTCTTTTTTTGTGCTTGGATACAAGAAGAAATAGAAGAAAATCGATCTTTTGCTACAAAGTTTTAGACGAAGCAACTTTTTCTTCCAATGGTGTAGTAAGTTCCCAAAATTGCAGGTGGTGAGCTGATGAAAACCCCGGATTTGTGATTGAATGTAAAGACCAGTACTCCTTTGAAACCAATGTTTGGTGCGGTATTTTTAATGGTAGACTTATTGGCCCTTTTTTCTGCACAATCTCAATTCGGAAATATATTTGAACTTTCTTTGTCAATGAAATTTCTGAAGTAATTGACATGTCGTTGGAGGAATAATTCCCTTCCAAAATATCGATCATTTGGAAAAAACCATCAAGGATATCTGTCTTGAAATACCCCGAAGAATTTCGAGAAATGTAACCAAAGACTTTTGCAATAGGACCATAATAATATCTATGGAAAGAGAAGGAAATCCGTATTATTCACTTTGAAGGTCATTTAAGTAAATTTTATTAGGATTTTTGAGTTTGTTTATGTGTTCTAAATTTGATTTAAATTAACAACCGTTTTTTAAATATTTAAGCTAATTTTAATAATGATAATAATAAAACGTCTTTATTTGAAGGGCGAAGTTTAGCCAAAAACTATTCCTCAACTTAACCCTGTAATTACAAGTTAAGTATGTAGATATAAACAAAGCGTAAAATAATATAAAAAACAAAAAAAGAAAAGGTGAAAACAGTGGCAATTAGAAAGTAATAATGAGAAAGCAATAATAAGTAATAACAATAATAATCATATGACACTAATAAGTAACAATGAAAACCGTTTCATCATTGCGCTGCTAAAAGTGACTTTAAATATTTTTTTATCTCTGAATTTAATGAATTGTACAATTTAACTGCGTTATATGTAAAAGATTTCTGAAGCATTGCGGTACAGTGATGCGGCATGGTGAAATTGTCGATGTGACGAATATTTAGATCGTGCGTCTGGTTACGAGTAATTAGTTTGTCTCTAAGATAGGCAGGAGAAGACGTGATGCAAATTCTATGTATAAAAACTAAGAAATGCAATTTCCACGTACTGTCCATCATTAGCCAATTTAGCTCGGAGAATTTTTCGCTAATGTGATCGAACTTTCTTAAATCAAATATTAGTCGACAATAAGTATTTTGAACTTTTTGGATGCGTTTTTTGTTAACTGTATCCAAAAATGGATAGTACATAGTGTCACAGTAGTAAAAGTTTGGTAAAATAATCGTTTCGCACAGCTTTTTCCTTGTTTTAAAATTCAGAAACTGCTTGTTGGCATATAGTAACTTTAGACATATATAAAATTTCTTAACTAAGTTGCTCACATGTGCGTTAAAACTTAGTTTATTACCAAATATAACGTCAAGGTTTTTCGGCTCTTCTACAAATGGAATTATCATATTATCAACTGCTATTTCTATATGGTTAATTACATAATTATAGCGAAATCTGGAAGAGAACACCATAGCAGAACACTTTTCTATGTTTAATTTCAAATTGTGATTGGTGCCGTAAACGTTTAGGGAATTGAGATCACTATTTATATGTCTTTCAGCTGCGAGTAGATTGTCTACGTTAAAACTATACTTAAGTTGTACGTCGTCTGCATAAGAGTGGATTTTCATATATTTAAGGTTGTCGCCAAGATCCATTGTATATAATATGAACAGAAGTGGTGCTAGAACCGAACCTTGTGGAACACCAGAAACCACGGGTTTTGACTCTGATGTTCCAGACTCGGTTTTAACCCTCTGGGAACGACCAATTAAAAAACTTTTAAAAACCTAACACACATTATTAAAACCATAAAATTGTAACTTTGTGCATAGTAATAAATGATCAACCCAATCAAACGCCTTTGAATAATCAAGGAAAACTAAAATGCCAGCAAGTTTATTATCCAAATTCCGTAAAATATTGTCCGATATATTGGTAAGTGCTGTACAAGTGCTGTGTCCTACTCTCTCTAAAACCTGATTGATATTCTGGGTATAACTTATTTTTGAGTAAGTATGTTTCTGTTTGAAAATAAACTGATTTTTCCAATGTTTTACTGAATATTGCCAATGGACTAATCGGTCGAAGATCTTTGATTTCCGCTAGACAATTTATCTTTGGTGTTGGGCATACTATTGCTTCTTTCCACATTGAGGGGAAAAACCTACAACAAGGCAGAGATTTATTAAATGTGTTAAATATGGTATAATTAACGGACAACACAGCTTTATCATTTGCAACGAAACTTCATCAATACCAGAGGAATTCGACTTAAAGCCATTAATTATTTTCGCAGTTACTTCAGAAGCAACAGGTTCGAAAGAGAAGTTTAAAGTATTACTATATTTATATATTTATTAGTTTTATAAAAAGTTAAAGTATTTAGTGGCACTCCTTTTCGTGCGAAATTCCACAGTAAGAGTTCAGAATTACTAAATTTTCAAACCAAACTGTCTAGCCGATATTTATCACAATTTACGCAAAACTTAATTTTGATTATTAGTTTTAAATCTTCATTTGTTTATTTGTTTGTGTCTCGGTTTGTATGTAAGAATTTATTTTGCTAAGTTTTCCCTTCACAATTTCTTTATATTACACATATTGCATAAATTCTGGTTTATTTAACCATATCGACAACAAATATCGGCAAATTTTTGCCGATACCGATAATCGGTATCGGTCGATCCCTACTTACAAATTTAATTTAAAATGTTGAAATTTTGCAATACACAAAACATCAGTTCTTGATGATTTCAAGTTGTCGTTTACATTTTAAACTAGATTCCAGTCACAACGGACATTGCGCGATAAAAAAATAATTAATTTCTCTACAGACTGAAATTATTTTTTTTATTAGCCGTTACTCGAGTCCGAGTATAAAAATGTTACAGTCGATAGATTGTGTACAATAAAAAAACAAGTAAAAGGTGTAGTCTATTGTAATTCCCATTCATCTACGGTGCACACGACTATGGCTATAGAGGCCAATTCGGGAGAGCACATGTCGACCGCAGTCAGGACAAACATAGACCTGGTTAGGTCTTGGATTCGGCCTTCTTGCAGCAACATTTCCTTGATAGCTGGCCACAACCCCTCGCCATTCGGTTCTGTCCGCTGCTAGTTATTCCCATTGCTCGTCTGCAATACCGCAGGATTTAAGATTTTCATGGAGAGCGTCTTTGAACCTCTTTCGTTGACCACCACGCCTTCTTCTACCGCTTAGCAATTCACCATAAAGTGTACATTTAGGAAGGCGGTTATCATGCATACGATGAACGTGACCTGCCCATCTTAGGCGTGCTCTTGAAATAAGCACCTCAATTGGAAGGCTGTTTGCTCTCCTGAGTACTTCCACGTTTGATATGTGATGGAACCAACGGATTTTCATCATACTTCTGAGGTGTCTTTGCTGAAAACGTTCTAATTCTTTCACATGACGACGGTAAGTGACCCAGCTTTCACATCCACATAGCAGTGTTGGAATGACAATTGCTCTGTAGACAGCCATTTTCGTTGACAAAGCAAGGTCGTGGTTGTCAAATACTCTCTCTCTAAGTCCCCAGAGTGCTCTAGATGCAGCGTTAATTCTATTGCGAATCTCGCTGTCCATGTTTGCTTTGTCATTAACAACGTTGCCTAAGTAATTGAACTGATCCACCACTTCAAGAGAATTTCCGTTAAGTGTAATGTCTATTTGGTTCACTTGATGAGGAGATGACTTAATCTTAGTCTTTCCAATGTTGATTTTAAGTCCTAAGGAATCATAGCTCTGGGCATACACATCTAAAAGTTCTTGAAGCTCTTCCGACGTAGAGGCTAAAAGTGCACAGTCATCCGCATACTGGAGATCACAAATGAATCGTGTGCGTGTCTTCGTGAAAGCTCTAAAACGCCCTATGTTAAAGAGACCGCCATCAAAACGGTATCTGAGACCTATTCCTCTGACTGTCAGTTTGTTGTCAACAATAATTGTTAGAGCAGTGGTAAACAAATTAAAAAGTAGGGGTGCCAGGACACATCCCTGCCTAACTCCAGTGAGGGTTTGGAAAGGTTCGGTTGCCTCATTATTATACATAACCTGGGCGCTGTTGTTTGTATGTAGACTGCGACATACTTCAACAAATTTTCTAGGGATACCTAAGCGGAACATAATTTTCCAGAGCACTTCCCTGTCCACCGAGTCAAACGAGACTGAAATTACTCTACCGGGTAAGCACAACGTTGTGGGACTTGTTCGCTCGGGAATTTTTTTTTCTTTTCTATAATCTAACGATTAGTTATCGATTTGGGCATGGCGTGATAACACGGAATTTTGGTAACGGGCTGCCGTACTATAAGGCGCGAGGTGGCTATCGCGATTAATCACACGGATATCGCACCACCGGGTTCGAATCCCGGCACTGGCACTGTCGGGGGAAATGGTTGTATATCCGCGTTTTTTCAATTCGTAACCCCCTTCCGCACTAGTCTCAGGCTTGTAGAATTGGGGGTTGTCTAATTTCAGTGGTACTTATTTTGTGGTTATTACACTAATACTGAAACCCGTTAAAAAAACAATTGAATAAAAAAGTGTACCATATAGTGAAGACTTTTTGGTGTACATTATATGAATTGTAAAAAAAATAAGGATAAAATATTTGATTTCCGAGTCGTCAGAGAAATATTTCAGGATCTTTTTCCACAACATTCTACTAAAGCATATTTGGTTAAATCCTCATATTTTGGTCCAAAAAATCTACCCATGAACTATGGCCCATTATTAATGTCCCACCCTGTATAGATAATTCCGAGGATAATTCATTAATACTGGAATAATGTTAACTTTTAAGTATATAGCATTAAAACTTCATAAAAGGCGGAATAAGATCAGAGCTGGTCCTAAGCACTGTGCTTAGTGCTTGTCTAAGCACTCTAAGCACTTTTGTGCTCGGGAGCACTGTGCTTAGGAGCACTTTTTAAAAACGGTGCTTAGTGCTTCGAGCACTTTATGAAAGGGCTTAGTGCTTAGTAATCGCATAAAGTGCTCGCGAGCAGAAATGGTAAATTTGGATCAAAACATAATTACAGAAACTGGTAGCCCTTCAACAATAGATAAGTTCTGTGATTTTGAATTCGAAGAAACGACCTCCCAACATTGTGCTCAAAATAAGTAAGAGTCACATTCTTCATTAAAAAATATTGACGTGTTAAACTTGGAAGTTCTAAGATACTTGGAGGATCATAGAACAGAGTTAGATATTGTTGACGAATATCCAATTATAAAAAAGCTTTTTTTTTAAATTCAACACTGTACTACCATCAAGTGCACCAGTAGAACGAATGTTTTCATTTGCAACAATAATAAATGCACCCAAACGCCATTCTCTGAGCGATACAAATTTTGAAAATTCAGTGCTTCTAAAAGCGAATGGAAATTTTTGAGAACTACTTTCACAATTACCAAAAAGTTGCTTATTAATTTTCTGATTGTTACATAACGAATTTTTTTTAATTTTTATTCATTTTATTTTAGTTCAAATTAATTTTTAGTTCTTCTTTTTATGTACGTCGGACGTCATTATTTATTATTGTTTGTTCAGTCTGTTGTCTGTTATTATATGAATAAACATTTTTTATACATATTATAATTTTATATCACACGAATCCTAATATCCCTGCAATAAATGAAAAATGATAGAATACTATCAAATTGTCAAATAAATAGTTACAACCAATTATGTCCCCTTTGTAAAATAAATATTACAATAGTTCGGACGCTAAGCATAAAAATATATAAACAGAATTAAAAACTGACTTAAGAAACGAAGATTTTAGAGAACTGGAACATATAAATCCTGATGATATGATAGATATCTTCATAAAAAAATACAGTGTTATATAACAAAAAATACAAAATTGTCAAACAAAATATACATTATTTTTCTGGGCCGCTTTTGTTGTCTTTCATCCTTTTTTTTTATAAATAACACTGAATTCAATAGAGTTCTAGCCTTAGTATATAGCTACTACATGATTTTTTAAAAGTGCTTAGTGCTCGTGAATTTTAAGCACTTTTTCAGAGTGCTTAGTAACTACGAGCACTTTATTATTAACAGTGCTTAGTCCTCGAAAATTTAAGCACTTTTTGTCAGTGCTTAGTGCTCGCGAGCACTTTTGGTCATTGCTCGGCACAGCTCTGAATAAGATATTGTTGACGTTTCTAAAAAGCAATTTGTGGTACTTGGGGAACCATCGAAGCCGACTAATTTTTTAGGACAGCTTCGAGTGACCATTAGTTCAATTCTATTAATAGTTGCCGTCTAATGTTAATATATCTAACTCGACTCTTGCCAGCTGTAATCAAACACAAAATATGCCTCGCCTTGTCATAAAATTACTCTCTTGTGTTGGGTCAGAGAGGATATTGAAACTTCAAAAGCGTGGCTAATATCTATTCAAAATGCATTCATAATAAAATCTAATTAACGTATCGTTGGCTAATACCATTATGTCCGCCGCCGGTAATATCGATTGCTAGAAAAGTTAAGATTGTCGAAGTATTGCAATTCATTTAGAAACTGTACATAGCCGGCTGGATATAGCATCGTTGAATATAAATGGGCCTTAAACCTATACTTACCAGTATTCTTATCTGTGGAAGTATCCAATTTACAAAGAATACAACGTGCGATAAATCTTTGTTACCCCTTTTTTCAATAAAGCATTTCGTCGAATCATGTAATCCGGCTTAGGTGTATCTTTCAATATAGACGACCACTATTGTTCTAGAACGATAATGTATCTTGTACAAGACGCATCTAATGCAGTAATTTAGCTTCGTTCACTTCTATTGTTATTTATAAATAAATGGCAAAACCAAAACATATCCACTCCCAGAACATTTTTGTGACGCAAATCTTATAAACAATTCTATACCGAAGAGTGCCTGACAACTATCACTCAAAGTTAGAGAATTGTAGATTTTCAGATAATGGCTTTGAATTTCAACTTGCCTCTACCGAACTAAATCCACACTCAAATCTTGAAGTAAAAATCCCACACAGTAGGATATGAAGGTATCTCCGGAAAAAACTTCAAATTAGTTTACCAATTCTGACTAAACCCCTGCTAATTTGGAAACAGATACTAGTTAAGCCAATTCGTAAAAATAATAAAATAAGCACAATTTCGTAACTTAATCCTATCAGCCTACTTTTGGTACCCTCAAAAATTGCCGAGGGCGTTATCCATCGACAACTGCCACCGTATGTGTCTAACAATGATGTAATACCAAAAGTACAATCAGGTTTTCATAAAGATTACGGCACTTCCACTGTTTTAATGTCAATTGTTGATAAAATAACTTCTCTGATCTTGTTGGATATGTCAAAGGCCTTTGACTCATTGAATACAGAATTGTTAATAAAAAAACTAAAATATTATGGTATCAATCTTAATATGGTTCACTTCTTATTACATAATCGCTACCAACATATCTGTCTTGGCACTTTAAGTGGAAGAGAAGCTTCTGCTGAACGCTTGTTACTCTCTCTGGAGTGCCTCAGGGTTCAATTTTGGAGCCTTATTATTTGATTCTTTTACTACAGACTTACCACAAGTCACAAAATACTCTTCTTTACATAGGTACGCTGATGATGGCCAGCTTTATTGTGCAGGCCCAAACTAAGATTAATTGTGACTTAAATGAAATAAAAAAACTGGACCTTGAAGAATTCACCCGTCTTAAATCTAAACAAATGTAAAAATATCATCGTGGGTACATCAAATAAATTAAGTTATTTCTAACTTTCAACTGTCAATTGACGATGTAATCATTGAACAAATAGATGAGGTTACAAATTTAGGGTTGACCTTTGATCAACTGTTTGAAATTTGGTTTGTAGAAAATGCTTTTGCTCATTTGAACAGATTTCAAATCTACGAAGCATTCTTGATAGTGATCTAAACTGCCCGCATGTGTCTCTAGTTTTGTCACAGCCAACTATTGTGACTAGGTTTATGGGCCCTCTTTGAATCTATCAGAAAAATAAACTCCAAAATATCTGTATTAGGCTTGTTACAAGAAGTTCAATTTACGAACATATTACACCGTACATTAGGCAGCTAAAATTGCTAAAATTGAATGAAAGGCGCTTTGTGTAGTTATACCACAAGAACCTAATTATCTTTTTGAAGATTGAGAAATGCTATCTACGACCGAAATTTAAGATATACAAATGATCATTAGAACAAGGTGTTCGTCCTCCTTAATGGAAAACGTCCTGTATTAAGACTATACCTCCAGGGGGCGAGCGTGGGTGCGTCTTTACTATGTACATATTTCGATATGCGATGTAAAGCAACGTAAGGCGCGGTTAGTAGTTGGATGGGTGACTGTTCCAACGAAGACCGCGTCCTCGCCTCACACATCTTCCAGCGGCTTGTATATCAGTGTATGTACGGAAGCTATACAACCTTAGGCGAGGGTTGTATAGGAGATATACCATTCTTCAGAGGGGATGTAAAGCCGTCGGTCCCTTGCCTATTAAATGTTAGGCAAGTAAAAGATCCCTACTCTTCTTAAGGGAAGAGGTTCGGCAAAATTCCTGGTTGGGGGTGGCTCGTCTACAGGCGTCGGTGTTAGGCCTCAGTAGCGGAAATAGCCCGACGTTAAATAAATGAATAATAAAAAAAAAAGACTATACCTAAGAAAAGAAATCCTTAGAGATATCAGTCCGGATTTCGAAAAGGCTTCTATGACATATTTGACGAAAGCTTTTGACGCTTTAGATATTTATTGCCTAATTGCAAAATTAAGATATTTTATCATATCTAGAAGTACTTTTCATGATTTCAAAATTAT
Organism: Leptura quadrifasciata; assembly: GCA_963675555.1. Lineage (NCBI taxonomy): Eukaryota > Metazoa > Arthropoda > Insecta > Coleoptera > Cerambycidae > Leptura > Leptura quadrifasciata. Next base: position 100,792,988 of record OY776679.1, read on the forward strand.
CTCAATGACACAACAGTATACTAGTATTAATACAGGAAACTCGATACTTAAAATAAATAAATAAACACCACATAAATTAGACTTACATCACAAAATAGATCAGTTTCATCCGGTGTTCCGCAAGGATCTATTCTTGGACCACTTCTTTTTAATATATTTATTGCAGACATCTCGAGACTTCCACATGTTCAAAACTATACATGTAACACTGACAATATTCAGTTAAAATATAATTTTCTCCTTCCGAATTTCAAATGGCAGAGTTTTATACCAATAATGACTTAAGTCTTATATACCAATAGATACTTTATAATATTCTTGTACTTAATGCTAACAAAAGTCAAAATATTTCAATTTTGCAGAATAATGAAATCTACAATCATTTACATTGGTATAGTTCAAGTAATAAATTTCTGAGAGAGAAAAAACCTAACAAACACTTTATACGACATAATTATTATCGCCGCGGGCCATGGCGCTAATTGAAATAAATAAATCCCAGTAAATAAAAAACGCAAAAAAATGTACTACATAATTATATCGCCGCGGGCCATGGCGCCAAGTCTGACATGAAATATTTCCGACGCACATTAAAAACTTATAAAGGTAAGCGAGTCAATTTGTGAACAGCACAAAAAAAGTACCGGTATTTTAATGAGGTCGTAAAGTTTTTGTTATGTTTTTTCTGTCTCAGATATTTGCTACTTGAACTTTACTAACTTTGATCCTTTATAAAGTTTTCTGGAAACGTTAGTATTATTTGTAAAAAAGCTTTTCGATCCGTTTCAAGAAACAATGTTTTGAACAGAAATATTAGAACATTATAGACTTGTTCATTTAGATCTAATCTTGGGAATAGATTGGGCAATGAAAAAATATCTAAATTAGTATTTATCTTTAAACGTTATAATACTTATTAATATTTTTGTTTTGTACCTATTTTGAAAAATACTGATAATCAAGTGATAATTTTTTCTAATAATAAACCGAAAGCTTGTTGCTTAGTAATTACCTGACGCCGTAGGCGGAGTGTAATTACTTAAAGCAACAAGCTTGAGGGTCATTAGAAAAAATTATAGGGATTTATCAGTACACGTGGTAAATTCGGTGAGATAATTTTTTGAAATTCTAATATGTCAAAACGTGAATATGACATTTTAACTAAATTATAAAACAGTCAATAATTTTTCGTCGCATAGCAAATAATGACATAAGTGATAATCTCCCATGGGATGTTTTCAGTGTACCTAATCCTTTAATAATTCGGTGAATTTTGACATGTGACTAGAAATGGACGAATTTTATTGGATTTCTATTTCGTCAAAAAATTACCCTTAAAATAAAATACACAATCACGCTAAGGGTACTTGACAATTTGTAAACTTGAAGTGGTAAAATTGACAAACTGAATGTGCACATTCTGAAATAATTACAGTAAGTTTTGTTGAGGTCAGAGACCAGACCCGGTGAGCAAACCCAAAAATATAAAGGAAAAAATTATTATTCTTATAGACACCCATGTAATATGATATGAGACTGTTGTTTTCTCATTTTTTTTTTCTATACAGTACTTTAATTACACTCTGTATTGTCTCCGTTGCCTTCAGTCACATGAGGAGCTTGTAAGTGTCTTTAGAGGCGTGAAAAAAGCCGTCTTTCAAGAACGCAGCGTCTGCTGTGGAAATTATACGAAAATTCAGGTGTAACGTCGCATGTACGCTCTCAGCAAAGAGAATTGGTACGTGTTTGAATCGGAAGGCAAGCCAAAGACTTGCTTAGTCAGCCGATGGGCCTGCAACGCCGTAGATTTTACACAGAGATGACGTATGCACCAACTTAAAGCTGACCTACCGTTGTGGCGCGCGGAATCGTACATCGGATTGAAACTGCGCCAGCGACGTTGCCAAGTGGAAGGATTCTCCCGGAGGGGAATTCAGTTTGTTCATGCTTGACATAGGAAATGGGCAAAGAGGTATTGGAAATTGTCTTCCAGCTGTTATGGTCGGTCGAAGCAAAGGGCCGAGGATCGTCTCGTGCTATTATGAGCATTATTGTTTAAATGTATAAAATAGCATCTGCGGTCGAACTGTTTTTGTGTAATACGCTAGCATTTAGATAAATACATAAACGGAAAATTTCAATCAAGATTAAAGCTGTAAAGGAGCGTGTGGTGTTGTTGAGTTTCCAGGCTAGACTCTGCAAAGTGAATTTTGTCTCAATCAAGAGAGCAATTTTACTTTTAAAAGACTGGCATGTTTTTTAAGCGATTCGTTAGGCTGACAGTTGGTTTTTACCAGGTCACGCCGTCCCCGACCGCTGAACTATTGCCCATCTCAGCACTTTGGCTCATAAGTTTCGACAAGCGGGAATTCGGTTCAGATTTTGAGAACGCGGAATATTGAAACGCCCTCCATCAGGAAAGCTGGGATAATAATAAGGTATATAGTCGACGACTATACCTACATTTTTCAAATTGGAGGTACTTTGCGTCTCTGTCTCGCGTTAAATTCGAATAGAATCTGTTTGCCGCTGATAGCCAATGATTTCATGTTGCATACAGAAAAATTCTTTACATATGGCATAGAGAGCTCTCAATAAATCTGCACGAAGCCGGAATGGGTCGTTAATTTCGCTTATATGATTAAAGAATTAGATGTAAATATTTTATTCTCCATCTGGTTGTTAAAACATTTTGTAAGATAGGTACTGTATACTCCCAAGTATTTGAAAAGAAGGTAGTTTTTTAGGTACCATTACTATATTTATAATTTTAACGCCCTGATGATGCCAGCTTGGTTGTTGAAACGCCCGTCAGTATACTATGCAGTGTTTGTGTTTCTGTAAAATCTTATCGAAGCCTCTTTCTCTTGCCAACGCTAAATTACTGTTCATTTTACTTCAGCAGTTATCGTGCTTAGAAAAAAACTTATCTGACGGATAAACAGACAGACAGACATACAGTTGTTCAGCATTCGGTGACTAACATTATATGATTTTTTTTTATCCTCAGGCAACATGAACCGTTTTAGTGCCAGATAAATCCTTTTTCTTAATTTTTTTATTTTTATTCACATTCAAACGACAAGTTAGCTGGAACTGCGGCCGAAGGGATAACTGAACTGACCGTAACCAAGACCTTTAGTCTTTTAATTTTTTATTTGTATACTCAAAATTAACTGACAAGTTAGCTGAAACATGGCTGAACGAATAACTGAGCTGACGGTAAAACAGGGTCTAAAATTGTTTGTAAATGGACTTGTTCATTCACGTCCCACTTTTCGTGATAGCCTGGTCAAAAGTACGCAGTGTTAAAAGGCTAAACTATTAAGATGTATCTAACTGTTTGTGCTTATAGAAAAATTGCGATGTCCAGTATCGTATATAACCTATTAAAAGAGAGACTTCTACAATATTGTCCTCGAGATTGTCCTAGAGGAATTGAAGCAAGCAACGAAGACAGTGATTAAACTAAAAATGAATAGCTTGCTCTGCTTATAAGAGACATACAAATAGTTAAAGCATTAGGCTCTTCGCGTCGTTCTAAACTCACATTAATCAAATACAAAAGGAAAACTACTTTAAACTTTAACAGGTCGGTCCACAAAAAGTTTAGAATACATTAAAAGTATAGTTCAAGTAATAAGTTCCCGAGACAGAAAAAACGCAACAAAGTCTTTATGACATAATTATGTGGCAGCGGGCCATGGCGCCAAGCCTAACATTAAACATTCCCGACGCACATTAAAAACCTATAGCGGTAAGCGATTCAATTTGCGAACAGCACTAAAAAGACTACTGGTATTTTAATGAGGTTGAGTTTTTTATGTCTCGGTTTATTCCCACTTGAACTATACTGAGAAATAAAGATTTTGACCTAATAACCACAATATTGGAAAGTGCTTGAAAAATGTTATCTGTGTTTGAATCATGTATGTTTGAGGTTGAAAATGAAACTTGACATCTTCCTGCCAAGTTAGTTTTACTGTTCTGCAGCTAAGTGTCTTCTGTATTATGAGAAATTCTGTATTATGAGAAATTTGGTATATTTCCACAGTAACAGTAACTCTCCAACTTCTCTTTCGGACCCTCCTTTTACTAGTTAATCGAGTTGTTTTATGTATTACTTTATCTGCTTGATAGGCAAATATATGAGGCGCCATCACTTTTTATACGTGCCTTTACTTTGCTAATTTTATATTCCAAATAATTTTTCATGTCTTGTTCAAGCTAACCTACCATTATATGCAATTCAACATCGGGTACCTACTACTTGTCTAGATATAACTTACATAAATACGATCCTGGCAGCAATACAAAGTTGATGTCGAAGAAACTTTTTAAAAAATGTCCGGCCTTCTTACTGTCGCAAACCATTTTTATTATTTGCTTTGGGATGCTTACAAATATTTTTGTTAGCGTCCTAATTGCGTTGTTCTTGTGGAAATGCGGAGACCGTTAACGTACTAGGAACGCAGCAAAAAATTGTCATCATCGTTTTCTCGTGCACGAAAATGGGCTTGTCACATCGAGATTTTTTGCTGAATTTCAATAAATGACACCCCGCTCAACCCCAAGGATTGAAACAACACCCCCCCAAAACCGAAATACCTTCAAATCGAACAGAAATTTGTATACCCCATTTTCGAGGGCGAGAAGCACGATGGTGGCAATATTTTCTCACCCGCCCCTCCCCAACCACCCCCAAACGCAAAAATTGTCACTTGTCGAAAATTGTCATCATCGTTTTCTCGTGCACGAAAATGGGCTCGTCACATCGAGATTTTTGCTGAATTTCAATAAATGACACCTCGCCCAACCCTAAAGATTGAAATAACACCCCCAAAAACCGAAATACCTTCAAATCAAACAGAAATTGGTATACCCTCGTTTTCGAGGACGAGAAACATCATGGTGGCAATATTTTCTCACCCAACCCTCCCCAACCACCCCCAAACGCAAAAACTTGTCACTTGTCGAAAATTGTCATCATCGTTTTTCTCGTGCTCTTCAAATTCGAGCTTTCTGAGGGTATTGCGATTTTGAGGGTGAAGGTAGTTTCAACCCCTAGAATTGGGCGAGATGACTTGTGGTTGAAAAATGCTTAATTTTCTGGAATTAAGCAAAAAAACCGATCCGACAAGTCGGAGCCAAAAAACCTGAAAAGGAGGTGTTTTTTTTTGGCATAAAGGAGTGGTTAGCGCTAAATTGGGGTATAAACCATTGTCTCCATCATATTCCTCACTTTCGAAAACGGGGAAGGGAAATATATTTTGCTGCGTTCTCAGTACTTTGACGTTTTTCACTTTTTTCTGCAGTTTCTGCGCATCCAACCACAAAACACCATTTTCTTGCCACTATATTTCTTTCAAGGTACAGGTGAATATGACTACGATAAATATCGGCAACAATATCTGGCCTGCCCTAACTCACAACAGTTGCAAAACTAACTACACTACTATAACAACACGAACACATAGAATGCGTATTGCGTAGCGCATATCGCGTAGCAGGCATGTGACGTCACCCGTCTAGCCTCGCGCCAAGGGAACGTTTCCTAGCCTCGATGCGTTGCGGTAATTCCTATTACAAATGACACCGAAAATAAATGACTACTTTTAAAAAAAACTTTATAGGGGTTTATCATACACGTAAATCTATCATTTTCAATTAAAAACCAAATTTTATGGGCACGCCTATTATAGTGAATACGACCAGAATTGAAACCGTATAAAAACTAAAAGCCGGCAGAAACAGCCGGCATCTCTTTATTGTTTTTCTTATGACAAGCATTTCTGTTTACCTCCGCAACAGATGCCGACTGTTTTTGCCTGGCTTTTAGTTTTTATACGGTTTCAATTCTGGTCGTATTCACTATAACACATTTAATGAAAATTCGAACTTTAATCCCACCTGCGACTTTGTGAAGGGCGATACAGGACAAAGCGGGTCAAGAAATTTATTATGTATACTATACGCTTGAACGAAAATGAGATAGATATCTTTTCTATTTATCCTATGTTTTAATATAGACTTTGTCTTCTTATAACACTACTAACAATTATAGTTTGGAAACACAGTGACAGTCACACATCACATCCACCTCATTTACCAGATCTTAGTAGTAGTACCTAGTAGTAATAGTAATTTTCAGTAGTTCTAAACACTAAATACAAAGCTCGTACCCTGTATAAATAAAATTACTATTTATAGCCTTGTTTTATACTCGGTAATGCCGTGAGCAATCTCTCGCGGCACTTTACCCCGAAAATAAAAACAGACAATTTGTTCCTTTGGACGATTCATCATTTTCCCAAATATTATGACCTCGTTTTCAGCTCTATCTATTCAGCACACATACATTTGTCTCAGGCGTATTTGTTTTCTTTGTACCCGCATTTCTCAAAGCCGTACATCACCTCATTAACTCTGTAGGAGATGATTTAGTGAAGTGGTTCCAAAGTGTATTTGGCAACAGTGTCTGGCAGAAAGAAGTTCCCCGGCCGAGCCGGGCGAGTTATCGTTACTCGTTACTGCCACGCGTTCATTTTCGTGCATTTCTGCCTCGAAATACAGCCTGAAAAATTTGTACTTGTTTCTTTAGCGCATGATGCCATTTTAATCGGGATTTATTATTTAATATATTTCATTCCTCAGTTAAAAACGGCGCTTTGATTTGTTCGTAATGCATATAAAAAGTTTTAAACGTGTATTTTTGTCCCTTTAATCTAGGAATTCTTCAACTGTATTTATAATTTACAGCCCAATTTAACGCTAATCTATACATCGGTCGTGTCGTGTGATTTATTTTAGAACTTACTACCAAACTATAAATATTTAAATGTATTTAAAATCGATTTCTATGCGATATTGAATGCTGTTCTGATCTAAATATCGAATTGATTTCACGTACAACTAAGTGAATAGGGGTTTTATTTGTATATTTTACTACAGGTCGAGCGCAGCTTCTCTCGCGTGGATAGAAAAAATTGACTGAATCTTAATGAGCAATTCAGCCAACGCGGATAATAGTTGCCTGTATATTGTCTGAAAGTTATTTGTGGCATTCTACGAATATTCTTTCCTATTATTTGGGTTTTCTACCACATGTATTATTGTTCTGTTCAAAAACAAATCACCGAATCTGCAAAATAATATAATTATTGGAAAGAAGCCTCTGCGCCCGTGACGTTTACGCCAAAGGAATAGTCAGAGGTTATGTTTTGCAAATAATATAAATCGGAATAAACACAGAAATAATGTATTTTGCTGATGTTTCGGAAAATAATCTCTTTCCGTTTTCAAAGCTTTTTTTGGAAGAACTCTTATTTTGCTGTGTATGTCAAATACACAGCTTTAAGATTCGTTTTATGTTATTTCCATAGATACTTACTACTTACACAGAACATAGAACTGATGATATTTTCTTTTAGATAATGTTCAGTTTGTTAAGTTCTTCTTTTAACATTGGTAGCCAGGTTGTACAAATATCTACAGAACAATTCGATACTCACTTGTCTTCAATTAATAATATTATTGCTGATTCTTTAATTTTTCTTTTTTTGGTATCTGCTTCTTTTGAATGAACTACCGTTTTTAGATGTTTTAATTAGAAGGGTAAATAATACAATTGAAACAAGCGTTTATAGAAAACCAACACATACTAATAGATATCTAAATTTTAACTCAAATCAGTCAATAAATGCTAAAAGGGGTGTTGTAAAATGTTTATATACGATAGGGCCAAAATAATTTCATCTTAAATAACGAGAAAAAATGTATCAAAGAGGTTCTAGTACAAAATCAATATCCTGAAGCCTTTGTTGATAGAGTTTTCATAAATGTTGAAAATAGGGACAGTCAGGTACGACAAAAACCTGAACGTCATTATACAGCAATAATTCCTTATGTATACGGATTATCGGAAAAGCTACGCCGTATGGGTGACAAATTTGATGTTAGGACGATATTTCAAACGGGGAACCCTTTAAGATCTATTTTAACAAAAACAAAACCGATAAACGGGGAGCAGAATTCAAAAAACTGTATTTACAATATCCCGTGCGAATGTGATAAATGTTATTTGGGTGAGTAATCCAGACCTTTCAGTGTGAGGTTGGATGAGCTCAAGAATTACATTAGAAAGAATGAAATTCAGAAATCAAAGATTTGTGAACATGCTTGGGAAAACGGACGTAGAATAAACTGGGACTCGGCAAAAATTTTAACAAAAGAAGCAGATATCAAAAAACGAAAAATTAAAGAATCAGCAATAATATTATTAAATGAAGACAAGTGCGTATCGAATTGTTCTGTAGATATTTGTACAACCTGGCTACCAATGTTAAAAGAAGAACTTAACAAACTCAACATTGTCTAAAAGAAAATATCATCAGTTCTATGTTCTGTGTAAGTAGTAAGTATCTATGGAAATAACATAAACAGAATCTTAAAGCTGCGTATTTGACATACACAGCAAAATAAGAGTTCTTCCAAAAAAGGCTTTGAAAACGGAAAGAGATTAGTTTCCGAAACGTCAGCAAAATACATTATTTCTGTGTTTATTTCGATTTATATTATTTGCAAAACATAACCTTTGGCGTAAACGTCACGGGCGCAGAGGCTTCTTTCCAATAATTCTATTATTTTGTAGATTCGGTGATCTGTTTTTGAAGAGGACAATAATACATGTGGTAGAAAACCTAAATAATAGGAAAGAATAATAGTTACTTGTATTGTGAAATATATTTAAAGTAGTGACATATTTAAATTGAATGTTTAAGTGTTTATTAACCGCCTTCCAGTTCCCCCGAGTGACTCCCTTAACTCTTTAACTCTAGTAGATCTAGATTTGTCTGAGAAAGGAGACGGGACCGAACCACTCCTTGGGGAAAATTTGCATGTGAAAATTACTTCGCAGTAGGTGGGGCTCGAACCCACTTCGCTAGGTATGGACAGAGAAAAATCTAGACGCACCCACTGAGTTGTAGTCTAAGTCAACGCTTCCCTGCAAATAAAAAAATGCAACAAAAACTGTACGAGCTCATTATTAGCGCCGGCGAACCAGTCGGTATGGTATCATAAAACAAACCGTCGTACCTTAAAATCTAAAGTAAACGAGTAATTCAATTGTACAGAGAGTAAGTATATTTTAATGAAGTCGTAAAGTTTTTGTTGTAATTTTTAATTTGCAGGTAAGCGTTGCCTTAGACTATACCAACCCGGCATGACGCAGTTGTTTTAATGCAAAACAATTACTTGCACAATTATCACATACAACCGTAATATGTGCCTTCCAATCAAGGGATAAATCTGTATTAATGCCTAAGACTTTATGTGACATTAATTGCTGGATTGCTGTGCTTAATTAGTGTACTTAATGTATATTTTTTTGTCAACAGGATGAATATGTATAATAACAGTTTTATCCGGTTCATTACTAGTTTTTGTTATTTAGATAATCCTCGAGATAATCAGGTCAGATGTTATATAGTTACTTTATGTTTAATTGTCAGTATTACTTCTAATAATAGTGATACCGCCAGCAAAAGCAAGGAAAATGTTGATAAATAGTTGGCTAAATCATTTGTATAAAGAATAAACGACAGCGGACCTAGAACACCACCTTGCGGTACACAGATTATTGCTACCATAACACCTAATATTTTTCAACAGAATGTCGTGAATCCACGAGGTCGAATGCTTTAGACAGATCCATAAATAATGTAATTACCATTTTATGTCTCTGATCTATATTTTTATATATAAAATTTAAGATTTTTCACAGCGAAGTTATTGTTGACTAGTGCTCTCTAAAACCGTGCTGATTTGGAGATCAAATGTTGCCAATCTCTAGAAATGTTTTTATACGTTTAAACAATAGTTTTTCAAATATCTTGGAAAATACTAATATTGCTATCGGCCTGTAATTACAAATTTTACTGCGGTCACCTTTTTTATATAACGGACTAAATTTCGTTAATTTTAACAGGCTAGGGTAGTTCAAATGTGCTTCTAGAGGGCGGAATATTAAAACATATTTCAGTTGCAAACTCCTCTATAAAATCTTTATTTTACTATAAGGAACGTAACCAGGCAACATACAGCTACTCTCCGGGCTATGTATTACCAACAGAACGCTATTGCTTCGATTGCAACAAACACCAGCCGAAAGACTGATTCTTACGGAAGCGCTGAGGGGCCAAGATAAACTTCTTTTTTTTAAGTCGCTTGTTAGACGCGTTTAAGTCGACTAACAGAAACGTTACTGTTAGGCGAGTTTAATAACGACTAACAGATGCGCGATTCTTAGGCACGTTTATCTCAACTGTTAGACGTGTTTAATTCGACTAACAGATGCATTACTGTTAGACGAGTTTAATATCGACTAACAGACGCGCGACTCTTAGGCATGTTTATCGCGACTATTAGGCGCGTTCATTGTTCTGTGGTTTTATACATTTATTTAACGACGGCCTATTTCCACTACTAAGGCCTATCACCGACGCCTATAGCCGAGTTACCCCCAACCAGAAATTGTGCCAAACTCTTCTCTTTCGAAGAGTATAGGGTTCTTTTACTTGCATAACATTTAGTAGATAAAGGACCAACAGCTTATTTACATCCCTTCCGAAAAATGGTATATTCGCTACGCAATCCTCGCTTAAGATTTTATAGCTTCTGCGCATACATTTATATATAAGCCGCTAAAGGGTGGAGCGATTACACTGTATATCCTTGAAATGAGGAAACCATCCAAGTACCCATCAAAGTAACACGTCCGTGTTTACTGCGCAGGCGCTAGACATATTATGGTGAAGATAGATTCAAGTATGGAGTGATGCTTAATAGTAAAATTTAAACTCGCCTAACAGTAACGCACCTGTTAGTCGAATTAAACACGTCTAACAGTCGAGATAAACGTGCCTAAGAGTCGCGCGTCTGTTAGTCGATATTAAACTCGTCTAACAGTAATGCATCTGTTAGTCGAATTAAACACGTCTAACAGTCGAGATAAACGTGCCTAAGAATCGCGCAGCTGTTAGTCGTTATTAAACTCGCCTAACAGTAACGTTTCTGTTAGTCGACTTAAACGCGTCTAACAAGCGACTTAAAAAAAAGAAGTTTATCTTGGCCCCTCAGCGCTTCCGTAGATTCTACTTAAAGGAGCTCTCGTGCCAGTCGTCCACACCACTTGCAGACTGTAGTTTCGAGCTGTTGGCCGTCGTCCATGCAAGGTAGGCATGTGACGACCAACATGAGTATCCTTCGACTATTTGGTACATCTCGGTATCCTAAAGCCTCGGCTACGATACGAGCGGTGAGCGGTAAGCGGCAATTATCAGAGCGGCAGAGCGACGCCGTTAAAAGTTTTAGTTGAATTATTTTGTACAGAACCGCTTGCGCCTGGCTAGGATAAGGTAAGCGGCAGGGCGGTGTCGCTCGACGCACATCTAGTACCGCTCGCCGCGGAGTCCAAACATTAAATTACGAGGTAGCCGCTTGCCGCCATCAATACAGTTCGAAATGTCGTCTGTAAACATTGGGTCTTTGAAACGGAAATCTTGTAACGGGAGTGAGGATGAAGTTGATAAATATGATAAAATTCAAACTGAAGGCAGAAAGGGTCCAGTTAATGAAAATAAAAAGGCGAATTGTGTTAAAAAGTCGATGTAACAAACACATTCTCAATCGCAATGTATTTTCCGATAAGAGCAACAGCTGCACAACTTGCTCGGAGGACGTCATAATATGAACTGATTGCGACTGCCGCAGAAGTATCGCAGTCCGTATTGTAGCCGGCACCGCTTACCCTATTGCCGCTCGGTATTTTTACCGCTTTACCGCTCACCGCTCGTATCGTAGCCTAGGCCTTAGGATAGCGACATGCAAAATAGCCAGCAGGCGCCAGTGTCTGTTGCAATCGAAAAATAAATAGCCTGACTGGGCTTAGCATAGTTCAAATGTGCTTCTAGAGGGCAGAATATTAAAACATATTTCAGTTGCAAACTCCTCTATAAAATCCTAATTTTACTATAAGGAACTTAAGTACATAAAAAATAATGTTTTATGAGCTAATGATAAAGTATGCTTTAAATTTTTTATCCACTAGTACAATTATGTTTCCATTTTTCTTCACTTTCGTAGTTGTTAGCTATATTAAATGATTCAAGAAAATTAAATTGTTTTATATTTATTAAAGAATGTAAAAAATTGATATTTTACATAAATCAAAATTCAATTACTTTTATGTGTAATTTACAAATATTAAATAATTATAAAATTTTTGAAATTCTTTTTTAAATTTATATAGGTATTAATTTAAATACTTAAATATTTTAATCATTTGAATAAATACGCCTAAATTTTAGGGTCTAAAATAAAGTCTAAATGATATCTATGATATCTCGTGTTGTTCGAATGTTTGTAATTTATAGACTGACTTTTTAAGATCTAGTTAATTTATTTATAGTGTGTCTAATTTACAGTATCAATTAGATTAACTGACACTATTGAAACTTATTTTTGTCTAAGATAAAGTCTAGAATATGTCTATTTTAGATTAATCTAAATAAATGTCTTTTATGATACATCTGTTTTACGTTTTTAAAGTATTAGACGATTTTAGATGGTTTTTTAAATGATTATTCGATATAATTTACACTGATCTGTGTTCCTCGGGTAATTAATGGTCATTTAGGTTCAAAGTGTCTTTACCTTTACATAAATCAATATTGAAATCACCACATACAATTAATTATGGGGGAAATGTGAGGTTTATTAAAAATGAAACTTAAGGTTTCCTCGAATTTAGATATAATATATTTCTTCACCTTATATTTCAATAAATTACTTTCTATTTTTAGGAATAGTTGGATCCTAGTTTACCGTTCGTGTCATTCCATAATCTTCCAATTTAAACGCTAATCGTTGATACAACCAAATTATAATACCAAGTTATTCGACTGTTTAGGACTTTTGTTAAGTTCCTGTATGTGCCCAAACGCGTAGCATGCACACGAGCGACGTTTATCTAAGTATTGAATTACCGGAAGTCCTAACGTAATTTACATGAAAGTATTTGTTGCGTTGAGATAACTATATACGCATTTTTCTGTGAACTTGAACAACTTTGGAAACTAGTAAATAAAATAAAAACCTACTTCTGTCGTGAATAAAATCTGTCTGATGCGTTGAACAGCACTCAATACAAAAGAAATAAAACAAACGAAGTACCTATTACGTCTATTTTCCTCTTTCCTAGCTCACAGTTCTGTCGCTTTTTATTAACCGTTATGTAAACTGAAATAATATGGAAACGTTGATAAAATTGTACTCTGGATGATGTTGATGACTCATATTTATCTGCTGTCTAGTCTCGACAACAAAGAAGGAATCGTTCCAATGCGCAGAGATGTTTGTGGAAGTTCTCGGTGTTTCTGTAGGGACTAGACTAGGGATTAGAGTATGTACAGACACGATAAAAGCTTCTATACTTTAGACCAGATACAAGATGAATTCGATTTACTACGGGTACAAAATAATGCATTTATTTTAATCTGGAATTAATAGAAACAATGAAAAACGCAGTGGTGTAACAAATATCACTCAGGGGACTCTGTATCAAACATTGTCAAGTGGGTACTTTTTAGAATTCCAACTTTCAATTCATTGCAATGTAGATTGTTAGTTAGACTGTTAAATCTTTTATTTATTTGTTATTTTTCTAAGAATTATTAATAAATGTACTAATTTATATAGGTGGTGAAAATGATGAGTGAATAAATAGGTAGACCGACAATTTAGGGAAAATCGACATACCGGAAAAATGTTTGCAGTGCTTTAGTTTGAAAACCTCATTATGACCTGTACTAATTCAAAAAATAGATATTTTGGAACGTAGCTTTCTTTAATGTTTGTAAAATCAATGCATCATTGTATCTTATCCTATTATTGGAATAACGTTAATGGATACTAAATAAATAAGTATACAGTTTTATTTTCTTAATAACCGAGTTCATTATTATTGTTCTATATTCCTGTCGAGTGGATTCTTCAGCTTTTTTGTTATGAAAATCTATAATTATAGACACGCGATTTTAGCACCACTGGTCTGTTTCAGTTGTTTTTTTCTAAACACGCTGCGCTGTACAAAATCAATTATAACTCGGGAAGCGAGTGGCTAGGATCTGTTTAATTTTGTAGGCCAAGGCAGGTGTCTTTTTAACACGCTTTTATTAGCTTCACCCTCGGCTTCACCTGTATGTTTGTTTGTAAGGGAATCTTTGAACGTGATTCTCACCCACTTCAAAACGTCAGATTAAACTGAAACTTTGCACACGTATCAAGGACCAATGACAATACAATAATTTGATAACTTTGTCCTAATGTCCCTACCAGGATCATCAGGATAAAATAAATAACTATTCTATTGTCGAGATTTTTCCGGAGGCGCCGCGGTTATTAATATATGTGCTTTTTTACTATATTTTTATAATTCTACTTTTATTAACAGCCACCAATAAAATATTTATTACAATTGATATCAAGCCCCCACGCTTTTTACAATAAAATGAATTGAACAAAAGTTGAACAAAATCTTAATATATAAACATAATTTTTTACTTTTTAGTTGTGTGTTTTTTTAGTTTTTTTAAACTATAATTTTTAATTTTCCTATAGGGACATTTCAAAACGCCACTCAGTTACGAAGGCAGTAGGTATTCCAAACATATGAATTAGTCAGTTAAACCGAATAGGTATGTTTTTCTTATACAGAGTGACTTTAGATTAAGTGAGGAAGTTGCATAACTTTTTTTTAAAATGAAAATCAGTATAGCATCAAAAAACACTTATAAAAATGTTGAATTCAGGATTTTCTAAATTTTAGTAAAGCGAAAAAAATATCGGGGATTATTTGGCGTCAATAATTGTAACGTCACACGTCATCATTTGTGTAGTTATTATTTAGTAGTGCATTCTGTATTCTGTGAGTCGGAATATGAATTTTTCTTAGCCTAACGAGACTATGTTCCCCCCTTTCGTTTTCGAGGATGCTGAACGCGATGGCGGTGGTTAAATTTCTCTCCGAGGTCACTCCACCCCCAAACGGTCAAAAACCACCCTCGATTATCCGCTGTCTCCTACCAGCCAAACCTGTGTTACCCCCATTTTCGAGGATGCTGAGAACGATGGTGATGTCGAGACCCCTCCTCGACACCCGCCAATCCTGCCCCCCCCCCCAAGCAGCCAAAAACCACCCCCGAAAGGGATAAACCGCGTATCAGCCATCTCCTACCTGGCCGTTTGGGGGGATGGTGGGGGTATATAGATACATTAGAAATTAAAATCTACTTCACAACTTCCAAACTATGGTTACCTCCAATAACCGTTACCAAACAAGACTGTTGATGTAGGCAACACATTAAACAGTCAGTACTATGAGTAACTATAAAATACTAAATTGTATATTTTAATACTCTCACTAATTTAGTGTTTTGTAGCATCATGAACAATAAAATATTAATCAACATAAATCACAACAATTCCTTTGGTGCTCCTGTTACTGCTACATATTCAGATACACACAGAGACACACTACGTTGTCGTTGCCTATTCCATGTTACTGGCCCATCGCTGATTTGAAACAAATATCCAGTAGTAGATTGTCTTGTGTCCACATCTTCAGCGAAGTCCGCATCCGAATATCCAATCAGCTCTTGATTACTATCTGCTTTATACAATATGCCACAGTTTGCAGTATTTTTCAAATACGTAATGATACGTTTGGCTGCATTGTAGTGGGCTTGAGAGTGATTTCCTAAATATCTACCAACAACTTCCACTGCGAACAATATTGCAGCAAACATTAATGACCCAACAGCTTCTCTGTAAGGTACTTCTCCATCATTTAGCTTCCGATCTACATATTTACATAGCACTGCGTGAGGATCTGCGAGTGTACTTACAGGTTTACCATTCTCTAGATTAAAACGTTTCACAAATAGTTTTATATATCCATGTTGATGGGTAGAAATAGATCCATCTTTCTTACTTTTACTTATTTTAAGACCAATAAAACAATCCGCATTCGCATTCCCAACAGTAATTTCAAAATTAGTCTTCAATTCTTTCAGGATCAATTCTAGCTCTTCGTTATTATTAGAGAATAAGAGACCGTCATCAACATATAGTTCTAGTTGTATCAACCTGCGCTGTGTATCTTTCCGATAAACACATTTATCAGCAGAACTTTGAACAAATCCAAGTTGTCGAATGACATCATCAAACCGTTCGTTCCACTTTCTAGGAGCTTGTTTCAAACCGTATAAAAATCTTTTAAACTTACATACTTGACCAGGTGATGCATTTGTACCAAGCGGTGGAATCATATAGATGTCTTCGTCTATTTTACCATGCAAAAAGGTAGTTTTCACGTCAAATTGTCTTATTTGAAGATTATGTTTTGCGGCCGCAGCCAACAAAACCCTAATCGAATCTAGTTGTATGAGAAATAGTCTCGTTATAATCTATTGCTTCTGTCTGTTTGCATCCCCTTGTACAAAGTCTTGCTTTGTATCGTGAAAATTCACCCGATGATGTTCTTTTAATCTTAAATACCCCTTTTGAATCAATGGTATTTTTGTTTTTAGGTAAATGTGTAAATTTCCAAACCTCGAATTTTCCAGTGCTTGCTTGCTCGCCTTCACTCTTTTGCTTCTTTGGAATTTACAACTTCTTCGTAACTCTGAGGAGGATCGTCTAATTCTACCAAATTTAATTAAAACCTTTTCAGTATTTTAAGATTTTCCCTAGGACGTAAATAGTGATTTCCTTCTTTAGAATCTCTTTGAACAACTTCTACGTCCTCTTGTCCTCCACTCTCCTCAGGCTCAGCTTTTTGCTCTATTCTATTTTCATTTTCTTGCACATTTTCTTCATGAATTTGCTCCATAGTATGATTTATTACTTCATCTATTATTACTCGTACAATATTTTGTCTTTTAGCTTTAAGAGATTCATTCTCATTGAAGATCACATCTCGAGAAATTGTCACTTTTCTTGTTGTTGGATCAAATAATTTATAGTTGGTAGAATTTGATAACCAACAAACATTAATTCATTACCTTTAGCATCATGTTTCTTTCGTCTAGCATCAGGAATTAGTACATACGTAGTACTTCAGAATATTCTTGCATGACTCAGTATATGTTTTTTTACCATTCCAAATTTCAAAAGGAGTCGTCTCTTTAACTTGTGTATTTACCATTCGATTTAGTAAATAAACAGCAGCATTTACAGCCTCTGCCCATAAATATTTTGGCGTATCCTTACAAAGCATTGATCTTGCACTTTCCATAATAGTTCTATTCTCTCTCTCTGACCCACCATTTTGTTCAGGAGTATAATGTGCTGTTTGTTGTCTCTATCAATTCTTTTTTCTGATAAAAATTTCTTAATTTCTTTGTTGCAATATTCGGTGCCATTATCAACATGTACGACTTTCATTGAATGAGCAAATTTATTTTTCACAAGGCCATAATACTTGTTAAAACAATCGAGGACATCAAATTTATGCTTCAGAAAAAACAACGCGATAACTGGAACAGCCATCTTTAAATAACAGAAAGTATTTTGCGCCCTGAACTGATGGTGTAGACATAGGACCACAGAGAATAGAGAATATTCGAAATTCCGAACCTGAAAGCTGCACTATTACCTCACATAGCAATGCCATAATAATTATTCCTTACGCTGTCTCGAAGTCGATTTTCCGCACGTCACACCGCAATTCTGCATCTTTATCCCACAGCTTAATGTCTAATTCCAAATCCCGCCCATAGCAGTTGTCTGCCAACGGTAATGAGATACGTACCAACACCGCGAATTATAAAATCGTACTTTCCCTGCTTGATTATAAAAAAACAGAACGAGAAATAGCCCCGGCCGCACAGTCCTCTCTCTAACGGACTGCGCTGTTTATGAATTAATTAGAGTTTGCAGGCCGATAGAAAATCGATCATAGCGGGGACTGGAGATAAAATAAATACACTGTGTCCCGGCATGATTAATTCGTGTGCTAATTTTATCATACAGTCAATTAATACGGTTTATGGGGGTCGATTTAAGATATAAAAATAATTACGTGGCTGTTCTATTTTTGGGTTATCTGCAGTCGCTGGGGTCTTCAGAGATAATAACGATGGCTGGCTGCACAGCGCTCGTCTAGACTGCGAGAAATACTGTTCTGACGTTGATATTTATCCAACTCTCAATGCAGGACTTGAGGTTTTATCGTCGCTATACTGAGTGTAAACTGTAGACATTGATTTAAAAAAATGCATAACTGAATAATACCAGGTTAAGACTTCCTTTGGTTAGATTTTCGAATTAAAAATACAGACAGTAGCAACATTTTTAACAATATCAACATAAGAACCTTCCAAAGGTTACCCAAATAAAATATCTCTACTGATATTTCTATAATCACTTGTTTGAAATTCAGGGTTTGACTTTACAATCAAAATTTTGGAAAAAATCCTCCCAAAGTTCAACAAATCTTCCATTTTGTCTCCGAAAATCATTTCGCTGAATATTTCTACTAGAAAACCTCTTTTCGGAAACTTAGATTAATACTCCAGTCGAATTAGAATGCAAATGACGTGATTTTCACAAGAAATGTTTCTAGGTGTTATAAGTCGACACCAGGATGTTCAGAATGATGGTAGAAACATAGGGTTTCTTAGGCTTCAATTTTTTTGAGTGACAAATTTTTTTATTGAACAATTAAGGTGCGAGAAAATGTTTTTTTCAAGTTTTAGAAAAAACTATTGGTGTTAGGAAAAAAGTGTTTCTTAAAAGTTGTGTGCCTTAAAAAAAGCTACAAAATGAGACCTATTTCATCAAAATCGGTTAATTTGTTTCTGAGTTATTGCAAAAAACGTTCTAAAAAGGCCGTGTTCAATTGGTTAATAAACAATAGAAAAACATGTTTCATATCCTTTTTACCACAGGAAAAGAAGGCTCCTGGAGCATAGAAAAGGCATACGAAATCGGGAGCCATATGGTAAATTGGTAGTTGAGTGAGAAGTTGGTTGAAGAATGGTAAACCAAGTTGAAACAATTTTTGCTGATATACCTACCATGCATGTTTTTTGTTTTCAAAATTTTCTTAGTTTAAGTAGTTGTTCGCCTTATTTTCTAAACTGTTGATATTGTCACTAAATTATTTGCAAAATACTTCGTCATATACGTTATGTGACAAATCATTAATAAAAGTAACAAATAATAGTGGGCCTTCAGTAAAATCCCGCGGTATAGCTATATTCATATCAGATATATCTGACGATTCCAAATGTATCGAAATAAAAAATTTCTTTCTAAATATGAGATTAACAATTCTAAAATATTGTCATAGATTTTAAAAGTCCATCTTGACTCAACGGAAATCTGCAGTTAAGAAATAAGCCTATGCTTACATCCAAAAAGTGACACAGAAAGCAACAAGTACCCTGGGAAGGCGGAATCAGATGTATGGAAGAAATTGAAGGCAACTCCCAAAATAACCCTTTGGTGATACATTGGAGTGGTGACAATTGCGTGGTGGATCAGGGCATTGCAGAAGGGAGCGATTAGTCTGCCCTTCCCTCCTGTGCGTCAAATTGAGATGAAAAGGCAGATGAATTGGGCAGAGACGGCGCGCTTAAAGCTCTAGTCGGATCCGAACTCTGCTGCAGTGATGCCAAGCATAAATAAATATCTGGATTGGTGAAGGAATTTCCCACAAGATAGACAAGTCAAAGATGTAGTTAAAGAACAATGAACTAAATTTATGGAAGACACCAAATCAGATCAAAAAAGATAATGGGTGAATCTTCTAGCTGAATATTAGTTTAATAAGCATGCGGGTCTAATGAGTCTAGATGCCACTGTAATGGCCATTTGAAAGGTCCTACAGGGAAATTGATCTTGTGCTGTAAGATCTGACAAAAGGCTAGGCCAATAATTGATGTACGGTAGCATTCTCACAGTAATGATCACTAATTGCAAGATTGACGTTTAAAAATACACTGCTTAAATGTGTTGCAAAGCCTTCCCATATCTTGGTGAGTTATAAGGGAAGGGATGGACATCATAAACCATAGCTACATGTATTGCCACTGAATTCTTCTTCAAGTATATGCTTATATATAAAACATGTATATGTTTGTATAAAACAAAGTTTGTCTTTGCCACACATTGGGAATAAATCTAGTCGTGTTTTGGAAAACCTGTAATAAAAATCCAGCCAGCGATAATTTTTTAAACTAATTTACGACCTTTAGTATTCAAGGAAAAGTTTACGAGGGAACGGTTCTATTTATACTTTTAACTGTTATATCGTTTGGTAGCACGAATTTGTTCCATGTGCAACTGCGTTAAGGTAAGGCCCGAGGTATGATTATTATCAAATATTAAAATGTATTTAAATCAATTCTAAAATTAACGGCGTTGGTTCTGCATGCGACTACTATTCCAGTGTTCTAGTTGATATTTATTTGAGGAATTTGTTTGCCTTGTGGTGTCATTAACGCCAACGATTGACATTGAGCTTTGATTATATCAAATAGTCCGATGTAGTATGATTGACTGTAAAGATTCCCTCTTATTTGCAGCAAAGAATAACCTTTGCAATCAGATCTAATTTCTAATTATTCATAATCGTTTATTATCCATCTAAAAACATAATGGACTTTGTTCGGCAGGGACTGTTACCTCCTTTCTCTTATTATTTATTTTTGAGAAAGAATTGAGGCAACATATGCGGACGACTAGCTGGTTTAAGTCGGAGCAGAGAGCCGTGGGTCCAGAGTATTCGTAAGAGTGGAGAAACTTACCCTTTCTGACATGTACAGCATAAGCGACAGATTTCTGTTTATTTCGAGAAAAGGAGACAAAGAAAAATTGATGTTAAATTGGGCACCATCTATAGTAAAATGAGCAAAATTGTCTCTTTTTCTCGAATAACCAGTCTGCTATAGATCAGACTGAAATTGTTGGTAAGAGAAATAAAAAGATAGTTTAAAATGAATGTTAAAATATATTACGTGAAAAATAGACAAATCGGTTTGAGAGATAAATTGAAATTTAAGAAAAATATATACATATATATAAAACAAATTTATACCAGTATCCTAGATGGATTATGGTTGAGGTGACTGGTTCTGGGACAGCAATCCAGGCCCACAATTGTCTCTTGTTGCAAGAATGAATCCTAAAGTTTCCTTGGCAATTTACGTCTCAATGAAATGGGGTGAAGGTTGTAGGAAAATTAACCAACTATGTGGTTTAATGTAAAGATAACGAAATTTTATCTATGAAAGATAAACTGTGCAAAAACTATGCAGGAATGTAGAAGAAGTATCTCAGAATTTAAGTATCTAAGAATATAAGCACGTACAAAATTTATGCAAGTTAGCTATGCAAAATTTAAGCAATGTTAGCTATGCAAATATAAGCAAGTTAGCTGTACAAAAAATATTTAAGTTAGCTGTGCAAAATTAATTTAAGTTGGCTATACAAAAGCTGTATGTTAAACACTTTGTAACTGGGATATAAAAATTGTAATTCCAGTTACTGAAGTCCACAGTTAAAAATTATATATGTTTGAATCAGTACAAAGGCTGCAAGCAAAATGACTTCCTGGTGAGTTTTACTGATAAGGTAAACTTTTTTTGAACTAGTTACTGGAAAACAACGCTACCAAAAAAATGTGAGAAATCTAATTCCCTATTTAAATTGAAAGCTATAAAATCTAAAAATAGTACAAGTATGGCCATCTGTCAGTGGTTAAGTTAAGCGCACCAACTTGCAGGTCGCAATTTTACAATTTCCTTTACTCACAACTAAAATAGTGGCATATAATCGATAAAGGGAATCTATAATAAAAGTTTTTATTCCATACCAGAGCCTTTGCTTCACAATTCGTAATACAATACATAACCACAAATATGAACAGATGTAAATAAATAGTAAAACGCATTGACTATGGTGTGAACTTAGTAAATATATTACATCTTATTGGATATACTAATATAGTAACGAGAAAAGGTAAGGAAAATCACCAAATGTACCTACATAGTAAACAAAAATATAAAAATTGAAAAATAGATATTTGATGTAATTAAATTTTGTAGACAAATTGTTCATTGTTTCCTGGGATACTGTGTAGAACGAAATACATAATTATTTAGAAAATGACAGTTCCTAAGATATAAAACTAAGTACATAAACAGTGTGAAATGGTTTAGCAGTTATACATGTAAAATTCTATTAGTTGAAAACAGTTTCACTTACAAAAACTGAATCCTGCTAAATATCTACAAAACACTAGTTTTTAAATAAAACTGTTAAATGGACATAGGCCATGTAACAGAATACCGTCGCGACAGCGCAAATCCACCACGATTGCATTTTGGATTACGTCGTATATATTTTCTAGTTAAACTTGTGTATAGTCCAAGTATCGGTTGAGCTCTTTTATTAAAAAATAAAATGCTTGGAGTCGGCTGACCTATTTGTTACACATTTATAATTATGCATGGCGATTGCTTCGTAATGGTTTGAAATTATGTTGGGTATAATTAATAATAATGTTTTAAATTAATTAATGTAAATATAAAAAAAGGTATAGAAAATTGATGTAAGGCTAGTCATGTTAAATTAATAAAAAATATTACGCTTACGATTATACCGAATGGTTTAGGATAGTGGTATATATAATTATTGATAAATCTATATTTCTGTGACAGTAGTCATAGGAGCCTAATAAACTCAAAAAGGGCCCAAAGAATAACGACCATTAGGATGTTTAAAACATCGCACTGTGTTTTAGACAAATGTACAAAACATATTTAATACATAATGTGATGTTTAAACAACTATTTAAAACACAGTTTAAAATGCAGTGCTATGTTATAAACAAATGTATTTTAGAGTTTGTGGAAAAGTGCCGATGATAGTCTCACAATGGCATAGAATTGACTATAAATGACTATGTTATAATAGAATTTGTAAAATATAAAATAAATAATAATTCATGATGTTATATGTTGTGACTTAGTGGCCACATGCACTAAACTGAGCATTTGATTTGTAGTGTTGAAAAATTCGTTTAAGAACGCCAACTGACATCAAGTAATAGTAGCAGACATAGTAGCTTGGTACAGTTTTAGTTGAAGAGAGTTTTAAACGTTTTAAACCTGTTTAAAAACTATTTAAAACAAAAAAACTGTTTTTTGTATGTAACGGAATCTTTGAACGTGATTCTCACCCACTTAAACGTCAGATTAAACTGAAACTTTACACACTTATCAAGGGCTGACCACAATTCAATAATTTGACAACTTTGTCCTAATGTCCTCACCAGGATCATCAGGATAAAATAAAAATATAAGAAAATGACTAATCTATTGTCGAAATTTTGCCGGAGGCACCGCTGTTATTAATATATATTTTATAAATTATAGTTTTTAAAAAAATTATGGTTTTAAAAAACTAAAAAATACGCTTTAATACTAAACCGAACAAAAAATTCATTTTATTGTAAAAAGCGTTCTCGTGAAGAA
Organism: Leptura quadrifasciata; assembly: GCA_963675555.1. Lineage (NCBI taxonomy): Eukaryota > Metazoa > Arthropoda > Insecta > Coleoptera > Cerambycidae > Leptura > Leptura quadrifasciata. The sequence goes on from OY776679.1 coordinate 100,816,591, forward strand.
CTTATAGCAAGTTATCTCTGTGGAGAGCCTGATAAAACCTACCAAACTGTTTTGTTAATACCTTTTAACCTTAATAATAAAACTTTTACAAAACTACAGTCATAGAAAGTCCAAAAGGTTTTATGGTCAAGGTTTGATATATAAGTGAAAGAAAAACTTCACTGGAGTTGGAGTCAATTATTAGCATTTATACAAAACAACGAAAGTTAAACAATTCAGTTGCGTGATGTGTTTGTCGAAATAAATCCATACTAGAATTTATTCGGTTTCGGGTCATGCCTAGGTTTTCATATCGCCCAAAACGAGAACGATTTGCTTTTTAATTGGAATTTCGGTCGCCGTAGCTATTAGAACGAATTTAAAACTAGCCATTTAAATTGAGGGGAACTGATCGTTTAAAAATTAGACAGATCACACGAGCTTTGTTTGAATGGAACAGAAATTCATTTTAGGAACACGAAAGCTTATGTATATTTCCAGCAATACATGATTGTGTTATGTAAATATTGGCTATATTACTCTGTCGTAAAACTCACCGCAGCAACTAAGGTTGATAGAAAATCGCGGTGTTCTTAACTTTTCAAGCATTATTCTGTTTGTTTAAATTAATCAAAAACGAACATACTGTAATAGGATAATTCGATTACTGAAACTTTCCCCAAAACTGGCGCCATTTGTTTTCCGCGAGTCTAGAAATAAAGAAAATATTGTTGTGACATTGAAAATAACATTAATATCCCAATAAGTTTTGGCAGTTTACCAACAGTAAAAAAAAACTAGTAATAATTTACCGACGGCTGTGTATTACAAAGATAAACATTATGTAGGCAACAAAGAGTTGTAGTTCATATATCACCACTACTTTTTTCAATCCACTAAACGCCTCAACAAATTAATTGTTTGCCGAGCAAGAAAATTAAGTTCTCTAAAAAAAATCAAGCCTAAATAAACGATAAGCCCTGATAAAATTCCAACCTTTTGTATATACGATTGTGCTAGGGTTATAACTTCTCTCACTTGTTTACTTAACTTGGTCATTAAATTTCTAGATGTTCCAAAACGCTCTAAAATAATTACTATGTACAGTATGTTCCACTTCTCGTGAAACACCCCTGTATCATTTTTATTTGTAGCCGACATCGTTTCAAATTTTTATCAGCCATACATTACCATAAGGCGATTTTATCAGACACATAAAGAGAACTTTTGCGAATACACGAAAGAAGGAACCTTCGTTGCAGAGAATATGTGAGGATTTATCAGTCTCCAAGATCAGTGTGATGTAAGAGAAGAACAAAATTCAAACACCACAGTTATCGATTCTCCTTTGTATCTTATTCTACAGAAATTGATAAACAGAAAGTGATTATTAACCATTTACAGCTATTCAACAGATTATCTGCTCCAACAAAACACCACAAGAAAAGTCACAATCATTTAAATAATTTGATGCATTTTTGTGGTGCTGGATTCTCAGCCAAAATAAAAGAGGACTTTGTTGTTGATGGAGGATTTTTTTTGCACGATTTATTAGCTTCACATGTATGTTTGTTTGTATGTAACGGAATCTTTGAACGAGATTCTCACCCACATCAAAACGTCAGATTAAACTGAAACTTTGCACACTTACCAAGGACTGATGACAATACAATAATTTGACAACGTTGCCCTAATATCCTCACCAGGATCATCAGGATAAAATAAATGACTAATCTATTGTCGACATTTTGCCGGAGGCGCCGCTGTTATTAATATAACGTATTTGCCGTTGTATAAGCCCTTGTTAAACGCTAGTTCCAACTTTAATACATACATTATAATGTAATATTAATTATGTACTACTAGCGGATACTCAGCGGTTTCGAAAAGCAGGTGAGAAACGTGCCGAGGGATGAATGGCAAGTGGGTGACTAAAAAAAATTATAGTTTAAAAAACTAAAAAACACGCTTTAATAGCAAACTGAACTAAAAAGGAAAAAATAAGAATAAAGAGATTGACAAAAAAAAACATTTTACTGTAAAAAGCGTGTGGTGCTTTTTGCTATAATTTTATAATTCTACTTTTATCAGTAGCTATCAAAAGCATCCCACGCTTTTTATAATAAAATGATTGTTTTTGTCAATCACTTAATTCTTATTTTTTACTTTTCAGTTCGGTTTGCTATTGAAGCGTGTTTTTTAGTTTATTAAAACTCTAATTTACATAAGGTTGTTTGGCGAGAACATCTATCAAGATAGATATGTATCCAGTACTTTCATTTTGCAAAACATCATGCAGAAATATACGTATTTGTATTTGATGATCATGATCCAAACATAGTATAGTTCATAAGGACTTCTCTACACTCAAAAAATGTAACAAAAACTTTACGACATAATTATATCACCGCGTACCATGGCGCCATGCCTGTCATCAAACGACCCGACGCACATTAAAAATCTATAAAGGTATGCGAGTCAATTTGCGTACAAAGAGCACCGGTGTTTTAATGGGGTCGTAAAGTTTTGGGTTTTTATTTGCCGGGAAATGATTACTTCAACTATACCTACAAAAGAATCTGTGCAAGCTTATAGATAGCAAAAAAATTGTTGAGGTTTCTGTTAAGCCCTTAAAAACTGTAGAAACACGCATAGTTTCATTTAATGTTCTTAAAAAGTATATAATATATATAATAATTCTTTATTCTTCATTTTGTTGTACACAATATATTTTACAAAATTATACCAAAAGAGAAAAGAAAAAATAATATAAATTTACATATTCTAAATAAAATAACTAACACAGGTTCTCATTAATCTATTGTACACATGTCGTAGTCACATGGTGAAAATACGGCTTTTCGGGAAAAGCCTAGGCAGTTTATGAAATGCCGGCAGAGAGTGTCAAATCTGTATGCTACACGATTCGCCTAGGCTGTTCATGAAGAGCCTGGTTTATTTAGTCAGTTAATGTTATGATTCGTGCTTTACATGATCTGCCGTGATTTAGGCCATTGGCATTTCATGAAATGACGTGATTTAGCCATATTGTGAATGAGCCTAGTGATGAAGCAGGTAGATCATGTAAAGCACGAATCCATAACATTAACTGACGAACCAGGCTCTTCATAAACAGTCTAGGCGAATCGTGTAGCATACAGATTTCACGCTATCTGCCGGCATTTCAAGAACTTTATCCGAAAAGCCGTATTGCACTGTGTGTCTACGACATAGGCTATTCGGGAAAAGCCTAGGCAGTTCATGAAATGTCGGTGTCACGTCATTTCATGAAATGCCGATGGCCTAAATCACGGCAGATCCTGTTAAATTTCTCATTACACCAAAATACTAAAATTTTAAGGCATTCATGAAAAGCCTAGTCACATGATGTAACATGAGGTGTTTCAAACTATTTGCCTGCATTTCATGAACTGCGTAGGCTTTTCCCGAAAAGCCGTATTTCACCATGTGACTACGACATATACATATTTTTAATTATTCTTTTGAAAGAAGTTATGTTATGAGCCTCCTTAGCTTCTTTACTGAGATTATTGAATGTCTTTAGTCCTTTGACGAAGATTGATCTCTGGGCAGAAGTTGTATTCACACGTAGCACAAAATTATTCTACCTCTTGAGTTATAATCATGCAAATCATCCAATATTTGCACATTGTCTTGCACATAAGGAGGTATAGTTGAAGTAATCAGTTCCTGGCATATAAAAAACGCAACAAAAACTTTACAACCTCATTAAAATACCATCACTCTTTGCGCTGTCTCGACAGCAATTGACTCGCTTATCTATAGGTTTTTAATGTGTATCGGGTCGTTTGATGACAGGCATGCCGCATGGCCCGCGGCGATAATAATTATGTCGTAAAGTTTTTGTTGCGTTTTTTGAGTGCACGGAAGTCCTTACTTGGACTGTACATTGAATTCAACATAATTACGTATATTCGTCCATCCTAAAACTTTCAGCATATCATTCACTCTAGAATAAATACTGCATCTCAATATAACCCTCATGGCCGTATTTTGCAACTTTTGCGAACGGTCCAAGTCACCATCGTTTGCAAAGTACAGAACAGTGCTACAATAATTAAAATGAGGTAATATAATACTATTATATACCAATTTTCAACTTGTAATAGACAGATACCAGCCGACTCTTTTTAATCCCCCAATTTTTTTAGATATTTTCTTACACACATAATATGGCTACCAAATTTAAGATTATCTATGATTACACCTAAGTTTTTAATTTCATTAACAACCTGAATTGCTTCAGCCCACACTCTAAATCCTAATTGCCTACTGTCCTAGTTCATCTTTAAAATTCCTTTTTCCTACAAGTATACATTTTGTTTTACATACATTTAGCTTCAATTTATTTACTTCTAACCTCGCTTCTAACCAATCACCCACATCTTTCAAGACATTCATTCGACTCATCAATAACGCACTATTTTCCTCTGTTATACAAATAACTGCATCATTTGCAAATAAGTGATAACGGCAGTTATTAAACAGAGTTGCAATGTCGTTGATATATAACATAAATAAAAGCGGACCTAAAATACTTCCTTGCGGGATTCCAACATTTAAACTCTGTACTAGATACATACTCATCATGCTTGTACAACTTTTCCAAATTTTCTTCAAATGCCGAAAGCATATTTATTGGGCGAAATTCTTCAGCTTTAACGGTTTTAGCAACTTTTCTCAATACAACAATGGTTGAGACTTTCAATGCATCGCGAACAATACCTATTTGCAGCGAGGTATTAATGAGATAAGAGGATCAGCCATTATGAGGAAAAATTCTTTATAAATAAACATGGCAATGTCATCTGGACTACTTTTGCTTGCCCTTGCTAATGAAAGGATTATATTTTTAAGCTCGTTTGCTATGATTATGCCTTAATTGGTATTGTCTGTTATTTATAGGTATATCATTGACTATTTCACTCACACTATTTATATAAAACTCATTAAACCTTTCTACTATGGCATTCCTATCCTCTAACCTCCTTATCTTTACAAGATATTATATTTTTTTAGAGGTTCTATCGGGCGTACCTCAGGGGTCAGTTCTGGGGCCTTTATTGTTTTCTATATACACCACTGACATATTACGCTCTGCAAATACGTGTAAAATTCAGGCATATGCTGATGATACTCAGGTTTACTTAAGTTTTTCGCACTGAAACTCGGCCGCTGCCCAGAGACAACTCAATCACGACCTTAATATTTTAAAAACTGAGTCCCTACAGCATAATCTAAAATTAAATCCAAGCAAATGTAAACTTGTATTATTTGGCTCAAATAGAAACCTAGACAGTTTTGAAATAAAAATTGATGACAAACTTTTAACGCCTGAGAATGGTGCGAAAAATCTAGGTCTCTATGTTGATAGTAATTTAAAATTTTCTCAGCATGTTAGCTCTATGATGTCTAAGGCCTATGATGCGTTAAAGCTACTGTACGCCAGTAGACATATTTTGGAGTTGGACCTAAAGAAAAAGCTGAGTGAATCTTTAGTATTGTCTGTCTTTAACTACTGTGACGTTGTGTATGGTAACTGTATAAATAGTGTTGATAAATTACGCATTCAAAGGTTGCAAAATTCGTGCTGTAGATTTATCTATGGCCTGAGAAAATATGATCACATATCGCATACATTCAGTAGTCTTAACTGGTTAAACATGGAAAACCGCAGGAAGTTACATTTTCTTCTTTATGTTCATAGAATAATTTTATCCCGCACTCCTCCCTATCTTTTTGACCGACTTAAGCCCAGATCCACTATTCATTCAAGGAATATTAGATCTCCTCATATACTGCACATTCCAAGGCATAAGTCTGCATTGTTCAAAAAAAGTTTTTCTTATTGTGCTGCTAATCTTTATAATAAATTGCCAGATGAAATGAAAAATCTATCAGTTAGTACTTTTAAGATAAAATTAAAAAAGATCTTGTTAAATGAGCAACGTATTTAGCTTCGATTAAAGACAATGTTCAAGTTAATTGAATTAAGGCATTTGTTTAATTCTTTAAATGCGTAGTTGTAATACAAAATTCTATTGTTTTTGTCTCTTTTTTTCTACTGTTGTCTTGTTATCATTTTTTTATATATTGTTAATTTATTTATTTATTTTGTATCCATGGCATTAGTTCTCAATAAGGAATTTGCTATGAAATATTCATGGACATGTAACGATTTCCTATATTACTTTTTTCCTACTACTTACTATTTATTTTTTATTCTTTACTTTTATAAAAAAAAAATTGTAATTTTTTTTTTCTTTCGGGTTAAGTGTAAGAATAGCTAGATATACTAGCTAAACTTCGCCCTTTACTCAAGTTACTGTGTATGTTATACCTGTATCTTAGTGTAATAAAGACGTTTATTATTATTATTATTATTATTATAATTTTTGAGTTGCCTCTAGAAAGATCAATCTTATCCTCCAAATACCTACATTTCTCAGTTCTTCTAACGTCCACCACTTTGTTTCGTTTCAACTTATAGATGTTCATTTTGATTATTTCTTGTTTTATATTTCATAACTAAAAATAAAAATATTTTTAAAGGGATTTATAGCCACGCAACCTCAGACATACAGATGTGTTAATTGCTTTAATTGCCATTGAGGAGTCAAAAAACCGAATCGATAACTGTAGTATCTGAAGATACAGATGTTTTTGATATTTTCTTACATCGCACAGAAAATATATTTAAATCTCCCCTCTCCAAATTAATTCCAATTTAAAGGAACCAGAGATTCCTCTCTAATTTGTGATAAGACAATATGTGTTGAAAATCCAAGAATTTTTTAGGTTAGTTTTTATATCATTTTTTATTTTCACGTGTAGGAAAAATTGACATTTAAATTTAGAAGGGAGAAATTCTTTCATAATTGCTGAGGCTGAGGCTGAGTTGAACCAAACTGTATGATTTATTCGAGTAAATTGTTTTTGGTACATAATCACAATCACATAGAGAACCGTTCACAGTTTATCAACCGCTATATTGACCTCTTCAGTTTTTTCAAAACATATTTAAATAAAGCTAGTCCGAATAAATGTGATTCTTACAAGACGAATATCCGTGTTTAATTTCCATATTTGGCGTATCCATGCGGAGATATCGATTTTATGAATGTTATCTCAGTTATCGGAACATTTTTTTTTACGTATTTTGACATAACTTCTGAGTGACAAGCACTGATTAAACTATACTATTTAAGTATGTAAATATTTTCAAAGTGTAAAAGAAATGTAAATATAGATTAGAAGTGAACGTTAAAAGCAAGACTTATTTGAGATGAAAATTTAAACTGACAAGTTTTATTTTAAAGCAATGTTTGGATAGCCCCGCGACAGGAATCGAACCAACAGTTCTGGCAGTGGCAGATTCCTTATGTAAAAATATTACGATTTAACTAAATTTACCTTGGTCTAAAAGTTGGTATCAACAGAGATACAGAGCGTCAAAGTTAAACTTATTTTGATGTTTTTAAATAACTTCTTTAAAAATTTAAATATTTTTAAAAAAATTTGGTGATTGGGCGTTTCTTGAGACGAGGGGTTCAAATCTATTCATAGTTTTGCTGTTATTTGTAGAGAGCGCCACCACGGCAGTTTACGTGCCGTTTATACGTCATATATTTTGGCGAATTAAAAAAAAATAACTTAGAAATTCCTGTTTTCCTGTCTCTTTCACATAAAAATGGTTTGTGTGAATTTAACAGAACAACTTTGCAGAATTAAAAAAACTATAGGCCTATTATTTGCCGCTAATTAGCCGCTAATTAATCGTGAAAATAACAATTTTACCTTTGCTAATTTTTAAAAAATTTGCGCGTTCACATCTATCAAAATTTTTTTAAATTAAAAGTAGGTAAAACAAAAAAAATCATTTTTTAGAATCAGCAAAACTTTGCAGAATTAAAAAAACTATAGGCCAATTATTTGTCGCTAATTAATCGCGAAAGTAACAATTTTACGGTTGTTAATTATTTAAAAATTTTCGGACGTTCTGCTAACTTCAGATGGAAGTTAGCAGAACATCTGCCAATTTTCTTTTTAAATAAAAGTAAGTAGCTCAAAATTTACCGTTTTTTAACCGTAAACCAATGGTGCAAATGAAATTAAAAAAAAAAAATTAAATCAAGGCGATAAAACAAAAAAAAATCATTTTGTAGAATTAGCAAAAACTTTGTAGAATTAAAAACCCGTAGGTCTATTATTTGCTATTAATTAGCCTCTAATTAATCGTAAAAGTAACAATTTTACCGTTCTTAATTTTTTAAATTTTTCGAGTGTTCTGCTAACTTCATATGGAAGTTAGCAGAACATCTACCAATTTTTTTTTAATTAGAAATAGATAGTTCAGATTTTGCCGTTTTTTAACCGTAAACAAATGGTGGAAATGAAATTTGAAAAAATAAAAATTAAGGCGGTAAAACCAAAAAAGGGAATTAAATTTGACTATTCCTTCAGGAATTTTCTATTCTAATTAATCATGATATTTTCGAATTTGTCTTGCGAATTTTGCAATGTTTTATTAAGATTTTTTAATTTTAATTTTTAAGTTTTGCTGATTTTAAAATTTGATTTTTTTTGTTTTACAGCCTTAATTTTTATTTTTTTAAATTTAATTTTCACCATTTGTTTACGGTTAAAAAACGGCAAATTTTGAGCTACTTTTAATGATAATAAATTTTTGGTAGAACACCTCAAAATGTTTTCAAAATTAACAACGGTAATATTGTTACTTTCACGATTAATTAGCGGTAAATAAGACGCCTATTGTTTTTTTAATTCTTCAAAGTTGTTCTGCTAAGTTCACACAAATATAAAAAAGCTTCTAAATGTCGCTACGAATAACCGTTACGGGGCGAGCGTAGGTGCGTCTTTACTATGTACATACTTCGGTATGCGATGTAAAGCAACGACAGGCGCGGTTAGTACTTGGATTGGTGACCATTCCTCCTGTTGTAGGGTATGTCCCCTACAAGTCAAAATACAAAAACAAAAAATTCTAAAAATAATCAAAAAATTCAATAATCTCATGCCACTTGGCAAACTAGATAAAAAAAGTCCATCAGACACCGTTAGCACCAAAAAACCACAGTTCAATTCAAAAAAGTCTGAGAAATTAAGCCGATCACCGATAATTCACAATTAACCTAAATTCACCCAAATCTAAAGCCAAACATTCATTTACACTCATCCGTAACCAATTCATCCCAAAAAACGTCACTTAGAAATACAGCCCCCGTATATTCATCAAACTAGTCAAATTCCCCATTCAAATCCAAATTCTCATAATTTTACTTCAACGCGTCTCAATTTTATAAGCAATTTTCCTTTTAAAAATAATCGAACTTCTTGACCACCCCTCGTATACGTAACCCCCTTAAAATTAACCGTCGAGTCCATTTCCCCACGTTCTTAAAACGATTTCGTAATTTTTCTATTCTTACTTTCCGATCAACCCCTGTATACATCAAATCACGTTCAGTGCCTCGAGTCTCAAAAGTCCCCCATATCTTTTCACCGAATTTTCCCATCAAATTGCTATTATACTCTTTCCCCATTTTTCGATTACCCCTGTATAATAGCAGACACCCATACTATATCTCCATTCAGCTCGATTCATACCCGTATTGTACCTTGTTAATATCTTATCTTTTTATCTAACGCACTAACTGGAAACTTCTTAACGGAGTTACAGATTGTTAACCGCGAACCTTTGTAATACATTACGGGGTCGAGCCAGATTTTGCCCATAAAACTTCTCATAACTTCCAAACAAAAATAGATTCAGCTTTCGTACAAATTTTAGTAAATTCCCCTTCACATCGCCGATCTGCCCATATAAAAATTATTTCAAAATTCCAAAATTTTCAAGTATTGCGCAACATGATGCAATTGATGACTCATCCTTGCCCGCACTGAGCGATTCCAAGCCTTTCCAGCTCTCTGCGAGACTACACGGGGCGAGAAAAACGAAACTTTTTCAATTTAGTATAAATACCGGTGCATCGAAAGCCGAAGACAAGTTCAGTTTTGGCAGTGAATCAAGTGTAAAGTTCGCGTAGTGTTTTAGTGGAAATTAAGTTTCAAAGTTAGCTTTGTGTAATAGCTGTTGACGCTGGGTCCGGTTCCTATTTAATTTTATGTTGTAGATACCCGCTCGGCTAGGTTTTCTTACTCCCTATTCCTCGCAATTTATTCGTGACGAGCTGTTCCATTCTAGCTTCCCAGGCCGAAACCTGGTTAAAAAGAGCTAGTTTTTAAGTATTTAAATTTCGATTCCCGTCCAAAGTGACACACCAATTTTTACCGACCAGGCTACGTTGAAAGGACATTCTTCCGGATATTTTCTCAGATTTATTAACTTTTAAAAAATACATCTTTATATGATAACCACAGACAGAATTTACGTGTCGAATAGTTTCTACATTTAAAAGAAACTTGTAAAATAAAATAACCTATTCAAACTTTGTTCATTATCCCTTCAATAAATATTTTGTATTCTATTTTAATTCATCGTCTCATTATTTTTCTTAAATAAAAAACCTACTACAACTAGGGTGTAACCGTTGACCCTACAATAGCTATTTAATAATAACTTAAGTGCAAAATTAAATAAAGTGATAGCAGCCAGTGCCAACTACGATATACAGGGTGTAGCATTCAACCCGCAACAGCACTTACTAAACCAACCCTGAGACTCAACCCAACTCGAAAATAAGTGCACGGAAGCCTCTGGGGTCTCAGCTCTCAACCCCCCACTACCATATTTTTTATTTTTCAACGATCAGAGGTCTTTTTCGTGTTCATGGCGCCCAACTAGGTGGCCTGTAATCTGTGAAGAAAATTTCGAACAGTTATAGTGCCGTCGGACTCACAAGTAAGTCAATTTTTTAATTACTCTCAACGTTAAAGATTAAGCACGCCGAACAAGACGTAATACTACGATTGTCTTAGCGATCTCGGATCGAGTAGGGAAAGCGACGATAAGAGTATATTACGCACGGCTGAAAAACCCGACAAAATGGACCCAATCCTAGAGGACTCTTTTGAAAGTCAAAGAGAAATTTTTTATAACACTCAGAGAGAAAGACAACCTCGAAACCCGATATTAGAACCATCTATGTCAAGTCCCCGAAATCCCGCCACCCCAGGACGTGGAAATTCGACGCCGCCTCCAGCCGCCCCCCAATTCGACATGAACGATGTCATACATAAACTTACCCAAGGCATCAGAGAGGCAATACAGAGTGCTACACATTCGGTTACGACACCGCCCCCGCCGCCTCCAAGAAGTCAAATTCAAAATTTCGAACCAATCGTAATCCCGGACATAACAAATTCACCCCGCCATATTTTTAGTGGACTCATCCATGAGAGTGTCGAAGAATTCATATTAAACATGGAACAATATTTCATGAGGAGAGGAATCACTGAAGATACGGACAAATTAATATTTTGTACCTCACAGCTACGTGGACAAGCGCAAGCTTGGTGGGAACCATATAAAACCCTGACTTTTAATTACACAATGTTTAAACACCGCCTCCGGCAAAATTACGAATCTACTACTAAAAAAGCTGCCGCGGAAACATTACTACATACTTCAATGCAAGAGAAAGAAGAGCCCGTAGATTTATTCATTTCTACAAAAATAGGACTTTTTAATAGGGTCGATCCACTCCGGCCGCCCCTTGAAAAGGCTCGCCTCATTTATAGACAGCTTCTACCAGAGATAAGAGACAAAATCAGATACCGAGATTTTACCAACACCGACGAACTACTAGAAATTGCAATAGAAATCGAGGAAACCCTCACTTATTCCCCAGGACAACGACAAAATACATATAAACCTCCACCCACGACATTCCAGCCACAGCGACGTACAAATCTACAACCAAATTTGAATACCCAAGAAACGACGTACAGAACCCCACAACGCATCCAAACTGAATATAGACCGTCTACAGTAAATACACAGAGAACTAATAGGGCACCGCGACAAACGGAGTCCGTACAAAGACAATACACTGCACCAGCAACAACGTTTAAACCTTCCAACCCACCTAATATATCTAATAGACCGCTCAACGTGAATGCCACAGCGACGACGTCCCAACCTGCGATGCGAGCAGAAATCACCGCGAGACCGCCTGTCGCTCGAGCAAATGCAAATAATTACCCTCAACAAAGTAACGAGCCAACGCGACCATGCCGTTTCTGCGATGGGAACCATGGGGAGCGAAATTGCCCTCAACATCCCTATAAAACTAACAACTACCCAAGACAGGACCAAGGCAAGGACCCTTACATTAATTTAGTTACTGAAAAGGACGAAAATACCGACGAGGACATAGAAAAAATCACCGAAATACACCAGGTAAAGTCAGATTTTACCATAATTTCAGAAACCAACACCGAATCAGACGAAATCCCCTCAGAGGAAAATTCCACAAAAAATGTAGTAATCAGAACTCTTTCTATTCTACCAGACTGTGAAGAAATAATTCCCGAAACTCAAAGGGAAAGCCCAAAAAAGACAATAAATACCTACAGGGTAGACACAAATGATTGTACGCAGAAGGAATCCACGACGTCCAGTCTCCCCGCCGACCCGTTGAAATTACATAAAAATACGCAGGTACAACGAATTACGCATCACTCTGCTTACGACCCTGCCACCGAGAACGTCTCAAGACCACCGAACAAAATTCAAATTAGACATCACTCAACTTGCGACCCTGCTACAGAAAATATCTCAAGACCACCGAATAAAATTCAAGTTAGACATCACACCGCTTGCGATCCTGCAACAGAAAATATCTCAAGACCGCCTAATAAGATTATGGAAGCCAACAACGAAGTATATAATTTCAAACCTGCACCAGAAATACCCGCTATTTTTATATTAGTGGCAAACTTAATTAATGCAATGGTGTTAGGGATGCCCTTTCTGCACAACAACAAAGTCTTCATAGATTATGGGACTCAAGAAATATTCCTAGGAGAAGAAGTCATCACATGGGACACAAACTATTGTACCTGTGCATGTAAAAAACCTAAAGTCCGAATGAAGCCAGAGACCAGAACCAATTCAAGCCAAGGAGGAAGAAATGTTGAATGACCTCCATCAACAATGGCTAAACCAATATATATGTTAACCGTTAGTTTTAAGCTTTATTATAATTAATCTTATGTTTCAGAAGAACCCAGGGTATTTTGGCCATTGTATAACCAGTTTTGAGTTCCAGCCGAACCCAGGTTCCAATCTTTGTAAATATTTAGTTCATAAGTACATTGTACAACTATATCGACACCATAAATTCCGCCTCCGAAAGAAGGGGGGTGTTGTAGGGTATGTCCCCTACAAGTCAAAATACAAAAACAAAAAATTCTAAAAATAATCAAAAAATTCAATAATCTCATGCCACTTGGCAAACTAGATAAAAAAAGTCCATCAGACACCGTTAGCACCAAAAAACCACAGTTCAATTCAAAAAAGTCTGAGAAATTAAGCCGATCACCGATAATTCACAATTAACCTAAATTCACCCAAATCTAAAGCCAAACATTCATTTACACTCATCCGTAACCAATTCATCCCAAAAAACGTCACTTAGAAATACAGCCCCCGTATATTCATCAAACTAGTCAAATTCCCCATTCAAATCCAAATTCTCATAATTTTACTTCAACGCGTCTCAATTTTATAAGCAATTTTCCTTTTAAAAATAATCGAACTTCTTGACCACCCCTCGTATACGTAACCCCCTTAAAATTAACCGTCGAGTCCATTTCCCCACGTTCTTAAAACGATTTCGTAATTTTTCTATTCTTACTTTCCGATCAACCCCTGTATACATCAAATCACGTTCAGTGCCTCGAGTCTCAAAAGTCCCCCATATCTTTTCACCGAATTTTCCCATCAAATTGCTATTATACTCTTTCCCCATTTTTCGATTACCCCTGTATAATAGCAGACACCCATACTATATCTCCATTCAGCTCGATTCATACCCGTATTGTACCTTGTTAATATCTTATCTTTTTATCTAACGCACTAACTGGAAACTTCTTAACGGAGTTACAGATTGTTAACCGCGAACCTTTGTAATACATTACGGGGTCGAGCCAGATTTTGCCCATAAAACTTCTCATAACTTCCAAACAAAAATAGATTCAGCTTTCGTACAAATTTTAGTAAATTCCCCTTCACATCGCCGATCTGCCCATATAAAAATTATTTCAAAATTCCAAAATTTTCAAGTATTGCGCAACATGATGCAATCGATGACTCATCCTTGCCCGCACTGAGCGATTCCAAGCCTTTCCAGCTCTCTGCGAGACTACACGGGGCGAGAAAAACGAAACTTTTTCAATTTAGTATAAATACCGGTGCATCGAAAGCCGAAGACAAGTTCAGTTTTGGCAGTGAATCAAGTGTAAAGTTCGCGTAGTGTTTTAGTGGAAATTAAGTTTCAAAGTTAGCTTTGTGTAATAGCTGTTGACGCTGGGTCCGGTTCCTATTTAATTTTATGTTGTAGATACCCGCTCGGCTAGGTTTTCTTACTCCCTATTCCTCGCAATTTATTCGTGACGAGCTGTTCCATTCTAGCTTCCCAGGCCGAAACCTGGTTAAAAAGAGCTAGTTTTTAAGTATTTAAATTTCGATTCCCGTCCAAAGTGACACACCAATTTTTACCGACCAGGCTACGTTGAAAGGACATTCTTCCGGATATTTTCTCAGATTTATTAACTTTTAAAAAATACATCTTTATATGATAACCACAGACAGAATTTACGTGTCGAATAGTTTCTACATTTAAAAGAAACTTGTAAAATAAAATAACCTATTCAAACTTTGTTCATTATCCCTTCAATAAATATTTTGTATTCTATTTTAATTCATCGTCTCATTATTTTTCTTAAATAAAAAACCTACTACAACTAGGGTGTAACCGTTGACCCTACAATAGCTATTTAATAATAACTTAAGTGCAAAATTAAATAAAGTGATAGCAGCCAGTGCCAACTACGATATACAGGGTGTAGCATTCAACCCGCAACAGCACTTACTAAACCAACCCTGAGACTCAACCCAACTCGAAAATAAGTGCACGGAAGCCTCTGGGGTCTCAGCTCTCAACCCCCCACTACCATATTTTTTATTTTTCAACGATCAGAGGTCTTTTTCGTGTTCACTCCAACGGAAACCGCGTTCTCGCCTCACCCATCTTCCAGCGGCTTGTATATCAGTGTATGCGCGGAAGCTATACAACCTTAGGCGAGGGTTGTATAGGAGATATACCATCCTTCGGAGGGGATGTAAAGCCGTCGGTCTCTTGTCTATTAAATGTTAGGCAAGTAAAAGATCCCTACTCTTCTTAAGGGAAGAGGTTCAGCAAAATTCCTGGTTGGGGGTAGCTCGTCTACCGGCGTCGGTGTTAGGCCTCAGTAGCGGAAATAGGCCGACGTTAAATAAATGTATAAAAAAAAAAAAAAAAAATAACCGTTTACGAGATATTCGGTTTTAAAGTATTCAGTGCAACCAATAAATTATAAATTATGATTTAGGGATGTACAATTTGTCAAGGTGGGCTTTGATTAAGACATAAACAATAAGAGACACTTTCAAAAATCTAATTTTTTGTCAGCATTTTGTGTGTTAAAAGAATCTAATAAAATTAAGTTTAAAATGCCAAAGCATAATTTATTTTCAAACCATGAGAGGCCGTGCTATGTCTTGAGTATACACTCAAGAAAATATAAGATTGGATAAACACATGTTAACAAGTCCTGCAGGCTTATCATATACATACCTACTCCCTAATACATACTGTTATGTGCTGCTCTCTGGCGGAGGCAGATTTAATTAGTCCCTGGTACAGAGTGAAGGACCGGTAGGGTGGCGCCATCTCTGGGCCAACTGACAAACCCAATTTAGCACCTAGAAGACTATAGAAATTTCCAATATATTCGAGACGGGTTCTAGAAGGAAACTCGAGTACATTCGACGTGTATATATAAGAGAGTGAATTCGAGCAGACAGTTCAGTATCAAGTACAGTTCAGTTCTGATACGGGAGATCAGATAAGATAAAGAACAGTAACGAGTTATGAATTATAACACTAGTGAGACTGTAGTAGATGAAACTTGTAGTTGTGTGTACTAATGTGTATAAGGACTATTTATTATAATTTAAGTGATCAATAAATCATTGGTTTGTGAAGATTCTGGTTGCAATTTATTCAACCTACGTACATGGTGTTTACTGGAGGGTGTAAAAACGCAATAATGCCTATGTCAAGCTGTTACATTTTTCATTTCAACGAGTATGCGTGATCATTTTAATTTATGATGATTGATCCTCTATCAATCTTCCTCTCTTATCTCCGCTCGCCAGGCACGGCGGCGTTATTTACCGAAAAACTCAAAACGAACAATACGTTATTATACAGGCAGAAATTGTCCATTGTCATTCTGCCTTTGTATTAAAATAAATGGGACGTTCCAAACAGTTTCTAGTCGTAAACCTGATACAGGCATCTGTCTAAATTGACTTCGATTTTTCCGTCACAAAAAAATCACCTAGGGACGTTTAATTATTTTTCCCATTCAGCACAATTTCCCATCAGATTTACTTTACTTGTAATCGGAAAATCCAAGAGCAAGTGCCAGGAAATAAGGTAGTCTTCGGCGGATATTGTCCGGGCTGCAAGTGTTTATCTTCCTTGCGCTCAGGGGCGGACTGGCTTGGAGCAGATAAATTAGATTCCATCACTGGCGTGGGATTTAAAACAAGTTTACTGTTGTTATACCGAGTGACCCAGAAAATACCTATACCCCCTCACTTTTTTCTACAGTATGGCTGGAAATCGTCACAATTTTCTTATTTTAAATATCACCCTGTATACTTCACTTTTCTGATAAAGTTGTAATTTCTCTTTCCAACGCTTTTATCAGATTTAAAATCGCATGAAAAATAACCTTGGAAATGGCATTTATTTGCTATTTCTAGTTGGCTTTGGAATTCAGTATCAAATTTAAAAAATTTCGAAGTAACCTCAATTTGTCATAATTCCAATTCTTCAAATAGTACCCCGTATGTTTTATTTTTTTATCAGATAGATTGGTAAATTTGCTTTAGACTGGTTTTTGCATTCAATATAAATATTAAGCTTTTTGTAGAAGCGTTTCGAATTGTGTCCATATCTTGCAGTAAGCCATGAAAACCAGATGAGCTTCAGAGTTCTAGTGATCTTCCTCGTGCTCGCTCAGGGTGTTCGTCGATTTCCTGCAGCATCGCTTATTCAATTTCGGGTGTTCTGACAGTTCGAGGTGTACCTTCCTAAATACCTTTTTGAAAACTACCAATTTCACAAAGATAGCGATGAACAGTCGAAAACAATCAGCTATCTGGCAAGGCACGTTAGGATATCTTTCCTCATATACTTTATACGGGCAAAATTGAAACTGGTCAGTGTTAAAGCACAGGACCGTGCGCACTGAACTTGATATTTTGTCCTATATATTTAGCAAAGGTATCGAGATTCGAACAGGAGTTGAAACTGTGCAGGCGAGTCCGAGACTGGCAATGTAATCAGCCTGAATGAACCATCTACGACTGCACTGGTTTAAAGATAATAAAACGGACAGGCCTACTAGCATAAAAAACTCGTAAATAATTTCTCAGAAGTCGATGAGGTGTGCTGTCAATGTGCCAGTGCAGTGCATAAATACCTATTATAATATCAAGCGTAGGAGTTTAGTTAGTTATTGTTCATATTTATAAATATTTACTACTATATAAAAGGTGAAATATTTTAATTATTTACTAATTTACCATGGCTTTCTGGAGACCATTTGAAACAAAGGATAATATAATAACGCCCGAAAATCTTATCATTTTCTTATGACGAGCATTTCTATTTACCTCCACCCGTGTACAATAAAGAGATGCCGACTGTTTTTGCCGGCTTTTAGTTTTTATACGGTTTCAATTAAGTTCACATACACTTTACACACTTCTGGCTTTTGCTATGTGTTGTGTGTTTGAATAAATACAGCGAAAAAATAAAATAAATTCAATGAAACACTAAAAATCGAAGAAATAACACAATGAGGATGCTTTTGAACACCAACAACTTACTTTATGACAAGAAATATTGCTTTGATGATATAAAAACAACTTCACTTGTGTTCATAAATTATTAGTCAATACTGCTAATTGAAACAATTTTAATTTAATTCTTTTAATCGAGAATTGTGCATCTCACGAGAAAAACGCAAGAGACCGTTTTTCGGAGCGGATTTCATGAACCGCTGGAGGTGTGAAAAATCCGAAAAATCTGGAAATTTTAAATTCGCTTTCATTCGGCTGTTTATGAAAATTAAGAAAAGCTATTTGGTGCCAACATAAACAAAGTAACAATCTAGGTTTCTATGGAGTTATTTTAATTTTTTTATTGTTTTTTTGATTTTGTATATGTTATAAATATCGAATATCAAAAAATAAATCCATAGAAACCTAGATTATTGTTCTGTTTAATATGGACCGTGTTCACGCTTCTCGCTCTCGTCTTGTACACACCCTTCGTACTCTCCAGATCTGACTCCGCGCGGTTTGTTCCTGAGACAGAAAAAAAGTGTATTTTCAAATGGTATAAGCAAAATGCTATCGATAATTTTAAATAGCCAGATATACTCTTGTATCTATTACATTTGATTCGGCGTCTGTCTCGAAGAACACTCCGCGTCCATTCTCCAACCTAGTCCGTTCCTGGTTCTACTCACGCTAGTTGTCTTGCCTCGTAGGCGTTAGTTCTTAGCTTGTATTTGGTCCTCTTTTGATTTAATAGTGTACTTAAGGGTGTTAAATACATGCATCTGCTGTTGTTTCCACACCTATAACTTGGCAACACTCAGCGAAAAGGCCTTTGGGTTTATATTTCGCATTTTGTTAAACTTGCTAAAAAAGTTATTCTAGGAGAGCCATTTCATGATTTTTAACAGGATATGAAAATTATCTAAGAAGATACGTTAGGGCAATGTTTTTTGTGCCCAAATCGAATTAGAAATATAAAAATATTACTCAGTATTTTTTGACAAAAAATGCACCAGGCAAGAACCGCAAATAATTCATGACAGATGTTTGATAAAATTCTTGAAGCAGAATTTGTAAATTGTATGGTCACGCAGTGATTAGTTTTCATTAACAAAGAGTGGCATTTTCTATGGCCCAGTTATCCTGTTAGATATCTTTTCTTATAAATGATTATTCTCGAAAGACCCGGAATAAGTAAGAATACTCGGAATTTCGATGAAGTATTTCTAAAATGGGAACAAGTGTGCATTTTTCAGGTAGTGGATAACCCCTCGGTAGTTACAGAATAGCCACCAAGATTTTCCAAAATTAGTTCGTTGACAAACGTCAAATTCTGCAAGGTTAGGCTCCTATAATATGATTTTGATTGCACAATAATTAAAACAATATTTATTAAAAATAAACGTGCATACGTCTTTGCTCCTTTAATTTTTGCACATGAAATCACGATGTTGCCAAAAAATGCTGACATCATGACCGAATCTACTCTGGGTAAATTGTGCGACTGGGTTTGCAAAAATGCCGTATCCGTATCGCTCAACTGAAACACTCTTCAAACTTCACAAAACAGTCAAAATTCTACAGTTAGTCCTTCTTGGATAAGTAAAAACTCACTTTTCCGTATCATAGTAAACTGTGCTTTTCTAATGCCGCTTCTATTGACATGTATTTTGTGACTTGCGATGTGACACCAATTAATTATATTCTCAACATATATAGTATACAGGGTGTCTCACCAGGAACTGAATCGATCGATATAGAGAGAAGTACGCATCAGAAAATTTTGAAAATTTAGATAATTACTAATGTCGGTGTGGCCAATCCAACTAAAATAATTACAAGCAGCTGGCACTTCCGCTTATACCGGAAGTCGATACCAACTTGCTTATTTCAAATGGAACACCCTATATATTTTAGGGTTTTTGAAGAGCATAAAATTCTGAGTCGAAAATATGTAGCATATCTTATACCTTAACCTAGCCGTTTCAGAGATATTTGACATTTTATAGAAAATTTGACAAGTGCAACGGTTTGCAAGAACCGTTATAACTTTCTTCGTGTAAAAGATCCTCATTTGCTTCTTGTCACGTAAAAAAGAACACAAGGAGGACTACGTTCTACAACTGAAATAAATTCAATAATATCATACCAAGTGTTCCGTTTTTCGCGTTACATTTTGTCAAATTCAAACCGCGAAAACTTGTTTAGGCCAAATGGAACACCCTATATTTTTTTACGTCAAGTTGTGTAAAATTGAATTACCTTCTTTCTGATAGCATTGTGGGGGTTAAAGTTACAACTTTTTGAAATATTTACGAATTGTTGTAATCATTTCATCAAAATAGCCATGATTAGAAACAATCAATCATTATCTTATGTCAAAAAATGCCAGCACGTTTAAATTATACCAACGAAAACTTTTTAAATTTGTTTATTATTTATGGAGAATGTGATAAAGTAATATCGAGAACTTGCAGCACATTTGCTACTCGATATCCAGAAAAACGGAAACCGTCACCAAACACTGTAAAAAGCATACCGGAAAATTTTAAAAATTATGGCTCTGCCAAAGCAAAAATTCAAAGAAGAAAAGCCTATTGTTAATGACGAAAACATTGAAACAGTCATTCTGGGATATTCTCATACATTTCCAAGGATGTCATTAAGACAAGCTGCTCTGGAATCGGGACTATGTGCAAGGATTCAATTCACAGAATCTTATTAAAACATAAATTTCACCCGTTTTCATTCCATATGTTCAAGGATTAAAAGAAACAGATTTCCTAAGAAGACAGAATTTTTGTGTTTATTCTAATAAGGTCTGAGGGTCACGATTCTTATTTGGGAAATATTATATGGACAGATGAAGCAAAATTTACTAAAAATGAACTTTTTAATAGACACAATTCGCATTATTGGAGTGACTGAAATCCTCATATGTTCAGAGAGCGAAGCTTTCAGGAAAGTTGGCAGTTCAATGTTTACTGTGCCATAAGAAACGATAGAGTGGTGGCATTACAATTTTATCAGGAAAATTAAAACTGCAAATTAAATTTTCTCTTCTGCTAATATGTATAGGTAATTTTTTTTTTTTTTTTTTAGGTGAAAGATCTGAATATCTTACAAAATTTTAATAATAACTATTTAGAAAATTTACCTCTCGCCGAACAAAGAAACATTTTTTATCAGCACGACGGTGCTCCCTCACGCATATTTAATTAATAATTATTTACAAGAAACTTTTTATGATCAATGGATTGCCAATAATGGACCTTTCTTATGGCCTCCTCGCTCGCCGGATTTATCAGTTCTGGATTATTTCATTTGGGGAACTATTAAAAATAAAGTTTCTGAGAGCCCATTAACAACCATTGAAGATTGTATGCAAAGAGTAAGAAATGCATTTCAAAACATATCACAGGATTGAATTAGACAATTTGTTATTTTTTTATTATTCCTTTAATGAAATAATCTGTTCGAAAATATTGTTTTTACTTTATCTAACAATTTTTATGAGCACCAATTTTTTTCCACCAGGTTGAAAGGAAATATACCTAATAATATATCCATCCTCCATCAAATTATTATCAAGTTGTTAATATCATACAGGCATATCTAGATTAAATATATTATCTATAACTACACTATAAAGCAAAGGTTTTAGATGTATAATTCCATCTGGCCTTGTAAACTTAATTACCTTTTGACGAGAGTCTTTTTATTATCCGCGGCAAGGGCGAGATTATTCTAATCATAAAAGTGAAAAAAACGTATATAATTTTCAGTACAGTTCACGCGGCAATCCCACAGTACCGTTTTTATTTATTCAACATTCAGATAAGAAGCGAGTACCACCTCTGGTTGTGCACGATCCGTAACATTTACAATTCTCCGTGAATTTTATTAGTTTTTTGTACCCGAGAAATGTTCCTCCTTTCACCGCATCGCATGCAATGCCAGTCATCCCATTATACGGCGTAGAGCAAGAGGCCTAAACCTTTGCTATCGCGGTTGAAACATCTTTCGAGAGTTCAAATATAACCCGATAGATGCTGAGTTGGAGTGAGATGGCTAGTGAACGTCTTGGATGTCGGTTATGAGGTTTTATTCCCTGATTATTGTTTTATTATGGGATATAAAGTCATATAAGTTCTGAATACACTGGTCAGTCGAACTGGTATCGTCAGAATACGATTAAAACTTACTTCTAAAACGTATTGTATTTCCACCTAAACTATAATCTGACCTAATGAGTTATTATGAAGTAACAAATAATCTAAATAATAATAAAAAGAATCTTGTAGTATATAGACTTGACAAAGGCGTTTGACACAGTATGCCATAGATCATTATTTGTTAGACTGAAAAACATTGGAGTTACAGGAGACACGTTGAGATTGATTGAGAATTGTTTAACTGACGGAAAACAAAAGGTAAAAATAGATGAAACTTTCAGTAACTCTCAGACAGTATCAATGGGTGTACCGCAGGGCACTATATTGGGACCTCTGCTATTTCTCGTATATATTAACGAAATTGGAAACATACCAAATAATGGAACTGTAATCTCATATGCAGATGACACCGCTATTTTATTTACAGGAGCAAATTGGAGAGAGGTATATGAGAAAGCTGAAGCAGGTCTTCAGTCGATACAAAATTGGCTAGATTGGCTAGATAGTTCATTAAGTTTAAATATCTAAAAACAACATTTATAGCTTTTTTCTGTTCAAAATACACTAAATATCCACAAAAAATACTGCAATATCAATTGCAACTGCCCTGAAATAAAAAGGCTAACATCTACTAAATATTTAGGAGTTATTATTGATCAGCATCTGAGATGGAACGGCCATAGTAATTTTATAGCAACAAAAATTCGTAAACTATTTCACAAATTTTATCAGTTAAGATCCATCGTAAATAATAAATTGTTATTGGTTCCATACCAACGCCTTAGTCGAAGTCTATATTAAAGTCGATATTAAATTACTGCATTGTAATTTGGGGTGGATATACAATAATGCATTACATAATCTTGCCATGTGTCAAAATACTATAATAAAAACAATTTTTAAGAAAGATAGAATGTCTTCCACTAACGAACTATATAAGAATATAAATATAATGAATATTAGAAGTCTCTCTATGTCTATACCTAGTTGTTTAAATTTCGCATTAAAAATCAACATTTATATTGTAATCCATAATTATGAAACTAGAATGATAATTGTCAAATCACTAAAAGTTCCATTTCAAACAAAATCAGTCACTCAAGTTCAAGTAGGAAAATCCTGAGACATAAAAAAACCCAAGAAAAACTTTACGACCTCATTAAAGTACCGGTACTCTTTTTTGCGCTGTTCGCAAATTGACTCGCTTACCTTTATAGGTTTTTAATGTGCGTCGGGAATGTTTTAATGTCAGGCTTGGCGCCATGGCGGCGATATAATTATCTCGTAAAGTTTTTGTTACGTTTTTTATGCATCGGGAACTTATTACTTGAACTATACATACTTTTAATTGCAACAGATAAGCTCAAAGCAATTGCTGGTGATTTGGCCGTTCTCCTGTTTTAATAATAGTTGAGTTTGCCTGTTACAAATTGAACTTTGTTTCCATACTGCAATCATATATGCATTGCAGTATGCGTACGAAAAGAATAATATTGAAGTTTCTTTGCAGTGATCCAGGAACCGCTGACGGAAATTCTCTCTCTTCGAAAGATCTTCGAATAATACATCCCGCAACTTTGTAAATGGTAAGTAATTGTGTTTTTAAGATGGTGTAGATCTCTAGAGGAATGCTTTATGCTTAGTGTTTGTTTTTCGTCAGTAAACGCTTTACCTCCCTATAACATTTTTTGCAGAAGGAACGAGCGGTTTGCAAATGCATGTAAGAATATTTGTAATTAAAGACAGGTTATTCGAAGCTGGAGGCAGATTTTTACTCCAAATGAACAAATGGACAACACTTAATTCTCCTCGAGCTAAATGAATAACTCTCTCTTGTTACTAATTATTTACAAATTGGAGATTTTCATTTTGCCAAGTCTCACAGCTTCTACAGTAAGCTATTGCGATTTTGCTGCGGTTTTCAGCAACGATGGGCAGATAAACTCATGTGATCATTTTACTACACACTCCCCCCTTAAAGCTTTCTTGGCATTCATAAATAGCAAAAATATAATTGTTGCTAAAAGAATTGATAAAAAGTTATTGACAACCCGAGGAACCTAGAACAATAAACTATGTACTACGAATATTTTACAAATACACTTACAATTTCGGAAATATTCATTAAGCTTACCTACTTTATTATTTAAAAGTGGGATAAGACTTGGAATATTTGTTCCTGCAATAGTAATCAAATAGCCTTCAACAAGCTCCAAAAACCCTCCACAATATACTCGATACGTAGTTGGTACAGAGATATTATTTATTGATAATAGCAGGAAAAACGTAGTTTATTTTATTCATACATGCAGTATCGCCGATAACTATTTTGATAAATTTAATTACAAAATTACCAACCACATGATTCATTTTTCTTTGTGTATGTACATAGTAGGTACACTTTGGTATTCTTAAATAAAGGTGTGGTGGATGCACTTTGTAATAAATACGCATTCGGTCATCAGTTGCTGTGTAAATGGCAAAATGCATTATTGTATTGCAGTCGTAAACAAAATAAATGTCTGTTCTTCTTTTTACTTTTCTTCTGTTCATGTCAAAACATTAATTCTGCTATCAGATTAAAGTCTGACATTATTATGATTACATAGTAGTAGAGTAACTAAACATTCATACTATTTTTAAGCCTATCCCGTCAAACTTTGTCAGAAAGTTCAAATGTGCTTTTAGAGGGCGGAATATTAAACATAATATTTTTAGTCGCAAACTCCTCTATAAAATCCTTATTTTACTATAAGGAACGTAACCAGACTGCAACCAACAGCTACTCTCCGGGCTATGTGCCCCGCCGAGCGCTGAATTACAAGTTACAAGTCTGGCGCGTTAAGTGTAATAATTGTATATTACCATCAAAATGCTAATACTTCGATTGCAACAAACACCGGCCGAAAGACTGATCCTACTTAAAGGAGCTCTCTTGCCAGCCGTCACACACCACTTGCAGACTGCAGTTTTGAGCTGTTGGCTCTAGTCAGTGCAAGGTAGGCATCTGACGACCGGCACGAGGATCCTTTGACTATTTGGTACGTCTCGGTATTTTTACAATAGCGACATGTAAAATAGTCAGCAGGTGCCATCTAGCGGTCTGGTGTCTGTTGTAATTGAAAAATAAATAGCCTGACTGGGCTTAGCATAGTTCAAATGTGCTTTTAGAGGGCGGAATATTAAACATGAGATTTAATATTGAGAAAGTGATTAAAATATCTTGTGCCATTTGACTAACACTTCAGAGAAATACAACATAGGTAAACATAGATTGAATTTAAGCAAGATAAAAATTAATCAATGCCTGTTCATCAAACACCGTCCTTAAACTACGTATTTGATAGCCGATTGAATTCAGTTTTGAAATTATGTTTTCATAATGGATCATAATATGATGCATTCATCAAGAGCCCTAGAAATTTTACTGTTTCTAATTTATCTAAAAATGTTTCAGCACATTTCATATTAGTATCTAATTGGCTATAATTTTATCTCGTAGGAAAACGGACGGATCCTGTTATTTTTTAAATTTAAGGAAGTTTATTGTGTGAAACCAACTTATTGTTTGATTTAATAAGTATCGTTTGCATACATCACTAGAGATGATCTTTAATGCCATTAGGGAAGTCGTTGAGATAAATAAGGAACAACACAAGTCCCTAAACTGAGCCATGTGGTACTCCCATCTGAATATCAACGTAATTAGATTTATATACCTACTTCTTGAGAGAAATTTGATTTGTGCATAATTTCCACATACTGTTGTCCTATCTTTGAGGTAGGAGGAAAGCCGGAAATTAGTTTCTCTAAGCCAGTGAGCATTATCCTGAGACCAATAATGACAGTTATGTCGATTGACTATTCAATTATTATGGAAGCGGGATTCATCTGACCACATGATGCGACCTAAGATAGCCATTTCTTGAGCAATTTAACCACGCTACAAAATTTAGACGCCTCTCGTAATCTCCAGGAACCAAACCCTGAAGTAAATGTACTTTTATATCGTCACAGTTTATTTTCTTTCATAAGTCTTATATCAGTTTCTGTCGCTAATTGACGAATAGTAATATGCGGGTCTACAAAATCACGGGCTAAAACTACAACTGTATGTTCTTCATCTCGTGCAGTTCTGAGGTTTAAAAATGTTTCTTTTTTTCTTAAAACTTCCACTTTCGCCTATATTTTTTGCCAAAACGTTGGCCTATTTCGAAAGTGTTCACGATATAAACCTTGGGCAACTTTAGTGTGTTTTCCACACTCTCCATAAATTAATATCATGTTCAATTTTTCTTCATTAGTTTAAGATACCATTATACAAATTTATTTAGAAGTAGGTATAACATAAAACAAAAACAGATAGCACATTACTAATGAACAGCGCAAATAACTGTATTTTCAATTTGACAATACTAACAATGTCAAAATTTAATTGTTTCCATGGCCAATTATGCTGATGCTGTATATGAGTAGATTCCAGCAGGGTCTGGTTCAAATACAAGGGAATTCGCTACATGCACTTCTCACAGCCTGCAGGTTTAGTTTCTGGATACTTTTTAGCGATAAGTTGAACAGTGGAAGTAAACACAAATGCAAGATATTCTCTCTATGAAGGTGTGTTACTCGAGACAGAATAAATTTTATAGTAAAGTGCTGGAAACCTATAATTGAGAAGGGGGTGCGAGGTGAGACGCTAAGAAGGCAGACCCTGCAAACACATGGTTGAACTTCTCTCTCATTTTAATGCACGCGACATAAAAGACGTAAAGCTTTCATGGAGATAGGAAGTGCCAGGTGAGACGCTAAGAAGACAAACCCCCCCCAAACCTTCTCTCTCATTTTAATACACGCGACATAAAAGACGTAAGACGTGATGATGCATCGCCACTACCCACGACTATTCTCACTACGTCGGCGATTGTTTTCATCTACAATACCTACCATATATAAAACAGTGTAATATTATCTTGAACGGTTTTTGGAGAAGTTGGTGGCATAATTAACTATACAAAAAGGATTAGTTTTTTATCAAAGAATTACTTTAACTAGATATCACAAATCATGCGCTGCTTTTTAAGTTTTCTTTGTGCATTTGCTTCTAATTCTATGTTAACAATTCCTAGGATTATTACATGTAAATGATGGCATCACAGCTCATGATATGGTAATAATTTCGCCCTCTTCATGCATTTTTGCATTCGACTTCCTACCAGCATCGATAAAAACGGTATTTAAATATTAACGACAAACAGTAAAGCTATCTGCTTTTAACGGCCCATTCTCTAATCATGAACTTTTACCAGTTCCCGACGGATCTTTCATTAAAACTATCATAAAAATGAGCCGACTATGAATATTTGTTCCTAATAAAATTGAGTGGGTATGCTATCTGAAAATAATATATTTATTTATTGATAAAAAACTCAATTAAAGCGTTACCAGTCGATAATGAGAAAGCGTTGTGCATATATCATTTGAAGATGTAATTCACTGTTAAGGAATGGGTTTTAATATTATTTCTACTTCATAACATTCTCTTGCTAACGGATAATATAAAGACGCCCATAAAATATACGACTTATTATTTCGAGTTAAGTTACATAAATATTTTAAGTTGTGGCCACCCATGGTCTTAAGAAAATGAATACAGTATATTTTAAGGTAATAATATTGACATAATTTCTATCTCATATTTTATCCTACTTATACAAAACCCAGATGCTTCACGTCGCTTTTAGCGTACTGTTTGGTAAAGTTCGCTTTCGCTTTCATCTTCACTTTCGTGGTATAGTTCAAGTAGGAATAAACCGAGACATAAAAACGCAACAAAAACTTTACGACCTCATTAAATTACCCGCACTCTTTTTAGTCCTGTTTGCAAATTGACTCGCTACCTTTATAGGTTTTTAATGTGCGTCGGGAATGTTTAATGTCAGGCTAGGCGCCATGGCTCGCGGTGATATAATTATGTCGTAAAGTTTTTGTTGCGTTTCTCTCGGGAATTTATTGCTTGAACTATACTGACATGTTTTCTGTTGAAGAAGTTAATCCTAGTATACTTCCAAATGTGTCCTTTGATTCTGAATTTGTAGGACCCCCCCCCCCCCCAAATGTAAAGGTTAACTAATTATGCAAAACAATATTTATATAATATAATTTTATCAGGGCCCTCGAGAATATCTCTTAATATCGGTCATACAAAAAAAAATATTTTAGATAAAAAATTGGATAAAACTTCGTTGAAACGCTCTGTTTTGCAAAAAATTTTCGCCTTAGAATTTTCCTCGTATCTCTTCAAATAACGGAGATATTTGGATTAGACGTTTTCAGCATTTTCGATATTTTCCGCCATAACTCTTAAAGTAGGCCATGGATTTCAAATGTCTTTAAACGATTTTGTAAGTTATATAAATCGGCACAATTTTCGTAAAAATAATTTTTTTTGTACGACCAATATTAAGTGAGATATTCTCGAGTGCCTTGATAAAATGGACAGCCTGTGTAATAAGGGCGTTTCTTGCCCTCTCAGAAGGCCAGTAAAAATTTAACTTCCCTAAGTATGCCCATTTCACCCGTATTTTCTAAATGCTCCGTATCTTTCACAAACACTATTTTTATTACTTAAGGGCGCCTTTCACCTCCTTCACACCGGTTCTTTTTTTTGAGTGAAATGCTGGTATTGTCGAGTACATATTTGCTGGGCACTCAAAACCGTAACAAAAATTTTGCACGACCTCATTAAAATACCATTAGTTTTTGTGTTATCTCGACCGCAAATTGACTCGCTTATCTTTACAGATTTTTAACGTGCGTCGGCTTATTTGATGGCAATATGCCGCATGGGCCATCGGTGATAATAATGAGGTTGTAAAGTTTTTGTTGCGTTTTTTTAGTGCCCAGCAAATGTGTAAGTACTAGTTTCAAAATTAATCGTTCTTACAACTTTCGTAGAGCCAATTTGCTTGTCTTATATAATTTAGTTGACTGGGAACCTCCCGGATTTTTCTCTAACGTAGAAGTGGTATATAGTTTTACTTACGATGAGTTATATGTTGTATTTTTAATCTATGGATACAAAAATTTCCCGCCGTGAATAAGAAAAGTATCCTCCACGGTATAATTTGCTGACAATAAATAATATCAAGCTGGAGGCTACTACATTATGTAGTCTTTGCAAAACACATGGTGATTCGATTAGATTTAATATAAAATCCGGCATTAAAATGTCTTATGAAATGTTTATTCGAATGGCTGAAGCTAATATGAATAATGATCCGACTAAATTTTGGCCGTTTAGAAATAAGAAGGGATCGTCTAACACACGTAGTAAAATGTTATATAACGGGCGGCAATTCGATCTGTCAGACATTATTGATGCCTTTGCAGACTTCTCAAGATCTTATGCGCCATCATCCGATTTCACTAATATATGTTAGGCGATCGAGGGTTTGATAATTCAGCAATTCATTTACAGGAATTTGTTGTAAACAATGTACCTGCCGCTCAGAAGAAATCAGGCGGAAAATGACGACAGATACAGATGAATACCCGCCTTTCTTATTCAATGATTGCGCATATGTACTGGCTTACCTTTAAAAAATCGCTTTTACTTGATGTCAATAACATCAGCAGTACCTCAAGGATCCATACCGGGTCCGTTGCAGTTTATCTTTATAGATATGATAGATAAATGAACAGAGGAGCTGGTTATTTAGCCTTTACCACCGCGACCGCGAATAGTGTGGCGCTCCTAGAATACGTTTCTTATAGTATCTCGACCAGCTTTGTCCTTTGTACTAGACTCCACAGCTTCGATAAAGGCCCTTTTTTTATAGCTGGCCGCCTTTGGTTTTTCTTCTCCGAGTACTTGGAATCTCAGTCTCGCCTGGCCTCCACAGTGGCACAATACGTGAACCGAGGTTTCCTCTTCCTCTTGACCTGCATGTTGCGTCCTCTGCCAGACCCATTAGACTAATGTGTCTATTGAACCGGCATCGGCAGTGCTCAGTTAGAAGGCCTACTATTACTCTGATGACCTTTCTATTCTGGCTTTGTAGTTCTTCCGTAAATTTGGCCGAACGTTCTTTAATGAACTCTTTGGCCTGTCTCTGTCTTGGGAGATTCCTCCACCATTCCAGAGATTTATTTTGCACCCAAAATACCGGTACTCTTTTTAGTAATGTTCCCTTAGAGGTTTTTAATGTGCGTCGGCAATGTTTCATGTCAGGCTTGGCGCCATGGTCTGCGGCGATATAATTATGTCATAAAGTTTTTTTTGCGTTTTTTATTTACTGGGATCTATTTATTTCAATTAGCGTCATGGCCCGCGGCGATAATAATTATGTCGTAAAGTTTTTGTTAGGTTTTTCTGTCTCGGGAATTTATTACTTGAACTATATCACTCTTAATACTCTCGATGGCCATCTTGGTTTTCAAAGTAACTTAGATATGGTAGGTTGGTTGATGAGAGGCGTATGACCTGCCTTTAAATGCTAAGAAATGTAACATCATGATATTTTCAATGAAGACCGCACATACAATGTTTGATTATGAACTGAGTAATCTCTCTTTGAAACATGCGAGTATCTTTCGTAGTCTTGGCGTTATTTTTTAAGACTTATTTGAAAGCTAACTTGGATGAATTGCTAATTGTTCGAGGAAATTATTAAATTTGTAAATTTCTCTATATTATTTAGATTAAAAAGTGAACGTCTTTAAAAGTGACAGAAATTTTATTGTATTCTTAGACCTTAAGTTTTTTGATAACGTTACAACGATTTTGTAAATCGTATATTTGTCGTGAGTAGCTGACGCGTATTTGCCTTTTAAAAGTTGATGAATATTCAGTTGTCGTTGACCGTAAAAGGCAATAGGTAGGTAGGTATATAAAACTCAATAGATAGGAAATACGTGAATGATAAATATTAATGAGTGAGCACATGTTAAGTAATAGCAACAATAAAATATTTATTTTCCCAAAATTTGTTTGAGTCACACATTCACGCTCGAGCGATATTTCAAATATTATGTCACATGAAAACGGTTATTTAACGAGGTAAATAATAATTTGAGAATAGCTTTAATTTAACAACAAACAGCATGATAGCAAAAATAAATATTTCGACGAGAATACTCGTGAAAGGGTAAAAATGTAGACTTGCGTGTAATAATAATAATGTATACATTATATATGTTTATTAATATAAAATATAAGTATTTGCAAAACTTTCGTTGTATCCGCTCAAACATTTTTATTTCAACACAGTAAGTAATGCACCAAGTATTTCAATCGACTTCTAATAAACCAGAAATATACAATCTTTGAACAATCAATGCTTGTAAATTGTTTAGTATTTTTAATTATAGGAACAGCATTTTTAGATAATGGCTATTGATGTACTCATGGAGAAAAAAATGTAACTCAAGATTTAATAAATATAACGCTAAAATATTTATTTTTCTGGTATAATTTTTCTAATATGTCATCTATTTTGTAGTTGCACACATTATGTTGAAATCATTGAATATTTTTTTTGCACAATGAAAAGCGCCATACTCACGTCCCACTCAGACTGCTGTCATTTCTATCGTCATCTGAGGTAGGATATTTACAAATAGTAGAAACACGGAGGCCCAATACATCTCCCTGTGGTACTCCTTGTTCAATCTGGCTCAGCATCAGATCCTAGACTACCAATTTCTTCAAACTGAAACCTTCCTGTGAGATTTCTTCTTAGTATTTCATAAATTTTTCTGCCTCATGCCACACATATTTAATTTAATTAAAAGTATGTTAGGGTGTATTAAATTAGAAGCTTTGCACAAATTTTTGAAAGCTCCAGATAAGTCTATAATTAATTGTCGATTTTCCATGGATCTTTTTTATTTAAGAATGATTAACTTATAGTCTTATAACATTGGCCGTGGTGGGTAAATAAGTTTTCATACTCCACTAGCTTTTAAAATATATTCCTTCAATAACATG
Source organism: Leptura quadrifasciata (assembly GCA_963675555.1). NCBI lineage: Eukaryota > Metazoa > Arthropoda > Insecta > Coleoptera > Cerambycidae > Leptura > Leptura quadrifasciata. The sequence goes on from OY776679.1 coordinate 100,848,881, forward strand.
AATGCCCAGCCGACGAGTGAAATTTTCTCGAGGAATCCAGAAATGTACACGTACATCAGCATAATTAAACTATGACGATATCCGCAAGGCTATTGATTATCGCAAAATAGTAATAAATGTGCGAAAGTAGGTACTATCACTTATCAGAGAAAGCTTCTAAGTCACTTGTGGTGTACCTTGAGGTAAAGATATAATCTTTTTCAAATAATATCTGAGACGAAATAATAATTCAGATATGAATCTCATCAAGGCCGCTATTTTTATACTCTGTATAAGTAAAAATATTTTAAGAAATCCGGATGATTTTTAACGTGGTAGGGCGCCTGAGCAAGTTGTAGAAGAAAGAGACGTTCAAATTATTAACGTGAAATTGTGCATTTTATACAAAAGCAGATACTGCTACAGGTTATGGAGTAAACCTCGATGATTCAAGTGTTGGATGTGTAAAGAATAGGAACATCCCTGAAAGGCAGCTAAAGTACTTGCTAAAGATTTTGGTAGTGTTATCCCGAAGAAAATTTTGCTTGTTTTTTAGGATTATAGTGAAGTGATATAACTTTTGACTAGTGAAAATCATTTATTTTCTTAATATTGTTTTCTGGGGTTTTGTCATCAAAGGTATGTGCAAAAGTATCTAGTAATAATTTATTTTTGGTGCGAAGTAGTTAATTGATTTATTTTGACATACAATGCCAATTTAAAAATTAAAATGGATAAGAAAACTCCAAAATCTATTATAGATAAAATACAATATCAGAAGCCACATTGTTCATAGTTTTGCAACGGAAGCCAAGTATATATAATTGTATGTCCAAGTTCGATTTACAAAATAAAAGTGTTTTATGTACTGCAAAGTCTTCATCCATCCATTCATTATTTTTATCAAAACTGAATAGTCGACGACTTTTATTTCGGTCTGTTGCGCAATTTTCCAGAGGCTGCATTTTGAATTATCACACTTATTTTGTTATTAATATTATATGCATACAACTGTTAACATCTAATAAGCATATTATGTATATTAAACGCATGTAAATTTACAAATGTATAATTAATTTCTCTGATTTATAATCCCAGAAGTTTCTGTTCAACGTTAATAAATACACTTTTCCTTCGCCGAGCTGGGATTTTCTACCACATACTTTCCAAGAATAAGAAAAACAATAGCATGTAAAATTGAGAATTAACTGGAAGCAAGTGCGTGTATATTCATCTGAAGATGATTTTGGACTTTTAAAATTGTAAAAGTAAAGGCAAAAACAAAAACATATCAGAGCGCAGTATACCTCGAGTCGTAATCAGTTTTTATACGGCAATAATTTGCCCAAGAGCTGTTATATACGGGTATTTCCAATTAACTTACAAATACAAATAACTGATATCGAGACTCATACAAAAAAAAATCCGCATAATAATTTAGGCATGATATAACAAAGTTTGTTTCATGTAAATGAATTTGCCTTTCAATTTATGCGTAATAAAAAAATATTTCTTTCTTAACAAAAATAATTTTTACTGAGTACTCTCTAAATTTGTTGCTAGTAAATATGCTTACTTGTGGTTAATAAATGTGTAATTTTCGATTTAGTTGCAATATAGAAATATTTATTTTATGTTAATATACAGTGTGTCCCCGGATTATATGTCGGAGAGGAAAAATTTAATTTCATCAATTGAAAAAATAACGGGAAAAATGTTTTAATATTTACTGAAACAGAAAGCAACCAAACTAGTTTGACTTTTGTTTAAAAGCAAAATGTCAAATAAGCTGCAAGATACGGTCATATCTATATAAAATTTTGAAATCAAATATAACAACAAAAATTTAAATATTCTATATAATTTTGCATATCTATGAACTTTTGTATTTAAATATGTCTTGCCATTCCAATATATACGTACTAAAAATAAAACAAATAATGCTCTAAAAAATAAAAAATGGATAACTAATGACTTGAGATTGGAAGGTCAGAAACTTAGACATATGTTTCACAAATTAAAGAATAGTAGGAATCAAGTAGATGACTTACTAGGATACAAACATAATCTAAAGGCACATAGAAAAAATATTAAAACAACGAAGCAAAATTATTAGAGACAAAATAATAAATGCGGAAAATAAATCAAAGGAAACCTGGAAAATTGTAAATTGTAGACTTGGAAAAACTAAATCGATAAAAAAATCCATAAGTTTGAAAATAGATGATGAAACGATATTAGGTGATAAATTGGTGTCAGATAGGTTTGCGTTGTATTTTTCTATAAAAAATAACTTTGGTTATAATTTATCATTACCTCACACCTTATCCGCTTATAACATTAACTCGATCTACTTTTATGAAGTAAACCGGAACTCTTGGATGTCATAAAAGAGTTGAAAAATAAAAACTCGGCGGGTTTAGACGGATTAACAGTGCCTATTTTAAAGAATATATTTTCAAACATTGCAGATCAGTTCTTGTATCTTATTAACAAATCAATTCTTGAAGGTTACTTTCCGCCAGAGTTCAAAATCTCTCTGGTAATACCGGTATTCAAAAAGGGGGATGAGCATGATATTTCGAATTATCGTCAAATCTCCTTAGTGTGCGTAATGTCTAAGGTTATTGAAAAACTAACATCCAATAGAATTACGTTATATCTTGATAAGAATGCGATCCTAACTGAATGCCAGTATGGATTCAGGCCAGGGAAATCTATAGAAAGTGCAACTGCTAAATTGCTTGATTTTATTTACCGCGAATTGGATAATGGTAAATATGTAGTGTCGATCCTATTCGATCTCTCTAGAGCATTTGATTCCGTGAACAAAGCAATACTGTTTAGTAAGCTAGAAACTATTGGTATAAGAGGAAATTTGTTAAATTGGCTAATTTCTTACATGGAAAATAGAAAATTTTTAGTGAAGTGTAATGAGTCCGAATCTGATATACATGATGTTAAATTAGGCGTCCCTCAAGGGTCAATACTGGGGCCTTTATTATTTTCAATATATATAAATGACCTTCCCTATCATATAAAAAACGGTTTAACAATCATGTACGCGGATGATACGACAATTTCTGTATCTGCCCCAAATAGTGATGATCTACAAAAAGCTATTAATAGCGTTAACGTTGAAATGAATGATTGGTGCAATCGTAATAAATTAATACTAAATGAGAAAAAAAACTGTATTTCTAAATTTTAATCCAAGTAAAATTATCTCATTAAATAGTCTACCCATAAGCACCTCGTCAAAATTCTTGGGTACCTATATTGAAAGTTCATTATCTTGGGAGCTGCAAGGTAATCATGTATGTTGCAAACTGAATAAGGCATATTATGCAATTTTACAACTAAAAGACACCTTAAGTGAGGAGGGAATTATGGATATTTACTATGCTCTGGTATATTCTCACTTATCACTCAATATTTGTATCTGGGGAAGGTCTAACCAATTATACAGAGTTTTTATGTTACAAAAGAGAATTATGAGACTGATTTTCAATTTACAATTTAGAGAAAGTTGCAAAAGTACGTTCATTAAGAAGAAAATTCTAACTGCGCCCTGTATTTACATATATAAATGCCTAATATACGCAAAAACCAATTTGCAGGAGTTTAAAACACTTGATAATAATCACACTTATAATACGAGGCACGGGAAGCTCCTATCAATCCCACTTCACAAAACTGCCAGATTTAAAGAATCACTCTACTATAACAGCATCATACTTTATAATAGTCTCCCTGAAAATCTTAGAAACCTCCAGGTATCCAAATATAAGACTCAAATTAAAAAGGTCCTTGTAGAAAGTGCCTTTTATAACATCGATGAATTCCTGAAGACTAATGCCTAGTAGTAAAATAATATTGTGTGTTAATAATTATAAGTTACATCTGTCTGTTGCTTTCGATTTGTTTTTTATTTATTTAATAAACGTATGACAATCTAGATTATTATCTATTTTAAACTGTTTGTGATGTTTCTTATTATATTATATATTTTATATCTTTTTAACTATTTTATGATTTATGTATTATAGTGATGACTGTTTTTATATGACATACCATATGTACTTTATTTTGTACTCAATCATGGTAAATAAATATTTCTATTTCTATTTCTATATACATATATTTGGCATTTGGTCGTAAACGAAAAACGAAGGTATAGTGTAATCTAGCTAGACATTTCTTAATTTTTTTTTGGATATGTACTAAAATGTAATAAATAAACCCTTTCCTCCGGACTATCATTTTCTTCAAACATTAAAATAAAACAATCTTCTTCGACACACTATGTATGCGATAAAGAAATATTGCTACCTTAAATATTAAGGATTTACATTTCTACATACCTGATGTGTATAAAAGTTCATCTTGAAATATTTAAACCACTTTTTTTACAAATATTTAAATCAATTGGAAGAAAATATGAATCTATTTATTTGAGTGTTTGATCTTAAAGAAAGTTTATACATTTTTTTATATATTCTTTATTTTTCACCCTCTCTATATGCTTCTTACGTTAATAAATGTAATACCTGTATTTTAATGCACTATACTCTATCAGGATGACTTTCACCGTTTATTTAAATCAAATATAGCATGACGTTAGAAAATGCAATTAATATACAATAAGTACCGAGTAAATTTTTAGATTTAATAATTCTAAAATAAAGCATTAAACAAACAAATAACGCAATATGCTATATTACAATGTTTTATTGTAAAATATCTGCATTTAAAAAATTATAGAACAAGACAATTTATAATCACATAAGTAGACTGAGGTTATCTAAAATGTACACGGACACATAGTACTTATTAACTTTTAACTTTTTTAGTATACTCCATTATGTCCCAAAACTGCGATAAAATTTACCAAAGTAGGCCGATTTTCGTAAACGTACTTATCATCATAAATAAAATTATGCATATTCGCATTCTAGGACAATCAGATATGATATAATGCACATATAATATAGAAAATTTAATAATGCACGTGCATGATAACTTTACTTTTACTAATAGTAGAATGAATACAATGGCGACCTCACAAATAGTCGAGCTAGACTAGTTCATACCTTTAAAGATTTGCTAGTTGTATCCAAGGCCTCAAGATTACATTAAATTCACCCAATTCCAATCACTATTATCCATTCTCAAAAATAAACACCGTAAACTGACCAAAAACACCACGAATCGCGAAGAAAACTGGGATCACTTAATGGCGTCTATAACGAACACGATAAAGTACACAGTATAATTTTTCGACGGCAGAGGGCGACATTTGAACATTTAGTTTTCATAAATAAATTTATTAATGAGTAGTATATATTTATTATACAGAACTAAATATTTACTTCACGTATTATGATTAACTCTTTGCTGATATATTTATTTCTAGGAAATAAATCATTTAGTTTTGTCAACTAATTGAATATTTAGTATATTCTTGTCGGAACAAAATTTTTTTAAATAATTATTTGTCTGTATTAAATTAATAAAGGATATCAAATATTTACTAAATTGAAAAAACTAAGGCTTCTTACTTATTTCAAGCCTCATATTTCTCTGTATGATCTGTGTATGATTGAAGCCATCCAAGTTCACAATTTTTTACATAGACATCTCAAGAAGGCTATCAGAATGTTTTTAGTCATAGAGGCTTAGTTTTACAGTAAATCTAGTAGTATACTTTATCCAATGTCAGTTTAAAACTATATAAAAAACAAGAGCGCGGCATTCCTTTGTAAACCGACCTCGAACGCGTGCCATGCACAGGGTATTTTTTAAATCGTTACTTTCTCTCGTTAAGCAATTATACACCTTCAAAGAAGACGCTTGGGTTTGCACGTGTAAATCTTGGTTCTTAAACTCAGAACTCGATTCAATCGACCCCGTTAGCTCGTCTTCAACATTTTCATTATGTAAATTTTCTTCTGTATCAAATGGTCTCCAAAAACCCATTTTAAAAATATTTTTTGCAAGGAATATTACAGTTAATAATTATTTTAGGTAAATATAGCACACGCAACTTTAGTACACGTAAATTAAACATAAAAGCGTAGAATAGGAGAAATAATTTATAAAGTTTTTATAATACGTATATATATTGGCTATAATATCCGCGACGGCGTTTAAAAAATATCACAGTAAATAATTTCTAATTTAGTTCTCAAAGTCATAAGTTCGGACCATTGAAATTAAACACAATTCTAGAAAACACACAGCAATCAAACAAATTCAAATCAAATGGAACAGGATAATTATTGTTTAAAATCAAATTTGTTAATAAAAAATAAAATTAATGATCGAAATTTTCAATTTAAAATTTACTCAATTATTTTCCAAACTATTAAACCATATACAAGAAATTTATATGAAGTTTATTACAACCTTTTTAGTCCGCGTAGCTCAAATAAAACCTCCAAGCGCACTGTATCACTTAATTCGATGTTCAGCTGCAATCTGCTAAATAGTAGGGAACCGAGACATCTGAATTTCACACCTTGTATACCACTCGAGGTCCTAAAAAAACTGAGCATTGAAACTTATGTCAAATGACCTGATACATCTGAATTTTTTGGCCACGAATTATTTTGGAATTGCGAAATCAGTGATAAGTTTTTCGGCTTTTTTCTAAAATTGAGATTTTTGGAATTGCGAATGCGGGTTTTTCGACTTTTTTCTAAAATTTAGGATTTTTTGGGATTATTTGTTTAACTTGTCATATCTTTTTTATTAGTAAGTTTATTGATCTTAAATTTGAAACAGGTAATATTAAAATACTTCCAATCATATTGAAATGGCCAAAGTTAAAAAAATCAACTTTTTTAATAATGAAGATATGGTTTGAGAAGTATTAAAAAAATGTGTATTTCCGATTTCTCTATTTTGGGGTAAAATTGACTTTTGGCGGGTGTTCGCAATTCCGAAATTCAACGCCACCTCAAAATTGGAATGCGGCCATCTAACCAGTGTCCGCAACATCCCTTATTTTGGTAAAAACCTCCCCCGGGGTGGCACATTCTGGCGGTTTTTCTAAATTTTCTCGTAAACCGTTGTTCAAATGTAAAAAATGTATAGGACTAAAAATGTTGCCCATTAAATTCTGCACAAAACTGTTATATCAACATTTTAGCTATTCCTTACTCAATTCTGGCAAATAGCGTTCAAAGTTAAGGATAGTTTTTAGCACGCTGTTTAAAATACGTACTTATACATACTCAGGCGATAAATAATAGGTATATCAAACAAGAGAAAGGATTTGGAAGACGTTATTCATATTAAAAGATGTAGGACTTATGAGGTCAAATAATTAAAGAAAGAAAGTTGATGCCTTATTGATCAAAAAGAAACAACAATGCAGCTACGGACACGTGTTTCGGAGTTATTGCTCCTCATCAGCGTTGCGTAGCTTAGTGAATATATCTGAGAGTTGAGCAAAATTAATAAAGGTAAGAAAGTACAGTACACAGTACTACATTTGTACTTTCATACTTCATGTGCCACAATTTGGGCCTCAAATGAGAGCAGTCAGTACGAGGAGCCGTATATGTACTACTCTATTTCCACCTGGCTAATACAAAATAAAAGATGTAGGACTTAGTATGACTGATCGTCGAGAGGTAAGCGTACTTGCCTCTCACCAAATATCGGCGGGCGTCCCGCAAGGGTCGATACCGATCCCCTCTCCTATATAACCTTTTCCTCTCAGATATCCCCTCCCATCCCAACACAATTTCCCTGCTTTACGCAGATGATGCCGTCATCTGCGGGCGATCTTTTTACGCTCAGACGGCCGCCCAAAAGATCTGGCAGCACCTCGTAAAGCTTGACCAATTTCTACACAGACTGGAAAATCAAAATCAATACTGACAAGACAGAGGCTATTACGCTACATAGAAAATTCACCAACACGACGATTATCGACAAAATAAAAATAGACAATGACACAATAGGTACAAGAAAAGCCTAGAGTCAAGTATCTAGGGGTATTTTTTTTTATGGGGCTTTGATTTTTAACAAGGAAATAGGATAAGGTTATATTACAGTTTACTTAGTTATGAATTCATTCACGAGTTTAATTCATATAATTTCACTTTCTGAATATTTTACTAGGGAAATTTGCGTTTGCAAAATAACACGTTTATATTCAAGAACTATATATTTTCTGCGTTTATGCAATGACAGGAAACTTTCACTTCCATTATTTTTCATTTGATGTACTTATTAAGGCTACTCTATGCCTAATTTTGGACATGCCAAATGTCATAGTAATGTTTATCTTTCAAATGACTATCTGAGATTTCTCACCAGCGATCTATTTGGTTTTCTATGATTGTTTAATAACGATTCATCCACTTAATTACCTTGCGTTCACAAACTGTACAGGCCATCGGTCAGTACTGGGTTAATTAAGCCCGTAAACTTGTTCGTATTAAGAAGGGTTTACTTTTCGTCGAGTACTGAACCGGGACGTCTCGTCTGTTTGATTTACATCTACCCACCTTGTTCCACGTTGTTGGACAGTCATACAAAATTTGGTAGATTGCTCGTTTAATTATAATCAAAGGATTTTTCCTCAACATTCTATGATATTTTACATGAGTATTTAACGCTCATTTTTCAACTTAATTTTGATAATGTACAACCATGACATGATTCTTGTCCTTTGTTTTGCATTCGATTCATTATTTGGCTATTGCTAAACAGCTTTAATTATAAATCATTATTATCTAGCGATTACTAACAACTTTATTTAGTTATAAACCATTATTACCTAGCAATTGCTAACAGCTCTAATTATGGATTATCATTATCAGACCATTGCCACAACTCTAATTACTATTAAAATAACACAGCATACTTTTGGTATCTCAGTTCTTGTTATTGCATCAAAACACTCAGCATATTTATAGTATGGTCATTACTATAGCGACGCTAATTTTCCTATTATAGTATTTAGACAGTTGTCTCAAATATTTGTATTACTTTTGACTTCATGTTCGACTATTGTTGCATCAATTTATATAAAATAAAATGGGTTTTTTTTACTATTTTTCCCCATCAATTATTGTCTTATTCTTTCACTTTTATCTTTTCGTCATATAAGTAATAAACTAAGTAAATGGTTTAATTTCAAATCAAAATAGCAAACAGACTTTAACAATAAAGGTACAGTGCAATCTTGAGTAATAAAATACTACGTAAATAACCTATATAATTAACTAGGCCTCTCAATTAATAGACAGTGTGTTCAAGTTTACTAGGTATTCAATTAAGAGAGCGATTAATTTTCTAAGGTATATAGTATTATTCAATTAACAGAGCGATTAATTTTCTAAGGTATATAGTATCAGACAGAAACAAGTAATATTAAACTTTATATAAAAGAACCTGGGGTAAATTAAAAAGGGTTACTACACACACAACAAAGTTTGAGTCCTACACTAACAAAACTAGACTATCACGCAAATGGCCAATCTTATTTGTTTATCCTTCAGATAAATAAATAGTAATGAATTTACTGGTGACATGATTATCAGGATTTCATTTGTAATTAATTGGGGTGAGATTAAACCTCTTCAGTATGTATGTATAACACTGTCTTTTAAAAGCTTGTATGGTTTGACACATTTTTATTTCTTCAGGTAAATTATTATACATTACCATTCCCTTATGATATAGATCATTCTGTCCATAATTTGTTGTAACTAAAGAAATCAATTGTTCCGTTCATGTCAAAGTCTAATTATATTATTTCTGTAAAACTATATTTTTTAATACTCTACCGCAAACATGTCGGATAATGCAAATGAAGGCCTCCCAGCGATCCGACCCTGAATACCTTAACGGTTTGTGGTCCAATTGTATCGTTCTATACATTTTTTTAAATAGACCTCTTCCAAAAAGCGTGACGGTGCCCTTGTATTCTACCAATACAATGAAAATGGGTGGAAACGCCGCAATGCACCGTAATAAATTAGTGACTTTGTTTAAAATGTATCATGCAAATGTTATTCAAGTTACTCGGTACTCATTTTTTGCGCTGTCTTTCGTAAACAATTAATAACAGAAACGACAACGAGGTGTTAAGGAATGCATGTTATCCTATTACCTATTTATATATGTCGTATTTTCCTAAGCGATAAGAATTACCATATCCATTAGACTCATATAAACATTCTGATAATGATAAGGATTGATTTATTACTGATCACTTCTAGTCTGTGTCGGTTTCTTATCAGAATGGCATTTCGCCGAGTGCTACGCGTGAAAATATTTAAACTCTGATAGATATTTCATGAAGATCGAGAGGGTTGATTCGAAATGGACCATCCAACAAATTTAAATTTGTCATTTGTTCATAAAAATATGCTAGCAACAATTATTTCTGAAAACAATTATTTTATCTTACCTTTAAACTTTATATACCTAACTGTCTAGTCACCCTATTTTCAAAAATCAAAATTTAAATTTATTTTGAAAAGTGTCCTCACAACCCCTATTGTGTTGGATATCAAACGAAAAGCCGTAAGGCCTGCCTCGCCCCCCTCCCCCAAAATGGGATACCAGTATGACTCCGCTACACCACCATTAACTTCGGATGGGCTTCCTTTTTCGAACCCATAATGGAGCCCCCCCCCCATAGAGCTTTCGCAGTTGCATTGTTAAAAATGAGGCTCTTTATTCTACCAAAAAATACGGATCCCTCGTACTACTCAAAA